>JAREIK010003088.1:1845968-2137668 GCA_029783825.1 Sapria himalayana
TTTTTTTGTTTTTAAAAAATCTAAATTTTTTTTGTTCTCATCTTGAAATAAAGATTTGTGTTTTTTATAAAATATTATAAAATGTGATAAATGTATTTTTTATAAAATGTTTCTTGTGTTGGTTTTTATGTTTTGTTGCTCTTCACAGATGGCTTGGCAAAGTAACCCTCGAGACTATATTTGTCAGTTTCATATTTGGTTAGGTATGAGATTATAATTTTTGTTTTTTTTTTTTTTTTTTTTTTTTTTTTTTGCTATTTACTTGTCATTACATGGTAGAGATTTTATATATATATATAATATATATATATATAGACCATATAACTAAAATTGGTACATGAAATAGAGAATGATGTATATGTGTTTTAAATGATAAAAGATTGATTATTACATTAATTTAAAATATTATCACATAATTTTTAGGATAATGATTTTAAAAGTAATTTCCACCTAGGGCCATCTTTCTCTCATATTATTTTTAAAAAAACTAAATTTCTATTAAAATTATATGCTAACAAATTAATTAATTATAATTATTTTATTTCTTATATTATTTAATTAATTACTTGAATATAGAAACAATCATTAATATTATAAATATTTTTATATTATTTATTTGATAATTAAATATATTAAATTCCATGTCAATCACATTTACAAATGATGTATATATTATTAAATTTATTCTATAATTTTTTAAAATTCTTCAATATTTTCATGTATCTTCAATAATTTTCATATTTTTATCAATATTTCATTAATATTTCTGATATATCAAATAAATTAAATATTATATATTTGTATTTACAAATGGTTTCTCTTATATATATATATATATATATAGATATATATATATATTTGAAATTATATTTATTTTTGATGGTGTGTAAACTATATTTATGATATCAGTGTTAGAAGTGGCTCAATATGAGGAAATATAATTTTTTTTAAAAATTTTATTTATTTATAAATTGTGGTGCAGATCAGACGTGCCCAATGGGCAGCCAAAGTGGCTCCTCTCCATAATCCCAGAATATCCATGGTTAAATTTCTTGCTCACCACTGCCATCTACGTCCTCGTAAGGAAGCTTTATATGGTTTTTTTTTTTTTTTTTTTTTTTTTTTTTTTGTACTTTTGCCCTTCTCCCCCCCATCTTCCTCCCTCCTCCTCCTCCTCCTCAGAAGCAAGGATCCATGGCCAACCCCCTGCTTGCGCATTTAATATTTGCAGGTTTCTCACAGGCTATTTGAACTGACAAACACTCTGAAAGCCATTTTTAATACCGACAAATGATAACATGCGCCTGCTGCGCAATCTTGCCGCCGGCGCTGCAATTTCTGCACCTTGTATTGTCTGTCATCCCTTCTTCTCCAGATCTCACCGTCTCCGGTAAGAATCACGTCGATTTTGTTGCTCTGCTCTTGCCCCGCACCACCGCCGATGATACAATTGCAATGGTGCTGCTTCCGCGCGCTGTCTTCTTTTCTTTCTTGCAGGGATGATTCAGTACCACACGCGTCTGCTCCAGTTTTGTTCTTCGATTGATTCACGTGCCTGATTTTCGCTTTCTTCATTGCATTGTATATTGTTACCTAATGGTCTATTTATAGTCAGATTTGTGTTTTGCTGCACCAAACACAATAATATATATATTTATTTATTTATTTAAAAAAATGACTTTTTTAGTTAAAAAAAAGTCCACAAAAATATAAAATTACATTTTATTCTACTGAAAATTAAGAATCTGACATGACACTTGTCTTGAATATGTGTGTGTGTGTGTGTGTGCTTAAATGTGTGTGTGTGCTTTAATATGTGTGTGTGCTTTAATATGTGTGCTTAAATGTGTGTGTGTGTGCTTAAATGTGTGTGTGTATGCGTGGGTGCTTATATTTATATACATGTGTGTGTGTGCACGTGCGCTTATATTTATGTGTGTGTGTGCTTAAAGTATTTATATGCATGTGTGTGTGTGTGTGTGCTTAAAGTATTTATATGCATGTGTGTGTGTGTGTGTGCTTAAAGTATTTATATGCATGTGTGTGTGTGTGTGTGTGCTTAAATGTGTGTGTGTGCTTAAATGTGTGTGTGTGCTTAAATGTGTGTGTGTGCTTTAATATGTGTGTGTGCTTAAATGTGTGTGTGTATGCGTGGGTGCTTATATTTATATACATGTGTGTGTGTGCACGTGCGCTTATATTTATGTGTGTGTGCTTAAAGTATTTATATGCATGTGTGTGTGGGTGTTGGTGTGTGTGTGTGTGTGCGTGCGTGTGTGCATTTGCGTTTGAGTCTATGTCTCCACATGCATGTGCATTTGTATCTTTGTCTGCACACGCATGTGCATGCGTGTCTTTGTCTGCACACGCATGTGCATGCGTGTCTTTCTCTGCACACGCATGTGCATGCTTGTGTGTGTGTGTGTGTGCTTGTGTTGGATTGTGATGATTAGCTAGGCAAAGTTATCTTGGTGAAAATGAGCCTGGCATAGCTTGATTAGGTCCGTATGAATTGGGCTAATTCTTTTAGGTAGGTCTTATTAACAGTCCATATTAGTCCCAGTATGACTAATTTTAATAAAATTGATTTTTAAGTGCTTCTGATTTTTTATTAAAAATATAAACATAATTGACGAGAAGATATATAAATCTGCCAGAATTACACAAAAAACCACTTTTTCTTAGAATTTGGACAAATACAACCCCTCACTTTACTCTTGTAATTGTGATAATTTTTTCAATTTTTTTAAAAGCACGCTAATTTGAAGGATATTTATGTCAAAAATTAACAAGCTCCGAGGATATTTTTGTAATTTTTAATTATTTTTGTATTTCTCAGATAAATAATCCAGAAAAAATTTAGAAACAATTTCGAAATAATTCGGCGAAATTATGTTCTGGGGTGCTCCACCAAAAATATTTAAGAATTTAAAACTAAAATCTTAAAGTTTAAAAAAAAAGTCATAAAAATCAAAAAGAATTGAAATTTGGGGCACTCTTATGATTATACTAAAATGTCCTTCATTTAATCACTAAAACCTTCCCCCTCTTTCATTGGCCCTATCCTCGCCCTCTCCCATCTGCCCCCCTGACCGGCTCACCCTCTCCCATCGGCCCCCCTCACCTGCTCACTCTCTCCCATCGGCCCCCCTCACCTGCTCACCCTCTCCCATCGGCCCCCCTCACCTGCTCACCCTCTCCCATCGGCCCCCCTCACCTGCTCACCCTCTCCCAATCGGCCCCCCTCACCTGCTCACCCTCTCCATCGGCCCCCCTCACCTGCTCACCCTCTCCATCGGCCCCCCTCACCTGCTCACCCTCTCCCATCGGCCCCCCCTCACTGCTCACCCTCTCCCATCGGCCCCCCTCACCTGCTCACCCTCTCCCATCGGCCCCCCTCACCTGCTCACCCTCTCCCATCGGCCCCCCTCACCTGCTCACCCTCTCCCATCGGCCCCCCTCACCTGCTCACCCTCTCCCATCGGCCCCCCTCACCTGCTCACCCTCTCCCATCGGCCCCCCTCACCTGCTCACCCTCTCAATTCTCCTAGAGCTCGAAGATGAGCTCCTGGAGCTCTTCCTAAGCTAGATGGAGTTCGCCATCGAGCTCGATGGAGCTCGACGGACAAGCCTTCGAGCTCTAGGAGCTCGACAAAGAGCTCCTGGTGCTTGTCTTTAAGCTTAATGGAGCTTGAAGAAGAGCTCCTGGAGCTCATTGAAGAACTCCTAGAACTCATCGACGAGCTTAAGGAGCTCGACATGGAAGACTTTGAGCTCTATTGATCTCGAAGACGAGCTCCTTGAGCTCTTCGTCGAGCTCCATAAAGGATCAAGCTCAACGACTAGCTCCATCGAGCTCGAATCGAGCTCCTTGAGCTCGACGACTAGCTCTATCGAGCTCATCTTCGTGCACCTGAAGATGGGAGTAGGTTGAGGGTGAGGCGAGGACCAATGGGAGAGGGCAGAGGCATGGCAAGGGCCGATGGTAGAGGCCGATGGAAGAGGGCAGAGACATGGCGAGGGCCAATGGCAGAGGGAGAGGCGAGGGCCAATAAAATAGTTGGAAGGTTTTATTTAAAATTAATTAGTATGAATAAATATTTGTTTAGTGATTTAATGAAATGTATTTTAGTATAAACATAATAAAGTATCCCAAATTTCAATTTTTTTTTATTTTGGTGATTTTTTTTCAAATTTTAAAATATTAACATAATTCCCCCAAATAATTGACGTGTGACGAATGGTAAGCTCAACCCACTCAGTATATTTTGCAATGACGTCACAGAAACAGAAAGTAGTTGCAAAAGGTGCATCACCATAATCACGTGATGCTGAATTTCGAGCAAAAAGGTCCAAATAGTACGACAAGCCAAAACCAATGGCGGAGCCCGATCCACACAACCAACTTACAGCAATAATTTATACTGCGTCTATCTCCATTCTCCCGTCAGTTGGAGTAGTTCGGATGATCTGCATTTGCATCTGCATCTGCACCTGCACCTGCACCTGCACCTGCACCTGCACCTGCACCTGCATCTGCACCGACCTCGAGCTCATCTCAAACAACTCCGTCGCCGCCGTTGGGTCGTGCCAATGGCAGCCGCTCAAGAAATTCAACTACACCTCATGAGTACGTTGTTTTCGTTCGGCGCAACTCGATTTCTAATATCGCCGTTGTTTTTTCTTTTCTTGTGATGCCACGTATGTAGGTGATTGTGAGTGTGCGATGTAATTGTAATTGTAATGTAATGGTAGTGGGCGATTTGAACAGCGGATCGATTCTTCGTTGCAGACATGATCTTCGCTCTCACCTTGCACCGCCATGTGAAAACGAAGATCAAATTTCTTTAGATTGCAAATAATAAATAGTAAGATTATTCTGATGAGTGCTTTTCCGTACGGTGCAATAATTGATGAATTAATCTTGTTGCGGTTACTAAATGATGAATTAATCTTGTTACTAAATGATGAATTAATCTGTTACTAAATGATGAATTAATCTTGTTACTAAATGATGAATTAATCTTGTTACTAAATGATGAATTAATATTGTTGCGGTTACTAAATGGGGGGCTAAAATAGTCTAGAAGTTTTTTTTTTTTTAGTATATATATGTAATGCTGAAACAGTAGGTGTACTCATCTTCAAAGTTGAAAAATCATATTTGTTTATTATTTTCTTTGGAGCTTCCTAATATCTTTAAAAAAATTCTGTTATTTTTTTTAAAGATATCCAACATTTGGTATCGGAGGTTAAAGTCATGACCGGTGTTGAAGGAGAACAATCTAAGACGCGTGCATTCGTCAAACCGATGACAAGAGGAGCCTCAATCCCAATCCAATATCCAACGTTAAGCGAAATGAATTACGGCATATGGGCTGTCAAGATGAAGATAATCTTGCGTTCGCTAGGGATATGGTCAGTGATTGAAGGTGGAGACACGGACGACGAAAAAGATCAAGGCGCCATGGTAGCAATTTCTCAAGCCGTGCCGGATGACGTGATGATGACAATCGCGGAAAAGAATACGGCAAAGGAGGCTTGGGACGCACTCAGGGAGATGCGGATTGGTGAAGATCGCGTCAAGAAGGCACGCTTACAGGTACTGAAACGACAACTGAATAAGTTACATATGGAGGATTCAGAGACAATAAACGAGTTCTCCATGAAGCTTACAACACTGGCGGGTGAGATTCGCTCGCTGGGCATGAAGCTGGATGACAACGAAATTGTGGAAAAATTGTTCAGCGCAGTTCCAGACAGATTTCTCCAAATTATCGGAACGATCGAGCAATTTGGTGATATTGAGAATATGTCAGTCTCAGAAGCAATTGGCCGTCTCAAAATCTTTGAGGAAGGGCTTAAAGGCCGAGTACTTCCAAAGGGGAGTGAAGAACAACTACTTCTTACCCAAGCCGAGTGGAAGGTAAGGTGCCTGAAGGGAAAGAAATATGAAAGTTTCAACAATATCAAAAGAGGAGCACGTAACGAGAGATTTCGTGGCCGCGGGCGTGGATATGGTGGAGGTCGAGGAAATGGTGAACGCACTAACGAAGACCGAAAACCACGCAACTTCGACAAATCTAAGGTCAAGTGTTTCAATTGTAATGTATATGGTCATTTTGCAAAAGAGTCTCAAGCCAAACCGAAGAGAAAGTGCCAATTTTGTTACAACACAAACTGATGAAGAACCGACACTGTTGATGGTCGAAACCTGCGCAACACAGAACGAACGGGTATTACTACACGAAGACAAGGTGGTGCCAAAAGTTATCAAAACCCAAGACAAGGCTTGGTATTTAGATACAGGCGCAAGTAATCACATGCCCGGTTGCATCGAAAAATTTGCTGAAATTGACACGACCATTAAAGGGTCAGTCAAATTTGGAGATGGCTCGTCTGTAGAGATACATGGAAAAGGTTCGGTTTTATTTGAATGCGTCACAGGTGAACATCGTGTATTAACTAATGTCTACTACATTCCAAAGTTGAAGAGCAACATAATAAGCCTTGGTCAGTTAGATGAGAACGGATGCAAATTTATAACTGAAGGAGGAATGATGACTATCTTGGACAGGACACGAAGGCTTTTAGCAAAAGTGAGCAGGTCAGGAAGTCGTTTATACTTGATGCACATTACTCAGGTCCTACCAGAATGTCTTATGGCTAGAAGTAAAGAAAGTGCTTGGCGGTGGCATGCAAGATACGGGCATGTGAACTTTCATTCCTTGAAGATTCTAAGTCAGAAACAAATGGTGCACGGACTACCCATAATCGATAATAAAGACCGCATCTGTGATGGTTGCTTGATTGGAAAGCAACACCGAAATCCATTTCCAAAGGTGGCAAAATTCCGAGCAGAATCACCCCTTGAACTGTGGCATGGAGACTTGTGCGGGCCAATAACTCCTACTACACATGGAGGCAACCGTTATTTCCTACTGTTGGTTGATGATTGTACTAGATTCATGTGGCAGGTGCTGATCCGAAACAAAGATGAAGCATTTGAGGGATTCATGAAGGTCAAAGCATCAGCAGAAATGGAGAAAAATAGCAAATTGAAGGTTTTTCACACAGATCGTGGCGGCGAATTCACGTCAAATGAGTTCAAAACTTACTGTGAAGACTGGGGAATTAAGCGTTATCTTACAGCCGCTTATTCTCCTCAGCAAAATGGAGTTGTTGAACGAAGAAATCAAATGGTGGTTGGCATGGCAAGGAGTCTGTTAAAAAGCATGGGAGTCCCAGGTGAATTTTGGGGAGAAGCGGTATCAACTGCCGTATATCTCCTAAATCGAGCACCAACAAAAGGTATCATCGGCAAAACTCCCTATGAAGCATATTACAACCGCAAGCCAACTGTTGATCATTTTCGCATCTTTGGATGTGTGGGACATGTAAAAGATGTTACACCTCAACTCACAAAACTTGCAGACCGAAGCAAGCCAATGGTGTTTATTGGTTATGATTCGAATACAAAAGGCTATCGAATGTTTGATCCAAAGTTAAATCGGGTTGTGGTGACACGGGATGTCGTGTTTGAAGAAGAAAAGAAGTGGGAGTGGAACAAATTTACAAAAAAAGAAGCAGGATCAGAAGGTAACACTCTTGCAACACACTATTTTACCATAGCAGGAACATCTGATACAACAAATCATGAAGACAAAGAAGATATCAGCAATTCTGGTATGGATCTCTCACATACGACACAAGAACAAATTGGTAACCAATATTAGCATGCTACACCAGTGATGAACACGATATCCAGAACATTTGTTTCACCATATACTCCAGTAGCAAGTTTTGAAGAATCAGTATCAACCAAGACATTACAACCCTCAACATCCGATGAGAGATCATTAGTAGGACCACGAGGTATGCGTGACATCAGAAGCTTGTATGATGCAACAGTCCCAATAGAGATGCAATATTCGGGATTATGTTTGCTAGGGGAAGAAGAGCAATCAAATTTTGAAGAAGCCAAGGCAGATCCGATGTGGAGAAGAGCAATGGAGGAGGAAATTTCCTCTATTCAAAAAAATGAAACTTGGAAACTCGTTCCATTACATGACAGCCACAAACCCATAGGTCTAAAGTGGGTTTACAAGCTAAAGAAGGACACTCAAGGCAGAATTGTAAAGTACAAAGCAAGACTAGTAGCAAAGGGGTATGTTCAACGTCAAGGCATAGACGTTGATGAAGTTTTTGCTCCTGTTGCTCAGCTGGAAACGGTACGTTTATTGATTTCTATTGCAGCACATAAAGGATGGAAGGTACATCATATGGATGTGAAGTCAGCTTTCCTCAACGGTGATTTGGAAGAGGAAGTGTATGTCATTCAACCGCCGGGTTTTGAAATAAAAGGAGAAGAGCACAAGGTGTTAAAGTTGTACAAAGCATTGTACGGTTTGCGACAAGCACCTAGAGCCTGGAACTCAAAACTGGACAAGTCATTGAGGACACTTGGTTTTGAGAAGTGTTCTTTAGAGCATGCTGTATACATAAGAAATCAAGGTGAATGGAATTTAATTGTTGGAGTCTACGTGGATGATTTAATCATTACTGGAGAGTGTATTCAAGACATAGACAAGTTCAAATTGCAGATGATGAAATTGTTTAGCATGAGTGATCTTGGATTACTAAGTTACTACCTGGGAATTGAAGTTTGTCAGAATTTTCAAAGTATTACACTCAACCAGATGGCTTTTGCAAGAAAGGTTTTAGACAAATGCGGAATGATAGATTGCAATCCTTCGCAAATCCCGATGGAACCGCGTCTGAAACTGAGCAAGGAAAGCACAAGTCTACCTGTAGACACAACTATGTACAGAAGTATTGTTGGGAGTTTAAGGTACTTACTGCACACACGCCCAGATTTAGCATTCTCTGTCGGCATGGTGAGTAGATACATGGAGAAGCCCACGGTGGAGCACATGGCTGCAGTAAAGCATATACTACGGTACGTAAAAGGAACTTTAAGCCTCGGTTGTGTTTATGAGAAGAAGAAAGGAAATATGGAGTTGATCGGTTACTCCGATAGTGATCTAGCTGGTGACACTGATGACAGAAAAAGCACCACAGGTTTGATCTTTTTTCTTGGGTCAAATCCTATTAGTTGGTGTTCACAAAAACAGAAAGTGGTTGCATTATCTTCATGTGAAGCGGAGTACATTGCTGCTTGTGGAGCAGCATGTCAAGGAGTGTGGCTAGGACGATTGTTGACAGATTTGTTAAAAGTTGAAGATAAAAAGGTGATTCTAAAGATTGACAATCAATCTGCAATTGCATTAAGTAAGAATTCAGTTTATCATGAGATGAGCAAACACATCGATACTCGATTCCACTACATTAGAGACTGTGTTGAATCTGGAATAATTGAAATTCAACATGTTTGCACAAAAGATCAGTATGCTGATATCCTGACCAAGTCGCTAGCAAAAATGAAGTTCTTGGAGATGAGAGAAAGAATTGGTATGCGGTACATCACTAGAGAACAACAAGCTTAAGGAGGAGATTGATGAATTAATCTTGTTGCGGTTACTAAATGATGAATTAATCTTGTTACTAAATGATGAATTAATCTTGTTACTAAATGATGAATTAATCTTGTTACTAAATGATGAATTAATATTGTTGCGGTTACTAAATGGGGGGCTAAAATAGTCTAGAAGTTTTTTTTTTTTTAGTATATATATGTAATGCTGAAACAGTAGGTGTACTCATCTTCAAAGTTGAAAAATCATATTTGTTTATTGTTTTCTTTGGAGCTTCCTAATATCTTTAAAAAAATTCTGTTATTTTTTTTAAAGATATCCAACAATAATATCCCCTTTCATTGATTCGATCGTCTTTTTTACTTAGCCAAACTTTTTTCATTACGAACCATGAAAAAACTTTTTTGATTGTTTTTCCACTTGAAAATAACTACAATGGTAGGTGGCAAAAAAGGGGTTTCAAATGTTATTTTGCAAAATTGAACATTGTTTTTGACACCCATAAACATATTTTTGCTCTAATGGTTGGTGTCAAAATAAGGTGATATTTTAATAATTAATATTTTTTTAATTACAGTTTTTTTAATCTATGAGAAATATACTTTAAGATGCACATTAGTCATAACTGTTAATTTATATCATCTCGATTCTATTTCCAATGTTGTCAAATATGATACCCCAATATATTTGATGGCATTTTGACATCTCTTATACTAATTTCATTTGAGTAAGATTTTTTTATTATTTGTGTGTCATTTTAGTGGTTATGGAGATGGCACTCCTTATAGCAACTCTTATTAGAGTTGCTCTAATAGCATTTCTAACCCACTTTCTATTTTTTAATTTTTAGCTATTTTAGCTGATCAAACACAAAATTCATCTCCAATCCACTCTATATTCCACTCTTTATTTACTAGTTTACTCAAATGGCTCAACAAATGTGGAGAGCCAATTTGAGCTCTCTAAATTTTTTTTCCCTTTTTTCTCTATATCTCTCTCTATATACGTATTTGAATTTTTTAAAAAAAATTAAATGTTAGGTGTAAAATAGAGAGTGTGGTTGGAGTGTATTCTGAAAAATTGCTAGCTAAAATAATGAATTTAATATTTAAATATATTTTTAGTTGCTATTTTGTTTAGTGTGGTTGAAGATGCTCTAAGGACTCTGTATGAACACATGCGTACATATGTTCATTAGCAAATATACTATGCTCGTGTATGTGTACGTCTGAGTCTTCTCCATGCCCATTTTTCCTGGAACACATACTTTAGTGTGGTTATACGATTTCTTATGCTCTGAATTCCTTTCTCTGTGATAAAATATATTGAAAAATAATTAATCAAAACCTTATCTAGGCCATATACAATTGTATAACATAATATTCTAATATATATATATATAGTTGTTCTTAACATACATACAGATGTAAAACAATGTTTTAACATCCACCCTTAAACTTGTGATGGTTTAAGAGATATCATTTTGAATTTGGAATCTGATACAAAATTTCTCGGAGAAAAAAGTTTTGTAAAGATATCATCTAAATGATATTCAAAGTGAACAAACTAAAGTGTAAGTATACACTGTACACTGAAGTAGATGGTTAAGAGTGAAATGATAATAAATCTCAATATATTTAGTATGTTCATAGAAAATATCATTTTGAATAATTTGAATAACACTATGATTATAACAAAGAAATTTAATTGCAGTGGAATAATTATACCAAAATTATGTAGCAATCAACGTAATCATATAAGTTCAACATGATAGCTTCTAATACTCTATATTCCACTTCAGTGCTAAAACATACAACAACTATTTATTTTTAGTTTCTTCGAGAGATATATAAGAGAATCAACCAAAAAAATAATAATATCCCATAATAGATCGATGATCTGTGGGATCTTCCACACAATCTGCATTTGAATATGCATGAAGAATTAATAAAGAATGGTAAGAAAAATGAAGAACATCAAACATGATGTCTTTTAGATTAGAGGTGTCAAACGGGCCGTGACGGGCCAGCCCGGCCCGTTTTTTTAGGGCACGATCGTGCTTCCGTGCCGGGCCGGGCACGGCACGGTTTAAAAAAATCGAGCCCAGCACGGCCCGCAGGCACGGCGGGCCTTGCCGTGCCTTGCCTGGCCTGCTCGGGCTTGCCTGTCCAAGCGGTTCGGGATACGGGGGACCGCGGGTCGGGTCGAATTAGACCCGACCCCCGGTCTTTTTTTGCGGGAGGGGCATCGTGAGGTCGGGCTCACGGGACACCCGGCACGGGATAAAGCCGTGCCGGTGTGCCGGGCCGAGCACGGCACGGCACGGCTCGTGCCAAACCCGGGCACGGCACGGGCCCGGGCATGGAATTTTTCCTTGCCGGGCCAGGCCCAGGCATGGCTGAACGATTACATGAACTGTGTAGAAAATATCAGGGCGAGTAACTATGAGATAAATTTAACACCTAAACAAGTTATCTGGACTCTGTAAAAAGTAATATTTGCTAATGATTTGACTTCATGAGAATTGAGGTGACAGTTATACTCAATATTAGTTTGAAAATTTAGATTTGAGATATTACTTGCGTGGGTGAGATAATAATCATCTACAGAAGAAGAAATTTCTAGACTGTGAATATAATAATTAAGAGGATCAAGATCTTTTATTTCAAATTGATGATTAAGAAATAATTTTAATTCTGAGTATACTTCATATCATATTATGTAATAATGATGTCATCAACATACATAAGTAGAATAATAGTATATTATTTAGATCATCTCACACTTAATGTAAAGATCCTAAACCTTACCAAAAAGGTGAGACTAGAGGTGTCAAACGGGACGTGCTGGGCCGGCACGGCATGTTTTTTCCAGGCCCAACCGGGCTTCCGTGCCGGTCCAGGCACGGCATGGAACAGTAACCGTGCCGTGCCTGTCCCGGCACGGTTTTTTGGGGGTTCAGCCTGGCACGGGCCCACGGCACGATTCGCCGGGTTCGGCCTAATCGGGCCGAACCCCTTTTTTAAAAAAAAAAATTTAGAGTTTCAGCGCGCCCGAAATTCTAATTCTAAAAAAAATTAGGGATTGGGCGCGCCCAAAACCCTAAATCTAAAAAAAATTAGGAATTGGGCGGCCCGAAACCCTAATTTAAAAAATAAAAAATTAAGCACGGTACCGTGCCGGGCCAATCACGGTACCGTGCCGGGCCAATCACGGTACCGTGCCGGGCCAAGCACGGCACGAGGCCCGGTTGGCCTCGGCACTGCACGGGACGATAGTGCCGTGGTCGGGCACGGCACGAGCCCGGGCACGGGAAATTTCCATGCCGGGCCGGCTCAGGCATGGCTGAACCGTGCCGTGCCTCGTGCCAGGCCGGGCCGGCCCTGCCCGGTTGACACCTCTAGGTAATACTTTTTGCTATTAACAATACAATCTAATCATGTATTAATTTTACAAACTTATCTACAATCATTAACAAATATTTTAAAGATAAGCTCAATTAGATCCCAGGTTGCAGTAATAGATGCTGACGTGGCAGATGCTGGCGTGCCATGTCGGAAAGATCGGGCACCGCTTGTCCGATCACACTATAATGGATGATGTGGGGGTGATTGAGCTGTAATGAATGCTGGCGTGGCATAGACGACGTGGCAGATTGCTGGCGTGGCATATGATGACGTGGCCAGAATCAGAAAGTTAGGGACACCACCATGACCCCGACCACACTTCCAGCTGAACACTACTCTCCTGGATTGGTTCGTGTTATTGATGGCATCAATTGCAGTCCAAGGCATTCCAGGCATCTCGATTTCCGACCTAACATGGAGCTGACTGCTATAAGCAGCAGGAGAACGGGGGGCACTGGCAGGAATGGAACGCGAAAGAAGAGTGGCGTGGTAAAAGTAAAACAAAAAAATTTATATGTGCTGAGATATGCACGCCTGTTCTTATCACTCGGCATGACTAGGTCTGATAATTACGATTGTCGGGTTCATATTTGAATAAATAATAATCTGGAACTTTCTGCGATCTGATTGATTGTGTGTTCTGTTGCATGGATCACGGCGGGTCAAAATATCTGGGCGATTGAGCTGCCAATTTGTAGCGGCTATGTCTGACGCTGGCTTCACTGTGTCTGCGTGTGTTCTTCTCAGATGGAGAGCCGAAGGAAGGAAGCCGAAGCTCGCCCTCGCTGCAGGAATCGGAGAAGATGAGAAAACAGACGGCGGTGGTCCCGGCGAGGCAGGAGAGTAACTACAAGTGGTGGGTGCGCCTGGTGAGCTACACCCTGTTCCTCCTCTCGGGGCAGACGACGGCTCTCCTGCTGGGAAGATTATACTTTGTTAGAGGAGGGAGTAGCAAATGGATGGCGACGCTGGTGCAGCTTGCTGGCTTCCCCATCCTCATCCCCTACTACTTCTTCATCACGCTGCTACAGAGCCCAGAGCCAGACACTGCCCGAGCAAAGCTCCCGCCCATCTCGACCCTCGCTTCGATCTACACGACCCTCGGCCTGTTGGTCGCGACCTCTTGCTATTTCTATTCCGTCGGACTACAGTACCTCCCCGTATCTACCTACACTCTGCTGTGTGCATCCCAGCTTGCGTTCAATTCTCTATTCTCCTACTTCCTCAACTCGCAGAAGTTCACCCCCTTCATCATCAACTCTCTGGTCCTCCTCACCATCTCCTCCATCCTCCTCGCGTTCAACAACGAGTCCGAAAACCCAGCGGGAGTTTCTAAGATGAAGTACGCGGTTGGGTTCGTGTGCACCATCGTCGCCTCGGCTGGGTTCGCGCTCGTGCTCTCCCTGACGCAGCTCTGCTTCCACAGGGTCCTGAAGACGGAGTCGTTCAGGACGGTGATGGATTTGATCATAGGCCAGCAGCTCGTCGCCACCTGTGCCGCCATTGTTGGAGTGTTTGCAAGCGGGGAGTGGCGAGGCCTGGCGGGGGAGATGGACGAGTTTCAGCTGGGGAAGCTGTCGTACTTGATGAACTTGGTGTGGACTGCTGTGTCGTGGCAGGTTTTCTCGATCGGGTGTGTGGGGCTGATCTTTGAGGTCTCGTCGTTGTTCTCGAATGCGATCGGCGTTCTCGGATTGCCCATTGTTCCTGTTTTCGCCGTGTTCATCTTCGGCGACAAGATGGATGGAGTCAAGGCTATTTCTATGATCCTTGCTCTCTGGGGCTTCGTCTCCTATGTTTATCAGCATTATCTCCTTCACCACGAGCAGCGGCAACAAGATGGAGGCCAGTCCAGAAGGCAATTTCCAAAATAACAGCAATAAACTTCAAAGTGAAGCCTGACATGGCCATGCACGTGGACAAGTTTCAAAGTTGAAACTTGGCTGATGCCCAACATGAGGCCCGTCCCCTACAGAACAGAAAATTATCTAGTAAACTATTTGTCTGTAGACACACACACACACATAGAGAGACAGAGAGAGGAGAGAGAGAGAGATAGAGAGAGAGGAGAGAGAGAGAGAGAGGTATGAATTAATAATTTATTTAAAAGTATAAATGTTGATCGATAAAATACTATATTTAAAATATTGGTTTATTTTGTGATTAATAATGATATTAATAAATATTTTTTTGGGATACAACTAGTGAATTTATATTAATTCTGCTTAATAAAATATAGTTATAAATTATGACTCATGACCAATTAAACTTCAAAATATGAGCATGTAATTATGAATTATAGAATTTGTTTACGGAAGGCAGACTTGATCCATTAACGAAAAAAGATATTTTATTTTTTTTTTAATTCGGGATATTTTTTGTTTTGGTGCGGCATATATAAAATATTTATGTTTTGGGATACCAAACTTTATATATTTAAAAAAACAATACTAAATTCAAAAAATAATTAAGTTTTGGTGCATTAAAATTTATCAATCTGATTTTGATCTCTTATATTTAGAAAACAAATATATAATCTAATTCAATTAATTTAAAAATTATTTTTGCAAACCTAGAAACTATATTTCCAAATTATCAAAAAACCTAGAAATTATTTAATGCAATAATTAGTCGCAAGGTGTGTGTGTCTGTGTGTGTGTTTATACTTATATATAAATGTATACAAATATAAATGGAAACATATATATAAGCATGCATCAATATATGTAGATCGACAGACATATATTTATATATATGTGTGTGTGTGTGTGTGTTTATGTCTATATATATACATATAAACATTCACACATACAAACATATATATATATATCACACACACACACACATACATATATATATATATATATATATATTATACACACACACACACACACACATGATATAAAAAAAACACACACACACACATATTTATATAATATATATATATATATATATATACACCACAAGAAAATGAGAAAAAAGAAATATAAATTAGAAATGCTTAATTCCGTTTCTAAGATTAGGAACGGAATACTTATCCATTTCTACATTTAACGACGTGATTTTTCACTGTTGATAAATGAGAAACGTCATACTCATTCATTGTTATATCATTTTAAAAGATTTAGCGACGGAATAATATTTCATTGCTAATTTAGAAATGAAAATAAATTTCATCGCTAAATTATGATCATTAATTTATCAAATAATTCACTACTTTTAACAAAGTTAGGATTTGAGAATTTTTAATTTCTATTTCGAGTTTGTCCGAATTATTTATAAATTTCCTTTCCTTCAATTATTGATCGACGTGCAATTCATCCATAATAGCGGTATAAAATTTTATTTTCCAATTTATCCAGAATGTATTATATTCGGGAATAGCTATATTTGTGCATTTTAATGTTACATATAATTTGTTTCATTTTTAATATTCTTTTTTTTTTTTTGAATTATTATCATTCTAATTGATAAATTATATATTTTGCATTTTTTTCACATACTTGGATTTGT
The DNA here is from genome assembly GCA_029783825.1 of Sapria himalayana. Taxonomy (NCBI): domain Eukaryota; kingdom Viridiplantae; phylum Streptophyta; class Magnoliopsida; order Malpighiales; family Rafflesiaceae; genus Sapria; species Sapria himalayana. The sequence goes on from JAREIK010003088.1 coordinate 1,862,383, forward strand.
TAAATTTGTGTATTACCTAATCAAAGTATACTTTTTTTGTCTATTTTAATATTTAGCTATGGTTTTGGTCATGCTAATTAATCTGAACTTTATTTGCGTACTGAGAATAGTTGAAATGTCTCAATTTTTAAAAGAACAAATCATAATAATGATGCAAATTTAACAATGGATAATTTATAAATATTATAACAAATACTAAAAGTTTATTTGTAATAATAATGAATAACGTGAATAAATTTGAGAGTATTCAATTAGAAGGTTGAAACATAATGAACAATTATATAATTAAAAAAAAATTAAGCTCATTTCAAACTTTACAGAGCTGCTTGATCTAAACTTCACAAAAGGTGCAATAAAATTAATAACACCTCCCTTTATTTAATATTAGAAAAATTCATATACATGTCACATCTGGTATATTTCTATTTATACTACATGCTTCATACATATTAGTAAATATTCTTATTAATTTATTAATGTTATCCATTGATAGTTGATTTATTTTTGTTATTTTTTCATTTACACATTCAAATACATTGGCATTGTGATTTTTTATTTATTTCTTTTATATAAATTGTATTTGTCTAATAAGTTAGTACAGATTATTAATTTCGAAATCAAGAATTATGATTTTGCAAATTTTCTTTTTTTCTTAATTAATAAAATTTCATTCAATATAGATAAATATCAAATATTTATTTTTATGTATATGACAAAATTATAACTTATGACTTTTGATCATTATCTAAACATTGAAACAACCCACCTTATCTCATTTTAATCCAAATTGAGACAAGGGAGGTTGCTAAAAAAGATGTTATTATCACTTCATTGTGTGTATCTGCATTACAAGAGAAAAAAATGAAACTCCATTTAATCATTCGTGGGGTTGATGATATGGGCTTCAAACTTTGCTTGGTGAAGTGGAAATTATTTAGACATTGATGATGTCTATGCTGAAGAAGATAATGGGGAGGAATTAATTGCAGAATCAGATGATGATTTGTTAGAAATTTATTGACTGTCATATTATGTTGTCGTGCTTATCTTATTATCGTTATAATCTGGATGTTTAATGAAATTTTTTTTATTTGTTTTTTTGAATATCAATGTGTTTATCATTATGTTTTGTTATTATTACATTTTCATAATAAGTTTTTATTACCTCTGTATATTTTGATATTTACATAACTTGATTTAGGTATGAGAGGTAACCATTCAAATGGTCGAGACCAGAGGATCTCAATACGTGGGCAGGGATAGAGGAAGGCAGCTAAAAGTTCATGGAGAAGAAGATCTACATGTATTAAGTGACGACGACACTATAAATATCACTTCACATTCTCTTATATGTACAGAGGAAACGTTGGCATCACCTCATCATGACATATACATATTGACCGCCAAAGATATTTCATCTCCATCTCATTTTGTACCAGAATGTGTTGATAGCTCTATCTCGCCTATCTTGGGAGGCCCATGTATTGGTACTGCAGCATCGACACGGGCAATATATTCACAATCCATAATTTGCATACCAAATTATGAGAAAATCTTGATCCAGCCCACAATTGACAATAAATAGTACGTAGCTTTCTTAAATGTACTGCATGCATACAGTATCATTTTTCATCATTATCATTTTAAATAAATGTAAGAAAAAATGCGAATGAAATTATGAGTATATTATAATATTTAAAATTTGGTAATTTAAACTAATAACAAAAGTATGATATTGTTACTTATTGAACATTATCATTCATAATTAAAATAATATCTGTGTTACAAAGTTTTGGATAATAAATATAAATGAATTAAATATTAACTTAGCAGCAAAAAAATTTCTAATATTAAATTACTTACATATTTATTGCATCTGATTTTCGTATAATCAAACATATATTTAATGAGAAAATAGTTGCGGAGGGTATAAAGTGGAGCAAAATGCCCCCAAGTATGAAATAATTTTATTAGGAAAAATTTGAGATATAATTTTCATGCATTTACTTGTTTTTCAATTTTGTCTAATATGATTTATTCTTAAATTGAATACATTATAATGTATTATTGTTTTATTTTTGGGAAAAATATAAAGCCTAATAGTGTCCCTCTTATGTTTGGATAAAGTGGTGAGAATATTAAAATAGTGAGGAGTTCATGGCATTTGTCCCAAATGACCTCACACAATCATTGATCAGCGAAAGAAGGTGAATGATCTTAACCTTCAAATTAGTTTGAAGGTTCAAAGGCGATCTATCAACATTCAATAGATTTGGTATAATTGTCTTTTATTTTTTTTTGTTTTTATTTTAATTTTTTGAATGCAAAGGATAATATATGTGTGACAATGTATGTCGCACCTTAATAGTAACTATTATTTATTTGCAGGAGGCTGAGTTGGGATGTGTAACAACAATATTTGAGGTATACAAGCGAATGCACAACAAGAATGATGGATCTTTTGTAGATAAGCGGTCAAATGATATTAAAGTGAGTTTCAAATTTTGTGCTTGTAGTTTCATACGTAAATTATAATTAATAAAAGAAAACAATATTTAAAAAAATAGATTATTTGGCATTCACTGTAAATAATATGCAGACTGAAGTATATTTTTTTTATTATAACTGATGAGTTATTACAAAGGAAAAATGAGGAAATGCAATAAAAGAATTAAGAGATGCAAATAAAAATTGAAGAAAAGAAAAAAAAAATGTTTAAAAAAAAAAATAAATAAAAGGTTTTTTTAAAATAATTTATGAATTGGGAGATGTTCCTATTGAAACGGAAAATGAATTTTCAAAATCCACTCCTAATATTACACTTATATTTGTTTTTCGTCGCTTCGAGCAGTAGCCAGTAATGGTGGATGATGATGGCGGTCGTGGTGGAGAACTTCGTCTGGGAAACAAACCCTTTCATTTTCATCTTCCTATTAATTTGCTGCGTCTTATCGGTAGGCTTCTTTCCCACTAAAAAATCTACCAAGCCTTTCTCTCCTCCTCCCTCGATATTCTCCGATCATCGTCTCCGGCGAACCTTCATCCTCGTTTATTTCCTCGCATCAGGTCCTCCTCCATCGATATATATATATATACATAACACGCGCTGTCAATTTCCTCGATGCTTCATTTTTTGTCAACGGTTCCCGTTTTTTTTCTCTGTTTTAGTCCTGGAAGGGGTCTGGGGTGCATTTGGAGAGGCTGAATTGGCGCATCTCGGATTTGAAAGGGAGCAGATTATATCCGTACTGGCTGTTGGATACGGAGCTACGGTTCTTTTTGGTGCTCTGTCAGGAGTGCTCTTTGATTCCGTGTATGTCAGCGTGATGTTTTCAATGTGTTATCTGACGCAGTTGTTTCCTACCCACCTGTGCGCTTTGCTTACAGGATTGCCCCTTGCTTTATCTTTTAACTTCAAAACAACTTACAATTGTCGCAATGAAGCCGTGCCACCAAATTGCTTACGGATGACGCTAGAAATACTTCATTCGGCTCTCTACGATGAGATCGAAGCTTAGGATTGTAATTTTCTCGAATGCTTGTTGAAAAGCAAGCTTAATGTGATAGTATGCATATAATATGCAACCTCGTTGTCGCTGTTAGGTGTATGGAGACAGCTGCTATTGCTTATCGACAGTGTTCTTGCTTATTGACAGTGGGCACAAGAAAGCATGCTTGGCCTTTTATATCCTGCACTTGGCTGTAGGTATATGGAAGAGGATTATGTCGCACTCTGTTATTCTACCGCCAGCTGTGTGTTTGTCTCTCGCAACCACAATATTTTCTTTTAGTTTTGAGACGTGGATTGTTATTGAAAATGAGAAGGTACCTCAGAAAAAAGCATTTTTTTTTTTTTTTAGGTTGCTCTCTGTAGCTGCTGACTTTTCTTCCTGCTTGATAACGAGAGAACTGGATGTATCTCTTTGCTTGTCGCAGAAAGGGCAGTACCAAGATGACTTGAATGATGCATTTTGGTTTATGACATTTGTTGAATCGGGGGCATTGATTGGAGCTCAGCTGCTTGTGAACTGGCTGATTGGTAGTGATATGGAAAATGGCATTGCATCGTCCTCCACAGTCTCTATGTTTATGGCATTGATGGGCATTGCTTGCATTGCAAAAGGATGGAAAGCAACCCCACAAGCTACGATGGCTAATAGTTGCAGCCTTTCTTATGCACGTTTATTTTGGGGTATGAGCAATATTTCTTCATAAATGATTTGGCCTATTTAAATCATAACCATGTATTGATGCTTGGAACTTCTCTGGTACCCATGATTTAGTTTCTTTGGATTCTTATTTCTCAAGAAATGTATTTCATTATTCTTGTCTGATTTATGTTTTACATCTGCTTTGTACTCATTATAACTTTATAAAAAGCTAGGTTTTTTTTTGTGTTTGATTAACTATTTTAGATAAATTGCAAGTAAACTGCAAATATGGGCAATTATTATAATAAGATTTTACTTAGTATACAAGATTTTTGCCATGTAGGATTTAAGAGATAAATATCTTGTTAAGCTTAAATTTGATAAATCAGAGAGACTAAGTTTGAAAGTTCTGAACTTAATTGTGTTTGAGCGAGAATAATACTAAGATGACTAATCACATGGGAAGTTTTTATGTTTGTTTTTGTTTGAGGTCATTTCTTGGTGTAATGAAAAGTGCTCTCATCCAAGGATGGCAGGTCTTGTGTTCAAGACATATCATCTGTTTATCTCTCTGAATTTAGAGAATAAGATTATCGAGATATTAATCTCTCCAAAACTCATGTCACAGATACTGATACACAAGATCTCATAAGAATATCAAAATTAATTGTGTTTAAGCGAGAATAGTATTGAGATGATTAATCATATAAGAAATTCTTATGTTGTCTGTTTTTGTTTGAGGTCATTTCTCAGGTGTAATGACAAGTACTCTCATCCAAGGATGGTAGGTCTTGGGTTCATGACTTATCAGATGTTATATCTCTGATTTTTAAGAATAAGATTGTTAAGATATTAATCATTCATAAACTCATGCTACAAATATTTATATACAAGATTGCATAAAAATACTGAAGTTAAATGTATTTTAGTGAGAATAATACTGAGATGACTAATCACATGGGAAGTTCTTATGTTATTTGTTTTTGTTTGAGGTAACTTCTCGGTGTAATGATAACTACTTTCGTTCAAAGATGGTGGGTTTTGGGTTCAAGACTTATCGGATGTTGTCTCTCTGACTTATGAGAATAAGATTGTTGAGATATTAATTTCTCTTAAACTTATACCACAAATATTTATATACAAGATCACATAAGAATGCCCAATTTAAATATGTTTGAGCGAGATTAGTACTGAGATAACTAATCACATAGGAAGTTCTTATGTTGTCTATTTTTGTTTGAGGTTATTTCTTGGTGTAATGACAATAATTTTTATTTAAGGATGAGAAATTTTGGATTTAAATTTTATCAGATTCTATCTCTCTAACTTTCGAGATTAAGATTGTCAAGATATTAATATCTTCTAAATTCATGCTACAAATACTCATACACGAGATTTTATAAGAACGACAAAATTAAATATGTTTAAGCGAGAATAGTACAATGATGACTAATCATATGAGAAGTTTTTAAAATTGTCTATTTTTGTTTGAGGTTATTTCTTGGTGTAATGAAAAATGCTTTTGTCAAAGGATGGTAGGCACTGGGTTCAAGACTTATCATATGTTATCTCTTTGATTTTTAGGAATAAGAATGTCGAGATGTTAATCTCTCATAAATTCATGCTAAAGCAGGAACCTTGTGCACTGGATATGACTTTCATTTCTCATCGGGGGTGGTTTATTTCTATCTTTGTTCATAATATAGGTTAACTCTTTGTTTTTCCAGATAAGAGGATACTGGCCCTGGGGTTTGCTCATGCTAGCCTTCAGTTCTCTATTGCAGTCTTTTGGATTCTATGGGCGCCAACAATTGTGGTATTAATCATGTGCTTGTTTTCGAGATAACTTATTTTCTTCAGGCTGAAAACAAACTAGGGGTGCCCTAACCTACTAGTCGCCCACACCAGCACTAAAAAATCATCTGCTACTGAATTTGTGCTTGTTGGTTTTTTTGTTGCTCATTTTAGAGTGATGGTTTTCCCAATTGTTCTAATACAGAAGGAATTATTGTGATGTTTCTTCTCTTCTATTCATGAATTCAGGCTGATGGACGAGAAGTGCAGTTGGGTCTGATATTTCCATGCCTCTTGGGTTCTAGGATGCTGGGAAGCACTTTGTTTCCATGGCTACTGATGAACAGTTCATTACCAATACGGATTGATGATTTCTTGGTGTTTTCATTTGCTTTGTTAGGGCTTTCCTTGTCGATTGTGGCTTATGATTATCAGGTTCGACACATTATCTTTTGACTCACTTAGGATGATACTTGTTGAGATAATGTAGTAACCAAAATGAATAATCTTTCAAATTTGCATTTTATTTATTGGTCATATATCTTTGATATTATTGGAGTTCATATGAATTTTAATTTTTCAAGCAATATAATTTTTTTCACAAGTTCTCATATAAATTTTAATTCATGATATGTTTTTTATTTATTTTATTTATTATTGTAGGGCTCCTGGCCTATCAGCCTTATTTGGATAGGTGAGTTGGGTACTTAGGCATTGGGCCTCTGTCCGCATCATATATATATCAATGCAAAAAAAATCATTTATTTTAAAATATAAACTATAAATATAATATATATGAATATCAATATGAAAAATATATTAAAGTATGAAAATATAAATCTAAATATTTAAAAAAAAATCAAAGAAAAAGTTATAAAATGAAAATCAGATCAGTGTAGCACTAGTAATAAAATGTCACTTTTTCTAATTATGATCATCACTGCTCTAAGTCTTAGTATTATTGTTTTTATATACATTATTATGTAGTTCTTTAACTTTATCTTAAATACTTACTCTTTTTTTTTCTAATTTTTTAAATATGATAGGGTTTTAATAATATTTAATTGTAATTAATTTTTTCTATCTCAAATTATATTTATAAACATAAAAAATTAGACTCTGCTGCTATGCTACACATTGGATGAGTTAATAGATTATGTGCCAGTTCATATAACATGAAAAAGATGGCTTTATATAATTTCTGCCTATTGAATATGTTCAAATTATTCATGTTATTATGATACAAAATGAAATAATAATTAATGTTTAAGTATTTCGACAGCTTACTTATATTTGTTAGATTTCTACATCATTTGCCTAAATGAATAAAAAAATAATTTTCAAATATGATATTGATTTCTGTACTCAAAGATTAATTAAAATTTTAAAATTCAATTTCATAATATTTAAATAAGTTATATATTTATTTATAAATATTTTCATTTATTTTTTGTAGTTGGTTCGTGCGTATAGATATGAATTTGATAGTATTTTTTTTATTTAACATTAACTTTATGATTGATACATGTATTTAAGTAATAAAAAAATAAAATAAAAATTTGATATTTTAAATATTTTGTTATCATCTTAATATCCATTATATCAAAATATGAATATTTTTTATATTAGTTAAAAATATTACTTATAATATATATGCACCTATGTACAATATATATTATGTGAGTATATAGACGCACACTTATTCGTCTTATTATAAAATATTTTTATAAATTTTAAAAAGAAAAATCATATGTTGCAATTTGATTCGTTAATTATTATTTTATTAATTTTATTAATATTAATATTATTAGATATGTTGAATTTTATAATTAATATTAGATATGTTGAATTTTATAATTTGATTTGTTAATTATAAAAATCATATATATCACATTTTGATAATTAACATATGAATCAAATATTAGATATGTTGAATTTTACTGGTGTTTGATATTTACTTGAATTTTTTTCTTTTTTAGATTTATTAACTTTCAAAGTATAAAGGTCTTGAAAATTGCTATATGTCTTAATATGTTTAATGTATTGTGTATTTGTTTTAATAAGAGTAATTTTAAGCCATTGTGTCGTGTCGTGCTTCGGCATGTGAGCCATTTGGCCATGCTCGACACGAGTCATGCCATGGGCTAGCCCACACATAGTTATGGAACAATTATCACTCATGCCGTGTCATCCATGTTTGACACTTCTTGGTGTGATGACAACTAATTTCGTATAAGGGTAGGATATATTGAGTTTGAAGCTCATCAGATGTAATTTATTTGATTTTGAAGGCAAGACTTTTGAGATATTAATTTTTTCAAAATTCTTTGCTTAAACATTATTCTTGCACATTAGGTATGACCTCTAAAATTTATATTTGAAATATATATATATATATATATATATATAAACCATAGGATTAAAATTAAAAGCCAGTAGGGTAAAATGAAGAATCATGTGAGTTATATATGATAAAAATGATTGATGGGTTAAAATGAAAATATTAATAAAGCATAATTTGTTACGTAAATAAGTGTCTTAGAATATCAAGTTATTACAATGTATTATATTTATAAGATAATTATAATTAATGCATAATTTAAAATAAAATAATGGAAAATTCACAATGATAAGATAAAAATAAGTCTTAGAAAATATTTTTGTATCGTATCTATTATAGATAAAATTTGATAACTACATTTTACTTAATATAAGACATATGAAAATGAAATCACACATATCTCCAATCAAAAATTATTTGAACTGACAAGTTAAAAGAAAAATATAAAAAAAATATATAAATTATTAAAAAATTAGATGCAGACAATAAAAAAAATACAAGTATAGGTTAAATTCATATAAAAATTTGTTAGAAATATATTACTTAAAAAATAAAAATCCATATTATTGACCATATGTATATTGCAAATGTGAATTTGATTATGATTTTTTAAATATTTTAATTTTTATTAATTTAAATATTTTTTCATTAGAGTTATGTACGATCGAGTAAACTTAGTCGTGCCTTGATGTAATGACAATTATTTTTGCTCTAAGATAGTATGTCTCAAGTTCGAGACCCATCAGAGATCAGACGCAATCTCTCTTTAATTTTTTAGAACAAAAGAATGTCGTTCCAGACCTTATAGTTATATATGATATTTTCTTCATATATGTGTGTGTGTGTGTGTGCGCGCGCGCGTGCCCAGACCCTATGTGATAACTAAATAAAAAAGAAGTTTAAACACAAAATAAGTTATTATTTTGAGAAAAATAAATTAATACTTGATCTAATGACAACTATATTTCCTCAAAGGTAGTAGGTGTAGGTATCAGGTTCGAGACTCATCAGATATTAAACATCTCTTCAATTTTTAAGAAAAAAAACTGTCAAGATATTAATCTCTTTTAAACCTTATGGTTATATATGATATTTTCTTCATATATATGTGTGTGTGTGTGTGCGCGCGCGCGTGGTCAAACCCTATGTGATAACTACATGAAAGTAAAGTTTAATCATAAAATAAGATATTATTTTGAGAAAAATAAACTAGTATTTATTGTAATGACAAGTATATTCATTCAAAGGTAGTAGGTGTTAGGTTCGAGACTCGTCAGGAATTAGACACAATCTCTTCAATTTTTGAGAATAAGACTGTCAAGATATCAATCTCTTCCAAATCTTATGGTTATGTATAATATTTTCTTCCATCTTCTCGTGCATATGCGCCCAAACCTTATGCTATAACTAAATGGAAGTGAAGTTCAAACACAAAATAAGCTATTATTTTGAGAAAAATGATCTGGCACAAGACTCTCAGAAGAAATGGATCCTATTATGCATGGATTTACATGTTTTATTTTTTTTTTTTTTTTTTTTTTTGAATGAAATGCAGGAAATTGGAGCTTTGGTCTTCCTTTTTTGTTTATTCCATGCTGGTGCTGGCCTGATATCGCCTTCGCTTGCGCGATTGAGGAGCAAGTATGCGAAAACAAGCGTCCTGTTGTTTGATCATTATCATGAAATTGGCACTTGTTTCTGAAGCAAATCCATGTATTGTTGATAGGCACGTTCCAAGTGAGTTGCGGGGAGGGATGATGAGCATCTCCCTTGCTCCTGCTCACGCTGCAATTCTCTTTTTTCTGCTGCTGGTGTGCTGCTGCTGCTCCAACCTCCCATTCTCTCGAAAGCACAGAATTTGGTGTTTTCCATGCAGCTGACGCTGATTTTGGACATAATTTCTGTTTGTGTTGCAGAGGAGGAGGAGATATCAGTGCGTGGAGAACTCTACGATGCTGGGAATAGCTGCCTTGGGGCTTTTCATAGCAGCTGCTTGCCTGCATTTTTTGAAGCGGTGGGGCAAACTACCTCATCAGAACTGGCATAAAACATGACTCCTTGCTTTAAGTTTAAGAATTCTCATTGGGAATATTATCTTTTGGTGTCCTGCATATTTATGAATACGTACATACATGTATGTATGTATATGCATGTAGCATGGTGGTTTGGCAAGTCAATGACATTTTTATCCTCAGGTGCTAAGTGAGAAGAAAGGGTATTTTTGAGAAATTATTTTTGGTGTCCTGCAAATATCACATCGGTGAAAATGAATAAGTTGATAAAGTATGTGAAATGTGACAATATAAATTTAAGAATTTAATTAAAATGCTTACAATGATTCAAATTTGAAATTAAAATCATAGAAATAAGAAAGTATTTTTTGCAATGAATATTTTTTTATAAAAATAAATAAATGAATAATACTGTGCTATTTGTTCAAGTGTGCATAAAATTGTTGATGTATATTATTTTCACGAACAAATAAATTAATTGAACATTAGAAATGAAATTATTTTTATGATTTTTTTTTATGATGTATATTATACAATGAGAGGTTGAAGACTAAAAAATAAAAAGACAAAAATCATTAGCTACCTTTTATTCGACTCGTGAGTTTTTTTACGCGGTTGGTCACACTCCCCGTGAAGATCATTGTATAGGTGTCGTCATAAGTCATCAAATGAAATATATTAATAAAGTGCAAAATCAAATGATTAAATAGCAAAATCATTAAATTATATTACTAAATAGGTGTACCTATTGATATTTATATGATTGCAATCCAATAAATAGCAAAATAAAAGTAAAATATATTTCTAAAAGTTTTTTGATGAAAAATAAATTATTTAAATTATATTTTTCTCACTCATAATATGTTTCGTAATTAATATTTCTATAAAATAATCTAATATATAATTAAAATGAATATTTAAAATTAAATTAATTGAAATAAAAATGAGATTTATGATATATTATTAAGGGCATACGAGTTTTAAGGTTTATGTATTTATGAGTTTTAAGGTTTAAGAGTTTAATGATTTATGAGTTTTGGCATTTATTAGTTTATAGGTTTTATTTAAACAATACGATAACAAAATTTATATTTGTGGGTTTTTCTAATTTATTAAGGTTATAACATTTGAAAATATAATAATTTATAAATATTTTTTTTATATCATTTAAATTCAATATAAAGAATTTTATTGATAGATATTATAATAATAATCAAAAAATAAATAAATAAACTTTTATTATTAAGATCGATATTAATTAAAATATAATTGATAAATTAAATTATTAAAAATTAAAGTAAAATATATTACTAAATAATAATTATTCGTTTTTAGATTTTTGATTCTTTTCATAAGTTTATATCTTTTTTTATGAAAAATAAATTATTTAAATTATATTTGTATAGCTCAAAGTATATTTTGTAATTAATATTTCTATAAAATAATCTAATATATTATTAAAAAGAATATTTATAATTATAATGAATATAAATAAAAATTAGATTTATGATATATTATTTAAGGAATACCAGTTTAAAGGTTTAATTATTTAAGGGTTTTAAGGTGTAGGAGTTTAGTGATTTATGTGTATAGGCATTTAAATGTTTATATGGTTTATTTAAACAATGAAATAACAAAAAAAAATATTTTTGTGATTTTTTATAATTTTTGAAGGTTATGACCTTTGAAAATATAATATTTTTTAAATATTTTTAAGCGGTTATATTTTTTGAAAATATAATATACAATAGTTATTTATAATAACATTAATAATTATATATCATGTAAATTTAATATAAACAAACTTATTCATACATATTATAATAATGATCAAAAATTAAATTGATAAACTAATATTAATAAGATAAATATTAATTAAAATATAATTGTAAAAACTAAAAATATTAAAAATAAAAGTAAAATATATTACTAAATAATAATATTTTGTTTTTAAATTATTGATTCTTTTTATAAGTTTATATTTTTTTTAATAAAAAAAAATTATTAAAATTATATTTGCCTCGCTCATAGTATATTTTGTAATTAATATTTCTATAAGATAATCTAATTTATAATTAAAATGAATATTTAAAATTATAAAGAATAAAAATAAAAATTAGATTTATGATATATTATGTATGGAATACCAGTTTAAAGGTTTAATTAATTATGGGTTTTAAGGTTTAGGAATTTTCTGATTTATGTGTTTAGGCATTTAGTTGTTTAAAGGTTTTATTTAAACAATCAAATCAAAAAAAAAATTATTTTTGTAAATTTTTCTAATTTTTGAAGGTTATAACCTTTGAAAATATAATAATTTTTAAATTTTTTTAAGCTGTTAATAAATTAGTAAGTTATAATAACCTTAATACAAATAAATTTGTTTAAATTCAATATAAACAAATTTATTAATAGATATTATAATAATGATCAAAAATAAATTAATAAACTATTATTAATAATATAAATATTAATTAAAATATAATTGCAAGAACTAAAATTATTAAAAATCAAAGTAAAATATATAACTAAATAATAATATTTTGTTTTTTAATTATTGATTCTTTTTAGAAGTTTATATTTTTTTTATAAAAAATAAATTATTTAAATTATATTTGCCTAGCTCATTGTTATTTTGTAATTAAAATTTCTATAAGATAATCTAATATATAATTAAAATGAATATTTAAAATTATAAAGAATAGAAATAAAAATTATATTTATGATATATTATTTAAGGAATACTAGTTTAAAGGTTTAATTAATTATGGGTTTTAAGGTATAGAAGTTTAATTTATTATGGGTTTTAAGGTATAAGAGTTTAGTGAATTATGTGTTTAGGGATTTAAATGTTTATAGGATTTATTTAAACAATGAAATAACAAAAAAATTATTTTTGTAATTTTTTCTAATTTTTGAAGGTTATAACCTTTGAAAATATAATATTTTTTAAATTTTTTAAGCTGTGAAAATATAATATTTATAATAACCTTAATAATTATATATCTTGTAAATTCAATATAAACATTTTTTTTGATATATATTATAATAATAATCAAAAAATAAATTAATAAACTATTATTAATAAGATTGATATTAATTAAAATATAATTGCAAAAACTAAAATTATTAAAAATCAAAGTAAAATATATTACTAAATAATAATATTTTGTTTTTAAATTATTGATTCTTTTTATAAGTTTTTATTTTTTTTTATAAAAAATAAATTATTTAAATTATATTTGCCTCGCTCATAGTATATTTTGTAATTAATATTTCTATAAGATAATCTAATATATAATTAAAATGAATATTTAAAATTATAAAGAATAAAAATAAAAATTAGATTTATGATATATTATTTAAGGAATACCAGTTTAAACGTTTAATTATTTATATGTTTTAAGGTTTAGGAGTTTAGTGATTTATGTGTTTAGGCATTTAGTTGTTTATAGGTTTTATTTAAACGATGAAATCAAAAAAAAATTATTTTTGTAAATTTTTGTATTTTTTGAATGTTATAACCTTTGAAAATATAATAATTTTTAAATTTTTTTCAACTGTTAATAAATTAGTTAGTTATAATAACCTTTATGATCATATATGATGTAAATTCAATATAAACAAATTTATTGATAGATATTATAATAATGATCAAAAAATAAATTAATAAACTATTATTAATAATATAAATATTAATTAAAATATAATTGCAAAAGCGAGAGTTATTAAAAATCAAAGAAAAATATATTACTAAATAATAATATTTTGTTTTTAAATTATTGATTCTCTCTATAAGTTAAAAATTTTTTTATAAAAAATAAATTATTAAAATTATATTTGCCTCGCTCATATTATATTTTGTAATTAATATTTCTATAGATAATCTAATATATAATTAAATTGAATATTTAAAATTATAAAAAATAAAAATAAAAATTAGATTTTTGATATATTATTTAAGGAATACCAGTTTAAACGTTTAATTATTTATATGTTTTAAGGTTTAGGAGTTTAGTGATTTATGTGTTTAGGCGTTTAAATGATTATAGGGTTTATTTAAACAATGAAATAACAAAAAAAATATTTTTGTGATTTTTTCTAATTTTTGAAGGTTATAACCTTTGAAAATATAATATTTTTTTAAATTTTTTTAAGCGGTGAATACAATAGTTATTTATAATAACCTTAATAATTATATATCATGTAAATTTAATATAAATAAATTTATTGATACATATTATAATAATGATCAAAAAATAAATTAATAAATTTTTATTAATAAGATAAATATTAATTAAAATATAATTGCAAAAGCTAGAGTTATTAAAAATCAAAGAAAAATATATTACTAAATAATAATATTTTGTTTTTAAATTATTGATTCTTTTTAAGAGTTTATATTTTTTTTGTAAAAAATAAATTATTTAAATTATATTTCCCTCCCTAATAGTATATTTTGTAATTAATATTTCTATAAGATAATCTAATATATAATTAAAATGAATATCTAAAAGTATAAAGAATAAAAATAAAAATTAGATTTATGATATATTATTTAAGGAATACTAGTTTAAACGTTTAATTATTTATATGTTTTAAGGTATAGGAGTTTAGTGATTTATGTGTTTAGGCATTTAAATGTTTATATGGTTTATTTAAACAATGAAATAACAAAAAAATATTTTTGTGATTTTTTCTAATTTTTGAAGGTTATAACCTTTGAAAATATAATAATTTTAAATTTTTTTCAACTGTTAATAAATTAGTTAGTTATAATAACCTTTATAATTATATATCATGTAAATTCAATATAAACAAATTTATTGATAGATATTATAATAATGATCAAAAAATAAATTAATAAACTATTATTAATAAGATAAATATTAATTAAAATATAATTGCAAGAACTAAAATTATTAAAAATCAAAGTAAAATATATTACTAAATAATAATATTTTGTTTTTAAATTATTGATTCTTTTTAGAAGTTTATAATTTTTTATTAAAAATAAATTATTAAAATTATATTTGCCTCGCTCATAGTATATATTGTAATTAATATTTCTATAAGATAATCTAATATATAATTAAAATAAATTTTAAAAATAATAAAGAATAAAAATAAAAATTAGATTTATGATATATTATTTAAGGAATACTAGTTTAAAGGTTTAATTAATGATGGGTTTTAAGGTTTAGGAATTTAGTAATTTATGTGTTTAGGCATTTAGTTGTTTATAGATATTATTTAAACAACGAAATCAAAAAAAATTATTTTTGTATATTTTTCTAATTTTTGAAGATTATAACATTTGAAAATATAATATTTTTTAAATTTTTTTCAACTGTTAATAAATTAGTTAGTTATAATAACCTTTAAAATAATATATCATGTAAATTAAATATAAACAAATTTATTGATAGATATTATAATAATGATCAAAAAATAAATTAATAAACTTTTATTAAAAATATAAATATTAATTAAAATATAATAGCAAGAACAAAAATTATTAAAAATCAAAGTAAAATATATTTCTTAATAATAATATTTTATTTTTAAATTATTGATTCTTTTTAGAAGTTTATAATTTTTTTATAAAAAATAAATTATTAAAATTATAGTTGACTCTCTAATAGTATATTTTGTAAATAATATTTCTATAAGATAATCTAATATATAATTAAAATGAATATTTAAAATTATAATGAATAAAAATAAAAATTAGATTTATGATATATTATTAATGAATACTAGTTTAAAGGTTTAATTAATTATGGGTTTTAAGGTTTAGGAATTTAGTAATTTATGTGTTTAGGCATTTAGTTGTTTATAGGTTTTATTTAAACAATGAAATCAAAAAAAAAATTATTTTTGTAAATTTTTCTAATTTTCAAAGGTTATAACCTTTGAAAATATAATATTTTTTAAATTTTTTTCAAGTGTTAATAAATTAGTTAGTTATAATAAACTTTATAATTATATATTATGTAAATTCAATATAAACAAATTTATTGATAGATATTATAATAATGATCAAAAAATAAATTAATAAATTATTATTAATAATATAATTATTAATTAAAATATAATTGCAAGAATTAAAATTATTAAAAATCAAAGTAAAATATATAACTAAATAATAATATTTTGTTTTTAAATTATTGATTCTTTTTAGAAGTTTATATTTTTTTTATAAAAAATAAATTATTTAAATTATATTTGCCTCGCTCATAGTATATTTTGTAATTAATATTTCTATAAGATAATCTAATATATAATTAAAATGAATATTTAAAATTATAAAGAATAAAAATAAAAATTAGATTTATCAAATATTATTTAAGGAATACCAGTTTAAACGTTTAATTATTTATATGGTTTATTTAAACAATAAAATAACAAAAAAATATTTTTGTGATTTTTTCTAATTTTTGAAGGTTATAACCTGTGAAAATATATTAATTTTTAAATTTTTTTCAACTGTTAATAAATTAGTTAGTTATAATAACCTTTATAATTATATATCATGTAAATTCAATATAAACAAATTTATTGATAGATATTATAATAATGATCAAAAAATAAATTACTAAACTATTATTAATAAGATAAATATTAATTAAAATATAATTGCAAGAACTAAAATTATTAAAAATCAAAGTAAAATATATTACTAAATAATAATATTTTGTTTTTAAATAATTGATTCTTTTTAGAAGTTTATATTTTTTTTATAAAAAATAAATTATTTAAATTATATTTGCCTCGCTAATAGTATATTTTGTAATTAATATTTCTATCAGATAATCTAATATATAATTAAAATGAATATTTAAAATTATAAATAATAAATATAAAAATTAGATTTTTGAAATATTTTTTATGGAATACCAGTTTAAACGTTTAATTATTTATATGTTTTAATGTTTAGGAGTTTAGTTATTTATGTGTTTAGGCATTTAAATGTTTATAGGGTTTATTTAAACAATGAAATAAAAAAAAAAATTTTTTTGTGATTTTTTCTAATATTTCAAGGTTATAACCTTTGAAAATATAATATTTTTTATATTTTTTTAACCGGTGAATACAATAGTTATTTATAATAACCTTAGTAATTATATATCATGTAAATTTAATATAAACAAATTTATTGATACATATTATAATAATGATCAAAAAATATATTAATAAACTATTATTAATAAGATAAATATTAATTAAAATATAATTGCAAAAACTAAAATTATTAAAAATCAAAGTAAAATATATTACAAAATAATAATATTTTGTTTTTAAATAATTGATTCTTTTTAGAAGTTTATATTTTTTTTATAAAAAATAAATTATTTAAATTATATTTGCCTCGCTAATAGTATATTTTGTAATTAATATTTCTATAAGATAATCTAATATATAATTAAAATGAATATTTAAAATTATAAATAATAAAAATAAAAAATAGATTTATGAAATATTATTTATGGAATACAAGTTTAAAAGTTTAATTATTTATATTTTTTAAGGTTTAGGAATTTAGTAATTTATGTGTTTATGCATTTAGTTGTTTATATGTTTTATTTAAATAATGAAATCAAAAAAAAATTATTTTTGTAAATTTTTCTAATTTTTGAAGGTAATAACCTTTGAAAATATAATAATTTTTAAATTTTTTTCAACTGTTAATAAATTAGTTAGTTATAATAACCTTTATAATTATATATCATGTAAATTCAATATAAACAAACTTATTGATAGATATTATAATAATGATCAAAAAAAATTAATAAATTATTATTAATAAGATAAATATTAATTAAAATATAATTGCAAGAACTAAAATTATTAAAAATCAAACTAAAATATATTACTAAATAATAATATTTTGTTTTTAAATTATTGATTTTTTTAGAAGTTTATATTTTTTTTATAAAAAATAAATTATTTAAATTATATTTGCCTCGCTCATAGTATTTTTTGTAATTAATATTTCTATAAGATAATCTAATATATAATTAAAATGAATATTTAAAATTATATAGAATAAAAATAAAAATTAGATTTATGATATATTATTTAAGGAATACCAGTTTAAACGTTTAATTATTTATATGTTTTAAGGTTTAGGAGATTAGTGATTTATGTATTTAGGCATTTAAATGTTTATAGGGTTTATTTAAACAATGAAATAACAAAAAAAATATTTTTGGCATTTTTTCTAATATTTGAAGGTTATAACCTTTAAAAATTAATATTTTTAAAATTTTTTTTTATGGGGTGAATACAATAGTTATTTATAATAACCTTAGTAATTATATATCATGTAAATTTAATATAAACAAATTTATTGATACATATTATAATAATGATCAAAAAATAAATTAATAAACTATTATTAATAAGATAAATATTAATTAAAATATAATTGCAAAAACTAAAGTTATTAAAAATCAAAGTAAAATATATTACTAAATAATAATATTTTGTTTTTAAATTATTTATTCTTTTTATAAGTTTGTATTTTTTTTATACAAAATAAATTATTAAAATTATATTTGCCTCGCTCATAGTATATTTTGTAATTAATATTTCTATAAGATAATCTAATATATAATTAAAATGAATATTTAAAATAATAAAGAAAAAAATAAAAATTAGATTTATGATATATTTTTTAAGGAATGCTAGTTTAAAGGTTTAATTAATTATAAGTTTTAAGGTCTAGGAATTTAATAATTTATGTGTTTAGACATTTAGTTGTTTATAGGTTTTATTTAAATAATTAAATCAAAAAAAATTATTTTTGTAAATTTATCTAATTTTTGAAGGTTATAACCTTTGAAAATATAATATTTTTTAAATTTTTTTCAACTGTTAATAAATTAGTTAGTTATAATAAACTTTATAATTATATATCATGTAAATTTTTAAATCTAACATAATATTTTGTTTTTAAATAATTGATTCTTTTTAGAAGTTTATATTTTTTTTATAAAAAATAAATTATTTAAATTATATTTGCCTCGCTAATAGTATATTTTGTAATTAATATTTCTATCAGATAATCTAATATATAATTAAAATGAATATTTAAAATTATAAAAAATAAAAATAAAAATTAGATTTATGAAATATTATTTATGGAATACCAGTTTAAACGTTTAATTATTTATATGTTTTAATGTTTAGGAGTTTAGTTATTTATGTGTTTAGGCATTTAAATGTTTATAGGGTTTATTTAAACAATGAAATAACAAAAAAAATATTTTTGTGATTTTTTCTAATATTTCAAGGTTATAACCTTTGAAAATAAAATATTTTTTATATTTTTTTAAGCGGTGAATACAATAGTTATTTATAATAACCTTAGTAATTATATATCATGTAAATTTAATATAAACAAATTTATTGATACATATTATAATAATGATCAAAAAATAAATTAATAAACTATTATTAATAAGATAAATATTAATTAAAATATAATTGCAAAAACTAAAGTTATTAAAAATCAAAGTAAAATATATTACAAAATAATAATATTTATTTTTAAATAATTGATTCTTTTTAGAAGTTTTATATTTTTTTTATAAAAAATAAATTATTTAAATTATATTTGCCTCGCTAATAGTATATTTTGTTATTAATATTTCTATAAGATAATCTAATATATAATTAAAATGAATATTTAAAATTATAAAAAATAAAAATAAAAATTAGATTCATGAAATATTATTTATGGAATACCAGTTTAAAAGTTTAATTATTTATATGTTTTAAGGTTTATAAATTTAGTAATTTATGTGTTTATGCATTTAATTGTTTATAGGTTTTATTTAAACAATGAAATCAAAAAAAAATTATTTTTGTAAATTTTTCTAATTTTTGAAGGTTATAACCTTTGAAAATTTAATAATTTCTAAATTTTTTTCAATTGTTAATAAATTAGTTAGTTATAATAACCTTTATAATTATATATCATGTAAATTCAATATAAACAAATTTATTGATAGATATTATAATAATGATCAAAAAATAAATTAATAAATTATTATTAATAAGATAAATATTAATTAAAATATAATTGCAAGAACTAAAATTATTAAAATCAAAGTAAAATATATTACTAAAAAATAATATTTTGTTTTTAAATTATTGATTCTTTTTAGAAGTTTATATTTTTTTTATAAAAAATAAATAATTTAAATTATATTTGCCTCGCTGATAGTATATTTTGTAATTAATATTTCTATAAGATAATCTAATATATAATTAGAATGAATATTTAAAATTATAAAGAATAAAAATAATAATTAGATTTATGATATATTATTTAAGGAATACTAGTTTAAACGTTTAATTATTTATATGTTTTAAGGTTTAGGAGATTAGTGATTTATGTGTTTAGGCATTTAAATGTTTATAGGGTTTATTTAAACAATGAAATAACAAAAAAAATATTTTTGGGATTTTTTCTAATATTTGAAGGTTATAACCTTTAAAAATATAATATTTTTTAAATTTTTTTTATGGGGTGAATACAATAGTTATTTATAATAACCTTAGTAATTATATATCATGTAAATTTAATATAAACAAATTTATTGATACATATTATAATAATGATCAAAAAATAAATTAATAAACTATTATTAATAAGATAAATATTAATTAAAATATAATTGCAATAACTAAAGTTATTAAAAATCAAAGTAAAATATATTACTAAATAATAATATTTTGTTTTTAAATTATTGATTCTTTTTATAAGTTTATATTTTTTTTATACAAAATAAATTATTAATATTATATTTGCCTCGCTCATAGTATAATTTGTAATTAATATTTCTATAAGATAATTTAATATATAATTAAAATGAATATTTAAAATTATAAAGAATAAAAATAAAAATTAGATTTATGATATATTATTTAAGGAATGCTAGTTTAAAGGTTTAATTAATTATAAGTTTTAATGTTTAGGAATTTATTGATTTATGTGTTTAGACATTTAGTTGTTTATAGGTTTTATTTAAACAATTAAATCAAAAAAAATTATTTTTGTAAATTTATCTAATTTTTGAAGGTTATAACTTTTAAAAATATAATATTTTTTAAATTTTTTTCAACTGTTAATAAATTAGTTAGTTATAATAACCGTTATAATTATATATAATGTAAATTCAATATAATCAAATTTATTGATATATTTTATAATAATGATCAAAAAATAAATTAATAAACTATTATTAATAATATAAATATTAATTAAAATATAATTGCAAGAACTAAAATTATTAAAAATCAAAGTAAAATATATTACTAAATAATAATATTTTATTTTTAAATTATTGATTCTTTTTAGAAGTTTATATTTTTTTAAAAAATAATAAATTATTAAAATTATATTTGCCTCGCTCATAGTATATTTTGTAAATAATATTTCTATAAGATAATCTAATATATAATTAAAATGAATATTTAAAATTATAATGAATAAAAATAATAATTAGATTTATGATATATTATTTAAGGAATACTAGTTTAAAGGTTTAATTAATTATGGGTTTTAAGGTTTAGGAATTTAGTAATTTATGTGTTTAGGCATTTAGTTGTTTATAGGTTTTATTTAAACAATGAAATCAAAAAAAAATTTAATTTGTAAATTTTTATAATTTTCAAAGGTTATAACCTTTGAAAATATAATAATTTTTAAATTTTTTTCAACTGTTAATAAATTAGTTAGTTATAATAACCTTTATAATTATATATTATGTAAATTCAACATAAACAAATTTATTGATACATATTATAATAATGATCAAAAAATAAATTAATAAACTATTATTAATTATATAAATATTAATTAAAATATAATTGCAAGAACTAAAATTATTAAAAATCAAAGTAAAATATATAACTAAATAATATTATTTTGTTTTTAAATTATTGATTCTTTTTAAAAGTTTATATTTTTTTTATAAAAAATAAATTATTTAAATTATATTTGCCTCGCTCATAGTATATTTTGTAATTAATATTTCTATAAGATAATCTAATATATAATTAAAATGAATATTTAAAATTATAAAGAATAAAAATAAAAATTAGATTTATCATATATTATTTAAGGAATTCCATTTTAAACGTTTAAGTATTTATATGTTTTAAGGTTTAGGAGTTTAGTGATTTATGTGTTTAGGTATTTAAATGTTTATATGGTTTATTTAAACAATGAAATAACAAAAAAAATATTTTTGTGATTTGTTCTAATTTTTGAATGTTATAACCTTGGAAAATATAATATTTTTTAAATTTTTTTAAGCGGTGAATACAATAGTTATTTATAATAACCTTGATAATTATATATCATGTAAATTTTATATAAACAAATTTATTGATACATATTATAATAATGATCAAAAAATAAATTAATAAACTATTATTAATAACATAAATATTAATTAAAATATAATTCCAAAAACTAAAGTTATTAAAAATCAAAGTAAAATATATTACTAAATAATAATATTTTGTTTTTAAATTATTGATTTTTTTATAAGTTTATATTTTTTTTTAAAAAAATAAATTATTTAAATTATATTTATCTATCTCATAGTATATTTTGTAATTAATATTTCTATAAGATAATCTAATATATAATTAAAATGAATATTTAAAATTATAAAGAATAAAAATCAAAATTAGATTTATGATATATTATTTAAGGAATACTAGTTTAAACGTTTAATTATTTATATGTTTTAAGGTTTAGGAGTTTAGTGATTTATGTGTTTAGGCATTTAAATGTTTATACGGTTTATTTAAACAATGAAATAACAAAAAAAATATTTTTGTGATTTTTTCTAATTTTTGAAGGTTATAACCTTTGAAAATATAATATTTTTTAAATTTTTTTAAGCGGTGAATACAATAGTTATTTATAATAACCTTAATAATTATAATCATGTAAATTTAATACAAACAAATTTATTGATAGATATTATAATAATGATCAAAAAATAAATTAATAAATTATTATTAATAAGTTAAATATTAATTAAAATATAATTGCAAAAGCTATAGTTATTAAAAATCAAAGAAAAATATATTACTAAATAATAATATTTTGTTTTTAAATTATTGATTCTTTTTATGAGTTTATATTTTTTTAAAAAAAATAAATTATTTAAATTATATTTGCCTCGCTTATAGTATATTTTGTAATTAATATTTCTATAAGATAATCTAATATATAATTAAAATGAATATCTAAAATTATAAAGAATAAAGATAAAAATTAGATTTATGATATATTATTTAAGGAATACCAGTTTAAATGTTTAATTATTTATATGTTTTAAGGTTTAGGAGTTTAGTGATTTATGTGTTTAGGAATTTAAATGTTTATAGGATTTATTTAAACAACGAAATAACAAAAAATTTATTTTTGTTATTTTTTCTAATTTTTGAAGGTTATAACCTTTGAAAATATAATAATTTTTAAATTTTTTTAAGCGGTGAATACAATAGTTATTTATAATAACCTTAGTAATTATATATCATGTAAATTTAATATAAACAAATTTATTGATACATATTATAATAATGATCAAAAAATAAATTAATAAACTGTTATTAATAAGATAAATATTAATTAAAATATAATTGCAAAAAGTAAAGTTATTAAAAATCAAACTAAAATATATTACTAAATAATAATATTTTGTTTTTAAATTATTGATTCATTTTATAAGTTTATATTTTTTTAAAAAAAAATTAATTATTTAAATTATATTTGCCTCGCTCATGGTATATTTTGTAATTAATATTTCTATAAGATAGTCTAATATATAATTAAAATGAATATTTAAAATTATAAAGAATAAAAATAAAAATTAGATTTATGATATATTATTTAAGGAATACCAGTTTAAACGTTTAATTATTTATATGTTTTAAGGTTTAGGAGTTTACTGATTTATGTGTCTAGGCATTTAAATGTTTACAGGGTTTATTTAAACAATGAAATAACAAAAAAAATATTTTTGTGATTTTTTATAATTTTTGAAGGTTATAACATTTGAAAATATAATAATTTTTAAAATTTTTTAAGTTGTGAATACAATAGTTATTTATAATAACCATAATAATTATATATCATGTAAATTCAATATAAACAAATTTTTTGATAGATATTATAATAATGATAAAAAAATAAATTAATAAACTAATATTAATAAGATAAATATTAATTAAAATATAATTCCAAAAACTAAAATTATTAAAAATCAAAGTAAAATATATTACTAAATAATAATATTTTGTTTTTAAATTATAGATTCTTTTTATAAGTTTATATTTTTATTAATAACAAATAAATTATTTAAATTATATTTGTCTCGCTGATAATATATTTTGTAATTAATATATCTATAACATAATCTTATATATAATTAAAATGAATATTTAAAATTATAAAGAAAAAAAATAAAAATTAGATTTATGATATATTATTTAAGGAATACCAGTTTAAAAGTTTAATTATTTATATGTTTTAAGGTTTAGGAGTTTAGTGATTTATGTGTTTAGGCATTTAAATGTTTATAGGGTTTATTTAAACAATGAAATAACAAAAAAAATTATTTGTGATTTTTTCTAATTTTTGAAGGTTATAACATTTGAAAATATAATATTTTTTAAATTTTTTTAAGCGGTGAATACAATAGTTATTTATAATAACCTTAATAAACTATTATTAATAAGATAAATATTAATTAAAATATAATTGCAAAAACTAAAGTTATTAAAAATCAAAGTAAAATATATTACTAAATAATAATATTTTGTTTTAAAATTATTGATTCTTTTTATAAGTTTATATTTTTTTTATAAAAAATAAATTATTTAAATTATATTTACCTCGCTCATGGTTTATTTTGTAATTAATATTTTTATAAGATAATTTAATATATAATTAAAATAAATATTTAAAATTATAAAGAATAAAAATAAAAATTAGATTTATCATATATTATTTAAGGAATACCAGTTTAAACGTTTAATTATTTATATGTTTTAAGGTTTAGGAGTTTAGTGATTTATGTGTTTAGGCATTTAAATGTTTATAGGGTTTATTTAAACAATTAAATAACAAAAAAAATATTTCTGTGATTTTTTCTAATTTTTGAAGGTTATAACATTTGAAAATATAATATTTTTTTAATTTTTTTATGTTGTGAATACAATAGTTATTTATAATAACCTTAATAATTATATATCATGTAAATTCAATATAAACAAATTTTTTGATATATATTATAATAATGATAAAAAAATAAATTAATAAACTATTATTAATAAGATAGATATTAATTAAAATATAATTTCAAAAACTAAAATTATTAAAAATCAAAGTAAAATATTTTACTTTATACTTATATTTTGTTTTTAAATTATTGATTTTTTTATAAGTTTATATATTTTTTATGAAAAATAAATCATTTAAATTATATTTGTTTTTCTCATTATATTTTGTAATTAATATTTCTATAAAATAATCTAAAAGATAATTAAAATGAATATTTAAAATTATAATGAATAGAAATAAAAATTAGATTTATGATATATTATTTAAGGAATACCAATTTAAAGGTTTAATTATTTATGGGTATTAAGGTTTAGATAATAGTGATTTATGTGTTTAGGCATTTAGTTGTTTATAGATTTTATTAAATAATTAAATAACAAAAAAAATTATTTTTGTGATTTTTTCTAATTTTTGAAGGTTTTAACCTTTGAAAATATAATAATTTATAATTTTTTTTCAACTGTGAATACAATAGTTATTTATAATAATCTTAATAATTTTATATCATGTAAATTCAATAAAAAGAATTTATTGATATATATTATAATAATGATTAAAAAATAAATTAATAAACTATTAATCATAAGATAGACAAAAATTAAAATATAATTGGAAAAACTAAAATTATAAAAAATCAGAGTATAATATATTACTAAATAATAATTATTTGTTTTTAAATTTTTGATTCTTTTTATATGTTTATATTTTATTTTATGAAAAATAAATTATTTAAATTATAATTGTCTAGCTCAAAGAATATTTTGTAATTATTATTTATATAAAAGAATCTAATTTATAATTAAAATGAATATTTAAAATTAAAATGAATAGAAATAAAAATTAGATTTGTGATCTATTATTAAGGGTATACCAGTTTAACGGTTTATGTATTTATGAGTTTTTATATTTAGGAGTAGCGTAATTTAGATGTTAAGGCATTTAATTGTTTATGTGTTTTATTTTAACAATGAAATAACAAAAAAATTATATTTATCATTTTTTCTAATTTTTGAAGATTATAACCTTTGAAAATATAATAATTTTTAAATTTTTTTCAACTGTCAATATAATAGTTAGTTATAATACTCTTTATAATTATATATCATATAAATTTAAAATAAACAATTTTATTGATAGATATTATAATAATTATCAAGAAATAAATTAATATACTATTATTAATAAGACATATATTAATTATAATTCAATATCAAAACTAAAATTATTAAAAATCAAAATAAAATAGATTACTAAATAATAATTTTTATTTTAAAATTTTTAATTCTTTTTATAAGTTTATATAATTTTTTTGATTAAAAATAAATTATTTAAATTATATTTGTCTAACTCATAATATATTTTGTAATTAATATTTCTAAAATATAATTTAATATATATTTAAAATGAACTTTTAAAATTATAATGAATAGAAATAAAAATGAGATTTATGATAGATTATTAAGGATATAACAGTTTAAAAGATTAAGTATTGATTGGTTTAAAGGTTTAAGAGTTAGCGATTTAAGTATTTAGACTTTAATTAGTTTATAGGTTTTATTTAAACGATTAAATAAAAAAAATCTATTTTTGTTATTTTTCTAATTTTTAAAGGTTATAACCTTTGAAAATATAATAATTTTTAAATTTTTATAAAATGTTAATACAATAGTTAGTTATAATAATATTAATAATTATATATATTAAGTAAATTAAATATAAACTCATTTATTGATAGATATTATAATAATGATAAAAAAATAAATTAATAAACTATTATTAAAAATCAAAGTAAAATATATTAGTAAATAATAATTTATTTATTTTTTAATTTTTTGATTCTTTTTATAAGTTTATATTTTTTTTGATCAAAACTAAATTATTTAAATTATAATTATCTCACTCTTCAAATAAGTTGTAATTAATATTTCTATATAATAATCTAATATATAATTAAAATGAATATTTATAATTATAATGAATATAAATAAAAATTAGATTTATGATATATTATTAAGAGTATACCAATTTTAAGATTTAAGTATTTATGGTTTATAATATTTAAGAGATAAGTGATTTAAGTGTTTAGGCATTTAGTTGTTTATAGGTTTTATTTAAAAAATGAAAAAACATAAAAAAAATTTTTTGTGATTTTTTTATATTTTTGAAGGTTACATTCAAAAAAATAATAAATTTTATTTTTTTTTTTCAAATGTGAATATAATAGTTAGTTATAATAAACTTAATAATTATATAACATGTAAATTTAATATAAATAATTTTATTGATATATATTATAATAATGATCAAAAATAAATTAATAAACTATTATTAACAAGATAGATATTAATTAAAATTAATTGCAAAAGCTAAAATTATTAAAAATCAAAGTAAAAAATATTACCCAATATTAATTTTCTGTTTTTAAAATTGTAATTCTTTTTATAAGTTTATATATTATTTTTGATGAAAAAAAATTATTAATTATATTTATATCGCTCATAATATATTTTATAATTAATATTTCTATAAAATAATCTAATATATAATTAAAATGAATATTTAAAATTATAATGATTAGAAATAAAAATTAGATTTATGATATATTATTAAGAGTATACCTGTTTAAACGATTAATTATTTATGGGTTTTAATGTTTATTAGTTTAGTGATTAAGTGTTTAGATATTTAGTTGTTTATAGGTTTTATTTAAACAATGAAATAACAAATAATTTATTTTGTGTTTTTTTCTAATTTTTGAAGGTTATAATCTTTGAAAATATAATAATTTTTAAAATTTTTCCAATGTGAATTCAAAAGATAGTTATAATAATCTTAATAATTATATATCATATATATTCAATATAAACAATTTTATTAATAGATATTATAATAATGATCAAAAAATAGATTAATAGACTATTATTAATAAGATTGATATTAATTAAAATATATCTGCAAAAATAAAAATTTTTAATAATTATAGTAAAATATATTTCTAAATAATAATTTTTTTTTTAAAATTTTTGATTCTTTTTATAAGTTTATATATTTTTATGATGAAAAATAAATTATTTAAATTATATTTTTACCGCTCATAATATATTTTTTAATTAATATTTCTTTAAAATAATCTAATGTATAATTAAATTGAATATTTAAAAATAAAATGAATAAAAATAAAAATTAAATTTATGATCTATTATTAAGGGTATACTAGTTTAAAGGTTTAAGTATTTATGGGTTTTAAGGTTTAGGAGTATAGTGATTTAGATGTTTAGGCATTTAATTGATTTAACGTTTTATTTTAACATTGAAAAAACAAAAAAAAAATTTTATAATTTTTGAAGGTTATAACCTTCAAAAATATAATAATTTTTAAATTTTTTTCAACAGTGAATAGAATAGTTAGTTATAATAATCTTTATAATTATATATCATGTAAATTCAAAATAAACAATTTTATTGATAGATATTATAATAATATTCATGAAATAAATTAATAAACTATTATTAATATGATAGATATTAATTATAATATAATTTCAAAAACTTAAATTATTAAAAATCGAAGTAAAATATATTACTAAATAAAAATTTTGTTTTTAAATTAGATTTGACTAGCTCATAATATATTTTGTATTTAATATTTCTATAAAATAATCTAATATATAATTAAAATGAATATTTAAAATTATAATGAATATAAATAAAAATTAGATTAATGATATATAATTAAGGGTATACCAATTTAAAGGTTTTCGTATTTATGGGTTTAAAGATTTAGGAGTTTAGTGATTTAAGTGTAAAGGCATTTTGTTGTTTATAGGTTTTATTTAAAAAATAAAATAATAAAAATTTTTTTTTTGTGTTTTTTCTAATTTTTGAAGGCTAAATCTTTTGAAAATATAATAATTTTTACATTTTTTCAACTGTGAATATAATAGTTTGTTATAATAATCTTAATAATTATATATCTTGTAAATTCTATTTAAATAATTTTATTAATAGATATTATAATAATGATTAAAAAATAAATTAATAATATAGATATTATTATAATATAATCGCAAAAACTAAAATTAGTAAAAATCAAAATAAAATATATTACTAAATAATAATTTTTTGTTTTTAAATTTAGATTCTTTTTATAAGTTTATATTTTTATTATTAAAAATAAATTATTTAAATTATATTTGTCTCGCTTATAATATATTTTATAATTAATATTTCTATAAAACAATCTAATATATAATTAAAATGAATATTTAAAATTATAATGAATATAAATTAAAATTAGATTTATGATATATTATTAAGGGTATACCTGTTTAAAGGTATAATTATTTATGGGTTTTAAGATTTAGGAGTTTAGTGATTTAGGTGTTTAGGCATTTAGTTGTTTAAAGATTTTATTTAAATAATGAAATAAAAAAAAATTTAATTTTGTTATTTTTTCTACTTTTTGAAAGTTATAACCTTTGAATATATAATAATTTTTAAATTGTTTTTTTAAATGTGAATACAATAGTTAGTTATAATAATTTTAATAATTATATATCATCTAAAATCAATATATAAAATATTATTGATAGATATTATAATAATGATCAAAAAATTAATTAATTAACTATTATTAATAAGATAGATATTAATTAAAATATAATTGCAAATATTAACATTATTAAAAATCAAAGTAAAATATATTTGTAAAAAATAATTTTTATTTTTTAATTTTTGATTATTTTTATAAGTTTATATATTTTTTTTTGATGAAAATTAAATTATTTAAATTATATTTTCTCACTCATAATATATTTTTTAATTAATATTTCTATAAAATAATCTAATATATAATTAAAATGAATATTTAAAATTATAATGAATAGAAATAAAATTGTAATTTATGATATATTTTTAAGGGTATACTAGTTTAAAGTTTTAATTATTTGTTGGTTTTAAGGTTTAGAAGTTTAGTAATTTAGGTGTTTAGGCCTTTAGTTGTTTATAAGTTTTATTTAAACAATGAAATAATAAAAATTTATTGATTTTTAAATAATAATTTAAAATTTAAAATTTAAATATAATAATTTAAATTTTTTTTTCAAATATAATACAATAGTTAGTTATCATAATATTAATAATTATATATCAAGTAAATTCAATATAAACAATTTATTGATAGATATTATAATAATAATCAAAAAATAAATTAATAAACTATTATTAATAAGATAGATATTAATTAAAATATAATTGCAAAAACTAAAATTATTAAAAATCAAAGTTAAATATATTACTAATTAATAATTTTTGTTTTTAAATTTTTGATTCTTTTTATATGTTAATATATTTCTTCAAAAATAAATTATTTAAATTATATTTGTCTCACTTATAATATATTTGTAATTAATATTTCTATAAGATAATCTAATATATAATAAAAATGAATATTTAAAAGTATAATGAATAGAAATAAAATGTGATTTATGATATATTTTTAAGGGTATACCAGTTTAAAGTTTTAAGTATTTATTGGTTTTAAGGTTTAAGAGTTTAGTAATTTAGGTATTTAGGCATTTAGTTGTTTATAGGTTTTATTTAAACAATGAAATAACAAAAATTTATTTTTGTGATTTTTAAATAATAATTTAAATTTTTAAATTTAAATATAATAATTTTTAAATTTTTTTCAAATATTAATACAATAGTTAGTTATAATAACATTAATAATTATATATCAAGTAAATTTAATATAAACAATTTTTTGATAGATATTATAATAATAATCAAAAAATAAATTAATAAACTATTATTAAAAATCAAAGTTAAATATATTACTAAATAATAATTTTTTGTTTTTAAATTTTTGATTCTTTTTATATGTTAATATATTTATTCAAATATAAATTATTTAAATTATATTTGTCTCACTCATTATATATTTGTAATTAATATTTCTATAAAATAATCTAATATATTTTTAAAATGAATATTTAAAATTATAATGAATAGAAATAAAAATGAGAATTATGATATATTATTATGGGTATACTAGTTTAAACGTTTAATTATTTGTGGGTTTAAAGGTTTAAGAGTTTAATGATTTAGGTGTTTAGGCATTTAATTGTTTATAGCTTTTATTTAAATAATAAAATAAAAAAAATTTATTTCTGTTATTTTTTCTAATTTTTCAAGGTTCTAACCTTTTAAAATATAATAATTTTAATTTTTTTTTCAAATATAAATACAATACTTAGTTATAATAATCTTAATAATTATATATTATCTAAATTCAATATAAACAATGTTTTGATATATATTATAATAATAATTAAATAATAAATTAATAAACTATTATTAATAAGATATATATTAATTAAAATATAATTCAAAAACTTATAATTATATAAAATCAATTTAAAATACGTTACTAAATAAAAATTTTTTGTTTTTAAATTTGTGCTTCTTTTTATATGCTAATATATTTTTTTGATGAAAAATAAATTATTTAAATTATATTTGTTTCACTCATAATTTATTTTGTAATTAATATTTCTATAAAAATAAACTAATAAATAATTAAAATGAATATTTAAAAATTTAACCAAAACAAATAAATATGACTTTTATGCTTTATTATTTAGGGTATACCGATTTAATGGTTTATGTATTTATGGGTTTCAGGGTTTAGGAGTTAAGTAATTTATGTATTTAAGTATTCAGTGGTTTATAAGTTTTATTTAAACAATGAATTAAAAAATGTCGGGCGGGCGATAATTTAAGTGTTTAAGCCTTTAGTGATTTAAGTGTTATAGCATTTAGTAGTTTATAGGTTTAGTGATCTAAGTGTTTAAGCATTTAGTGGTTTATAATATATATGTACGTATATATTAATGTTGATGCTGCTATTGCTGTAGCTCCCGCTCATAATAAAAGTGGGGCGGGCGATGATGCTCGACTGATGAACTTCCCTACCAACCACTCGTTTTGAGATTGAGCAAATTTTTGATTATGCGGCGAGCTGCCTCTCAAAAAATAGGACTCGATATTCCTCTTGGCACTTGCGGCCTATAAAAATTGGTTAATGTTATATTTTTTCCTTTCGATTGAATACAGTTTTGTGAAATCTAATAAAATTACACAACACTACACGAGCATCATCATCATCATCATCCTAAGACCTAGTACAATTAGAACAAATCATTGCAGAATCTACAGCATAGAAACTTATCTCCTCATACATACGCTTTGTACCATGTGATAATTGCATATCTACACAATTGCTAAGAGCCTCTGTCTGCCTGGCTGGCCTAGACAAGAAATATCTTCATGTCACAGCATTGGGGAATGTCTAATATTCATGGCTTTTATGACTTAAATCGGTAATCAATGCACGATAATGAACACACCAGCCCAAGCAATTATATATTCAATTGTGTGTGTGTGTATAAATGCGTGTGTATGTATGCCAATATATACATGTCTACAAATAAATATATGCACCCACTTATGTATATACTCAGTATATACATAAATATATACTAAAGTATATATGCATGTATATACATAGTATATACAAACATATATACTCGGTATATACGTACATATATATAATCACATAGCCTCAGATCACACACACACACACACACACACTTACTTTCTTGTAAATACACATATCATCAAAGACAACAGAAGGAAATTCTTTAGGGCTTAAAAATCACACATATAGTTCTTTGTCAACATTGTCAACATCTTCTAGTTCTTTGTCATCTGGTACTCTACGTAAATCGAGAACATTGTTACACTTGCACTTGGAGCATAACATAGTACATTTACAAACCAATAAAGAACACAATACTATGCCACTAATAAATAGATAGACTAGTGCATAACACCAATTGTCATTTGCTGGAAATTTCACACAATAAAAGTAATAATGAGTTTATTTTAAAATTACCGAATCAATATTATTCCAAGATTTCCAGTGAACTATCCATTAAAATATTTTCATGTGTTTCTCATGCTTCATGCATCACTCCATTGTTAATTAAAAGAAAGTTAGAAAGTAACAAATAAAAGGGAAATGATATTTGAATGACAACATTATGTCTGGTATTGAATTTTTCCACACCTATAAGTTCATTTAGGAATTGTAATGACTATTAACATTTCAACAGTTTAATTCCACTGATGAACAATAAAGAGCAGCTGCAAACCTAAACTGTGAAAAAAGCATATCTCCACAAAATAAAAGTGTCAAGAACAAACCAGCATATGTGTGGGACCATAATTTTTTCATTCATCTCACAACTTTAGAAGCAAAGGTGCTGTTTCCAATACCAGGAGAACCAGCCAAGCCTTTTACATACCTATAATAGGCTAAAACTCTACCCAAAATATTCAGGGACACACAAACATATTCACATACATATATAAATAGTAATTATAGACATGAATAAACAAAAATCTAAGTTGATAGTCATACAACTTCAACAAATATCTAAAAGATATTCAGCAATAATGTTTAAAAAGAATGAGAGTGCAAAAACAAAATGTTTCAGGAATAATGAAAATAATAGATGCTCGGCTTCATTTTGATCTAGCTGAAATAGGTAAATATGGGACTCATGCATTGGAAGGACATGGTAATGTTTGAATGCTTTGAATCAAATTTTTTCATGCATCTCACATCAGATGTCTTGCAAAGATTCATTATTAGGTTAATTAGGAAATTAAAGAACAAAACCAAAATAAAAAAATTGAAACCTCCAAAAAATCTTATTATGTTTTGCTACACATAGACAAAAATCAAAAACATTTCATAAATAATTCTGATATGAAATCATCCTCATAATTAGTTGGTGATTTTATGCTAGCCTCTCCTGTGAGATTTCGCAACTGGATCTCAGACTGCTATCTGTCGCATCAATGCCGCTAACTGTGACTCCATATAGGATATCTACTGTTGTATTACATTCTTATTTTCTTTCATTTCATCATTCATTTCTTAAATTTCTTGCATTTCTTCCATCAAATGAGTAATTTGCTCATCATTCTCTTCTTTCATTTCATGCATTTCTTCCTTCAAATTAGTAATCTGCTCATCATTCTCTTCTTTCATTTCATGCATTTCTTCCTTCAAATGAGATATCTGCTCATCAAATGAGTAATTTTGTAAATTGTTATACATGTAATTATAAATATAGTTACATGTGGCTATACATATAGTTACACATAGAGAAGAGACGGATGAATTTCAATGATAGAGGACTCGAAAGCATGGATTGGAGGTCCCATTGTGGCAGAGAGAGAGAGAGAGAGAGACAACAAGAGGGAGTCAATGACTCCACAGTGAAAGAAAGAAGACATCCAACATCTTTGGTAGGTCAAACGAAGATATAGTCTCTTTTGAGGAAAGAATGTGGAAAAACAAGGTTAGGCATCAAACTACAGATGTCTCCCCTACCAAGAAACAAAGAAAGAGTTTGAAGGTTTAGAAGCAAGGGATTGAGTAAGGAAGGCAAAAAAAAAGTAACCACTAGTCTCACACCAATAGAGAAAGAATAGGGTACTAAACTTACCTCACAAGCGAGGGAGCCCTTCTGATCTAAATAAATAAGAAAACCTCTAATTCCTTCACTAACTCTTTCTCCTAACTCATTAAAAGAATCTAGAAAATTCTCTATTGAGTTTGTCTTTCGATGGTGGTTCCCTTCGATGAGGATTTAGCTTTCATTCTTATTACCTATAAGCTCTTATATTCTATTGTTTTCTTCTATGTTTGTAGTGGAAATTAGAGTACAAGGCTTTCATAAAGCCTTCCCATGCATAGTGGTAGCCATGAATATAAGATATAACCTTACACACACACACACACACACATTGTGTTTTGATAAATTGGTGTCGCCATCAATATGTATAAATATATGTATGAATATTTTAAAACCTATTCTTAAACTTTAAAATTATATATTGGAAAATATACATGACTATGAAGGTAAAACATTGATTTTTCCAGGTTTTTGATTTTCTTGAGATTTTCCTTTTGAAACCTTATTATGTATTTGGCCATAGTGGCTTTTTTGTGCAAATTATTTTACTTTTGTATGTAAATATTTTAACTAGATAGTTTATGCACATTCTTGATGTACTTAAGAATTTGATCCATTTTAAGTGACTAAATGTGAGAGATGTTAATCTATTTTTTAAATGCCTCCCACTAAATTTTTGAAGTTGTTTGTGTTTTAGAATGATGCTAACATGAAAATGGGAATGGAAGAAGCTGTTGTCTACTTGTTTTTAGCTTTCTATAGACATATGACTGACCATATGCTTCCACTAAAATAATATATCGTTTAGTATTTTGTGATAACTAAAATAATATATCGTTCAGTATTTTGTGATAATTAAAATATGGAATACAAAAATAAATTTGTGAAAGAGAAAAATAATTTAATCATGTTTTGATGATTATAATCTTAAGAAAATATGTAAAAATTTTTTAAAAAAATTATTATTACTATATTTTGTTCACCTAGTTTGTAACGATTGTCTTTAGTC
Source organism: Sapria himalayana (assembly GCA_029783825.1). NCBI lineage: Eukaryota > Viridiplantae > Streptophyta > Magnoliopsida > Malpighiales > Rafflesiaceae > Sapria > Sapria himalayana. The sequence continues at coordinate 1,898,617 of JAREIK010003088.1, forward strand.
TAATTATAACTTTAATAATAATTTATCTCATATAAAATATTTTATCAGTCTATTTTGTTGTCACACATGAAGTACACATCAAAAGATTAGAATATAGTAGAGCACTTACTATATTATTATTTATAAATGTATTTTAATTAAAATATTTAGGCCCTGTTTATTTTTTAGGCTGAACACTAAAGGGTAAAGGGTGAGGAGAGAGACTGAAGGGTAGTTCAGGATTAATGCATTTTAAGTGAAAAATTTTAATTTTTTAAGAATTTGGTAAATTTTTTTTTTTGAAATATCAAAATATAGGTTATATTTTTTAAAATATTTTTTGGCGAGTTCAACCATATACCAAAACACAATTCCTTCCCCCATAAGTTTTTCCATTATATGTATTTTAATTAATATTTTAATAATTATTTATCTCTTATCAAATATTTTATTATTTTCTATTTTTGTCACGATTTAATATCCATTATCAAATTAGTGTATAATTGAACTAGCATAGCACATTATTCTCAAGATTATATTAACAAAAATATTAAGTAAAAATATTAATTTGATAGACAAAATAGAATTAAAAAATTACATATTAATGCAATTATAAAAAATAACATGATTTATAATTTAAATTTACTCACCAAAAGTACATATATATATATATACAAAACAAAAAATATTAAAAATATAAATCCTAGACAATAATACTAAATCACAAGATTTAGTATTATACATGTAACCTTAGGCGGCAAAACAATTTTCCCTAATTACATAACTCAATCTACTCGTCTCTCTCATAAGAGTTACACCCACAAGATCTCACAGGCACCAGCATAGTAAGAGAGATAATTAAGAGAAAAATATATTACAAATTAAAATTAAAATCTTAATTTTGTATAGCAAAGAGGGCTCTCTCATTAAGGGTCAAGAGATCCTATCAGAAAGAAACTTCTAGAACATTCTAAAATAGAAGTAGATCTAGAAGCCTCTAGAACCATCTAGAAATTTAGTGGAAATCTATCATACAAAACCTTCTAGATCACCCTAGAAGCCGGAGTAGAACCGCCACCTCACATGAGGCAACCAACATAGTGTGAATGTGGATACGCGTCTTTGAGGTGCGGCCACTGCACAAAGAGCTTGTCGACCATGCCAAGCTTGTAGAGCAGCAAACCACTCAAGGATAGCTTCTTCACCCTAGCAACGCTCTCCACATAGAAAATTGACGACCGCCTGATGCCAGTCACCTACAGCAATAAAAATTCATCACGCATAGAGACATCAATTGGATAAATATGTAGAAGAAGAAGAAGAAGAAGAAGAAGAAAAGAAAAAGAAAAACTAACTTTGAAGAGAAAAGCAATAGCACAAAGAGGAATACATGTGCCAGGGCCGTTACAAAAAACCTAAAATTCAAATTTTTATCTTTTTTAAAGTTATAATTTGTATAGAATTTAGCTGCTTCCAGTTCCATGGAAGAGAGAGAGAGCGAGGAAGTGTACCAATTGGGGCCTAATTTTAAGCAAGATCCAGAAGGCATGGGCAATGGCTATTAAAGTTGTTGCAATAGAAGTTATGTAAGACTGCCCGACTTCTCTGCTTCGATATATACTCATGAATTTTGCTGAGTTTGGCTTACTGCCATCCTGCATTAAAGAAACCAGTGCTCCTGCTTATGACAATGCACAACAAAAGAAGCACACACCAAATGGCTTAATGCTCACAAATTAGGTGCTCTCATCATAAACATGGCCCGCGTGTTGATCCCGTAGATATATATTTTAAGAAGGTTCTACCATACCCTAAAACCCATATAACTACTCCGACACAATTTTTGCCCTTTAGCATGTTTATATTACTTGAATTTTCATGGTTATATGTACATCACATCATACAGCTAAGATAAAACTTAGTTGATAATGATCATCATCATGATGTATGATATACATGATCAACACCACCATTAAATGTCATTCCTTTTATATATATATACATACATACATACATACATACATATACATACACACACACACACATACATATATATACATACATATATATATATATATACACACACACACAGACACATTGTATAACACATTGCATGACACACACACATTATATATATACATATACATATATATATACAAACAAACACACACACACACACACACACATATTATATATGAGAAGTAAATAAGTTGATATATATAACAATATATGATATTATATATTTAAGATATAAAGTTTAGTTGATAATGATGATCATGATGATGTATGATAATATAGACACATTAAAGAACATTCCTAACACACACACACACACACACATTGTATTTGAGAGTTAGATAGAACCACGGTGAGGAGTGGAATCATGCCCAAGGCTCTCGAGCCATGCTAGCATACAGGACATTCCGACCCAACCTAGCATGACTCGCACCCAAACATAGACCCTTTGCCACACCAGCCCAACCAGGATGACCGTTTCACGTCCGTGTTGCCAACGAGTCTACATGCTGTGCCGACCCACCTCTTTCCGAGGCACGTCGGGGCATACACGAACCGACATAACCCATTTGACACCTCTATAGCCAATAGCTAGGTCTTTGAACAACATTTTCAGAGCTAGACTAAACTGAAATACTAACTCAAGATAAAACAAATGAGATATTATACAACCTTACAAACAAATGATTCTTCCAAACTTCGAGCCTTTTGTAAGCTTAAACTATCAGTAGTCGCAGCTACATAAAATCTAGGTGAAAACCTATCCTTTGGCAGATACAACAATAAATTTAGCATCTCTGCAGTATGGCCCCCTACAAAAACTACCACAATAAGTAACAATGTAGATTACAATGTAATATATATATATGTGTGTGTGTGTGTGTGTACAAATATGTATGTGTGTACAAATATGTATGTGTGTATATAGGGCTTGGAATTCACCTGAACCCAACAAGTAACCAGTCTAGTATGAACACGACTAAACTATGTAGATTACAATGTAATATATATATGTGTGTGTGTGTGTGTGTGTGTAGGAGTAGGACTTGGAATTCACCTGAACCCAATATGAGCAATGTACTAATAGGCAATGGAGATTTAGGTTGCAAAGGGTTGCCAGTTTTAGAGAGTGGTAGTCCTTGCACAAGTGGCTTTTCAAACATGCCCAATGAATAAAGAAGAATAGTGGAATTAGTGTTAAAGAGAGTTTTTTCACCCAACATTGTCAAAGATGAGCATTTGAAGAAAAAATAAACAATAATAAAGAAAATATTTTATGTAAAAGAGGGATGAAATTGGACATAAAATAATACATGTTCTAGAGCACAAGAGCACTATGTATTATATTGTTGTCGCAATTTTATTATTATTATTTTTTTATTTTTCACCCTTTTGATGTGAACACTCAGTCTGTGTGTTGCTCAGATCACTTCTACTTAATATATGTATAATTTAAATTATAAGTATTATTATATTTTCCTTCTATTAAATATCATATTTTATTTCACTCACACATACTTCAAACTACTAAATAATCAATATATGAGACAATAATTATAATACTGATAATTCTATTTTATTTATTATATTCTTTTCTTACCCTTAAAATATCATTATAGCTAATAATCATCATTTCTAATAAAATTAGATATTAATACATCTATTTTGGATTGTGTTACTTATTTATGAATTATTTATTCTCAAATATTCTATTATTCTGTGAGTTATCTTTAGAGATGACTTAATTCTATTTTTATTTTTATTTTTATTGATAATTTTTATATGACTGAAAAACTACAAAAAATATATATATATTTGGGATTGAATATTATGAATTATATATTCTCTTCAACTTTTAAATTTTCTTTTTAATATTTATGTGTGTTGGATCATTTAATTATACATCATCAACTTGATTTTTAATTATTAGCCAAGTTAAGAATATTTTATAATAGTCTTAGAGATAATTTAATTATAAAATATAAAGTATATCAGTTAAAATAACTTATCACAACTTCGTATCTACATGCCAATCTGGCTCAAGAAGAGATTCATTCAGACTAATACACTGATATAGTGAGACAAACTAGAGATGTAACTATAGAAAAATTAATGTATTTGATCAATTTTGGTGATAGCTACTCGCAATATATAAATGTATCTTTTTCGACAAAGATGAATAATTTTTTAATTTTTTTATAAAATTATAAAAAAAAATTAATTTGATTAAAATATTAAAAAATTTAAAAATAATAATACATTAATTTATATTAGATCAATTTAGTATTTACTGTATGAATCATATAATTATATATCATACTTTCTATATCAACATACCACAATAAAATGAGATTGTTAAAAAAAATCGATAAATAATTGAAACATTTCATTCACTCCTACTTAAAAAGAATATTTTAAAATATTTTCTTAAATTATTAATTTAACTAAAATTTTTCTTATTAATCAAATTATTTTTTAACTTTTCTCAGTGTATGCTATTTTAAATCATACATCATAAAAAGAGACTACGTAGTTTACATCCCAGAGTTTATAGATATTTTTATTTTGTTTTTCGTCACTTTCTAAGACAAAATAAGCTGGCATATAGAAGTATTTTTAACTAGAACTCCACTACCCAAAAAATAATCTTGAGATTTACCTTCCTAAAATACTTCACCACCCAAAAAAATACAAATATTTTTTACTAGATACTGATAAAATTGTAGTGAGTGTGAATATTATATTTTTTAACCAATGACTTGTTATTTAATGAGCACGAAAAAGTACGAATCCAAATATTACATCTAGATCTATAATTTTTTCTTTCTTATCAATAGCTCTACGCGGACTACTAATTAGTATAGAAAATCACATGTCGGCAACATCTAAGCATATTAATATTTAATATGATATTACTCCAGTTATTCATAAATAAAATTATTATTTCACAGTTTGATTGATTAATTATTAATTCCTTATTTTTTTTTATTAAAATAGCTATATATCACGTATTGAAAGCTAATACTTAAATTAAACATGAGATATATAAAATTCTAATAGTATATAATAATCATTTAATTTTTTTTAGGTGTGTTAACTTATATAATGTCTTAAATTATTTTAATGTATTTTTGATATGATGTATGATTTAATGTGAAAAAAATTATTTTTATTTTTGATTACAATATTAGGTTAATTATGTAGCACATATAGTTAACATAAACAAACTCACATGAGAATTCATCTCTAATAGTTCTCACAAACAAATCAATCATGATATTATTATTTGCAGTGTTATTTAAAATTTTACTAAAAATTATTTTGAATCTCACATCCTCTAAAAATTCTCAGACATTCAAAAATGATAAAATTATTATGAAAATAAAAGATTTGAAATAATACAAATACTTTTTTATTTAGTTTTTATTTACAATCAACAAAAAACACAATCATGCATGTGAAAGCATTAATTTTATAACATTAATCATAATATTATTATTTAAAATGTTATCAAATATTATGCTAAATATTTTAGTTTAAATCTTATATTCTTTATAAATTCTCATGCTCAAAAATGATAAAGTCATCATAAAAATAAACAACTTCATAAAATCCTAATATTTTTTATTTAATTTTTACTTATAATTAACAAAATGAGTTATCGTGCATGTTAATGAATTAGTTCCATGACAAATTCAAAAATCAAATATCCCAAAGACCATTCCTATTATGCCTTATGATTGTGAATATATATTTATTTTTAAATTTTATAATTTTTTATTATATTATTCCTAATGATCAATCTAAGAATAGCATGATAAGAAGGCTTATTATATTTACCCATAAAATAAAATAGTCTATAATCTTCTACAAATTTAATCAAAAAATTCATGTTAATGATTAATTTTAGCATTCATTCCTTTACATAGTCATGATGATAAATGAAATATATTATTATTAAAATTTTAAGTTGAACAAATTTTAAAGACCTCATTACTAAATTGTATTTTTATAGATTCTAATATATCATATTTTTAATACATTAATTATCATATCTCTATCTCAAATCTTATTTGACACCCTAAACATTTTTAATTTTTAATTATATTAAAATATATTCATAATGCTAATATTTACTTATCCTTAGGTTCTATAGACATATGGGCTACGATCCTAAAAGATAACATAGTCTCTTATTTTTTTAGTCATATTGTCAATATCAATGTCTATGTATATTTTATTTAAAGTAATATTTATTATTTTTATTTTTATAATATACTTATTATCTTTAGAGATTTAAAGGAGTATGACTATGAGAGAAGTATTTTTATTTAATTGTAATATAATTTTAAAAATATAATAATTAAACAAATTAGTTTAAAATAAAAAAAATACATAATGTATAGTTCTATGTGGGTAGCATGCAAAAGTTTCACAAATATAATCACTTTATCATCTCATCTCACCAACCAAAATCACTCCGCCAAACCAAAAATACTACAATATTATAAATTAATTTCAGAATAAAAAAAAATTGTTAACAAATTTCTCTACAAATATTATGAATTTAAAAAATAAGAACATTTTTATTAAATGAGAGATTAAAAATAATCTATTAAAAATAAAACATTTTAATCTACAATATATGAAAAATAATTTTTAAAATATATCTTCTTAATTTTTTTAGTTTTTTTGAGATTAAATCCAGAGGTGTCAATTAGGCTGGGTGATCCAAACATGGCCAACATCACAGCATGATTTAGTCATGCCTGGCCTAGTACTGCATGGTCCATAATAGTGCTGGTCCAAGTCAGTGTCACCCCATGACACAGTTCATGTCATGCCAAACCAGCACAAGCCGTGCCTAGTGCCGAGAAAGGTACAACCCATGTGCTTGACCGGATGACATGGCCCAACAATCCAGAAACTTGGGATCAACTAAGAGTCATGAGTAAAATCCCATCGGGTGACCCCCGATAGGACAGGTTATTATTAAAAAAAAAAAATCCAACCACATATGCTGGATCTTGCTTACGTGGCTGATTGTAATTGGCTGGCCACGTAAACCAACAACCAATTGCATTTTCACACGATGAGTTCCATAAAAATGGTCTAGGATTGTCCAGCACGGCCCTTCACTTGGTCATGCCGATGTGCAATGCTAGGTCACCCAGTTGATTCCCATGCCATGCAATCATGAAGTGTTTGGCACTACGCAGTGATACGACTATGCTTGGGGAAAATAGAAAGTGCCAGCACGGCACGACTATGCCTAACAAAAAATAGAAAGTGTCAACATGACACGACCAATTTGACGTATATAAATCTAACAAACATTAATTTATTACCAAATTACCATTGAATTCATACAAAGCCTTAGATTAGATTATTTTTTGTGTCAATAGTAGTTGGTATTGCGTTGGCATTGCCAGTAGTCAATAAAACAACAACAAGCCAATGTCATGTCAACCATAAATTATAATCAACTCTTATAAAATAGTCACAGATATAAAATATGATTCTAAAATATATCATGTCATGCCTCATGTTGGGATTGAGATGTCAATCCCACTTGACACCCCTACTACAATATATATTTAGATAGAGAATCAAGCAAAAATCTTCGCATAAACTTTCAAATTTCATTAATTTATCTTACTTTTTTCCAAGCTTGCTATTATTGACTTGTACACACCATCTTGATAAGGTATTTTGTAGTTTTTTGATTATTTTTTATTAAATTTCAAAATCAAATTACAAAATTTTGCAAACCCACTTCTGATATTCTAGTCCAATGACTCGCTGCCCTAGGAAGAATTTCAAACTTTTATGATCAAAAGATAATGAATCATCTACCTAAAAGATAGACCTCCACTTAAGTACAACAACTACAAATATCATGAGCTCTTTTTCATAGATTGATTTTAGACGAGCTCTATGGCTTGGAACCTAGCTATAGAATGCAAAAGGCTAATCATCTTGCATTAGGGCATTGCCTAAAACAAATCATGAGGAATCAAACTCAATGATAAAAGGTTTCTAAAATTTTGGTATTGCTGAGACTGAAACTTAGGTAGAGCCACTTTCAATTGGTTGAAATGCATGATCTACTACATCATTCTATTTGAAACACCTCTTCTTAAATTGGCCTGCCAAAGGTACTACAACTTACCCATACCTTTTCACAAATTTTCTATAATATCCAATCAACCCTAGAAACCCCCTCAATTCTGTAAGAGATTTTGGTCGAGATCATTCTAGCATGGCTTGCACCTTTTTATGATCCACAAACACCCCTTATGTCAAAATGATATGACCTAAATAAGTCAGTCATGTCTTACCAAAGTCGCACTTCTTGTTAACATATGGTTGGCACCATTGCAGGAGACTCAATACTAATTCTAAGTGACCTAGAAGTGTGGTCATATCTCATCTGTATATCAAAATATCATCAAAGAAAATAAAAACAAACTCTTCCCACCATGAATATAACTATATAATTGTCCTCACCTTAATAATTCAAAAGTAAATAATAAATATCTCAATAAAAAAGACTCACTCAAATTTAACTTTTATAGGACAAAAACTACTTTTATAAGAATTCGTAAAAGATTAAGCGACAAAACAAAACTTAGAGCAATTGGATGATCAACACACACACTTCTTTAGATGTTGCAAGATCAATCCCAATTCTCTATTCTATAACTAAGCGAACATAGAGATCCCAATAACGAATCGAGGTGCTTATACTAGCTCAAGGAAGCACTAAATTAAAAATATTTAAATAAAAAATTATAAATACTTGATGTCTATCTAACTACAATCTAACAATCAATCTCAATTATAATAATCTTAATAAATTATGTTGTTGACTAAATAAACTTAGAAGAATAAGTACTAAAATCAATTTAATTATCTTGACTAAAAAATATCTAACTATATCATCATATATCTAAGAGGTCTGAGATGAGTAAAAAATAACAATATCAAAAAGTATCTTGCATGAAATAGATGAGATAAACAACACAGAAGTTTGAATCTTAATAAAATGTTATAAAAAAGTCAACAAAAGTAATTAAATCTAAGTAGAACATGTATTATCAATCAACACATCATCTACAAGATGCTATTTCTTCTATTATAAATAAAATCAAGCTAGATTGATTAATCTATATTTTAGATACGTAAACAAAAAACACCTCGAAACATAATAAATAAATATTCGAATAAAATTTTTATTCCAAAAAAAAAAATAAAAAAATCAATGCCTATTATGCCAATTAAATTCAAAAAACATAGTTAAAGCATCATTGAGGATGGAATCAATGATGAAAGCAAAGAGAACGATAGTAGTGATAATGGTTGGTTTAAGTAGTGGTAGAAGGTCACCAGAATAAAAATTATATGATTAAAAACAACATGAAACTAACACACACACACACACAACTACGACCAAATAAAAACAACAATCAAATAACTTCTAAAATTACTCAATAATAATTAAAATACAATCACCTATAATGTCAAAATTATACGATTCATAATTCGATTTATAATTTGATTAATAATTCAGAAGATAAACGATAATACTCTTTAAAAGAATTAAAAATATGCAAGAATCAAAGAATGAATTGCTGAATAACAAATCAATTCACATGAATTGATTATAATAATGATTATCAAGTGAACAAGATCCTTAAAAAATCAAAAAAATCAAAAAAAAATAATACCAAAAAAAATATACCAACTGAAGAAATTAATTAACGCGAAAAAATAACTACAACATTTGGTATTATAAATTTATAATAAAAAAAACAAAAAAATACTAAAAAAATCACAAAAATTAAAATTAAAATACAAAAAAAAATTACCAACTATAAAAAATGAGAATTAATTAATGTGAAAAAAATCACAAAAAATTCAATTCAAATTCGACTCTCGATTCACTAATCAAGCATTTCGATTCTCGATTCGAATCTCAATTTAACAACTATACAATCACCACATTCAAAGAAAAAAGAAAGAAAGAAATTAATTTCAATAACTTACTGGCCTCTCAGCATTGAGGTACCAAGGGGCCGAAGACATATATTGTGGGATATGAGGATTAATTTCTTTTCCATCCTCATCAACCTCAGCTGGTGCAAGCCCAGCCTTGCGTGCTTCCTCCAATTCCAGCTGCTTTCGATGATCCTCCCTTGACTTGAATGCCACTGCATTCATTAAAAACAAGCCAGTTTCCAACCCATTCCCATGAGCATAAATCAGCATAAGAACATAAACGGGAAGAGATTTGCTACGAGAAACACCCAGAATCAACAAATCAGCTTAGCACAGTCGACTATTGGCCCAATCAAATAAAAACTAAATTTTTCTAGAATTCAAACTTAGCACGCGGAAATCCATCACCAGCACCTCGCTTGATAAACATTTGACAAAAGGAATTTGATCGGATAAAAAAAATAACATCAAGAGCACGTGATCGTAGTTTGCAGAGATCCTCGCCGCTGAACCCAAAGTCATTCTCAATCCTCAATGGTGAAAAACACGAATTACTTGTCATACTTCACAACGAGGAATAAATAGCGTCGGAATCATAATTTCCGACTCTGATTACTCGCAGCAGAGAAAAACAAACAATGAAAGGTTCTTAGTAAAGGGATGATCAAATTTTCAGGTCAATCGAAGAACAAATAAGTTCGCTTTCGAAGTGGCATGTAAGATCTCATCAAGGACCTAAACGCATGTTCACCATGCAAGCCCAAATTATGACCTCGTCGAACTTCTTTAACTGTACCAAACATGTCAACGAAGACAAAATGTACCTGAAGCGGTCGCCATTATCAACTTTCAGGATTCAAATCCCTAACAAAAAACACGTCCCGAACGATTAATCAAAATAGAAATGGTATTTATAATCCAGCCCCACGAACGAGGGGAAATCAAGACGAAAATCGTTATGTTCCGACCAGCAACAGAGGGAGAGCTGATCACAGGTCTGGTCCCCTCTGAAGATTGACGAACGAGAGATGGCGGCGTCCGCAAAGGGCAGCGGGTGGGAATTCAGATGTTCGGGAATGGTAATCTGGTAAATAACAAAAGAAAATAAATAAATAAATAAAATTAATGATTCATTTATCCGAAAAAAAATGGGGAATAATATTTTGGTGCACTCTCCAAAAAATAATCAAAAAATCATTAACTCATATATTAATATTTGAAAAACTCTTAAATCTTTAAAATTTATTGCACTAAAACATATAAATACTAATATATCCTCAATAAATTTATTGCACTAAAACATATAAATACTAATATACCCCCCCCCCTCCTATCCAATGACAAACTCGGCTGAAGAGGTCGTAGAGGTGCGAGTTTTACAGGGGAGAGATGGTAGAGATGGGGAGTGAATGTTTATTAAGGGTATTTTAGGGTTTATATGTTTGCACGCACCAAATTTTAATATGTTTAGTGTTTGGTGTATTATTTTTCAAATATTAATAGATGGGTTAATGATTTTTTAATTATTTTGTGGGGAGTGCAACAAAACACAATTCCCCAAAAAAACAATCAAAGAATATATATATTTATATTAATCTTTATGTTTAACCATTGGGTTTCATTCCAACTTCTACATATATTATACATACATACATATATATATATATATATATATACATACATACACACACACACACACGCGCGCATATATATAAGTGAACATCACTTGTATATAAATAAAAACAGCAAGAGCTCAGAGCTCATAAGCAGGAAACCGAGCCAGGGAAGGGTCCAGCATGTCGTAGAAGAGAAAGGCCATCCCTGCGAGGCCCTCGAAGAGAGAATAGGGGCGATCACCTGAATGCATGCTTCCTTCCGAGATAAGTTGGGGAGCTCTCTCATGGAGAAAGCAAGCAAACGCCTTGGCTCTGTGCAAGTATTTCTCGTCGTTGGTCAGCCGGAAAAGGGAAAGAAACACGTAGGCATTTCCGCTGATGCCATGACACACCCCCACTCGCCTCAGCAGTCCCCTCCTCCACACCACCTCTCCTGCTTCAATCGCTGCTTTTGCAAACTCCTCTTCTCCAAAAACCTTAACACGCACCAAACATTTATAATAGAAAATCACCATCTTTTATCTAGCCCACATAACACAATACACACACACGCACACGCACACGCACACGCACACACACATACATGCACGCACACGCACGCACGCAAACATGCACGCACACGCACGCACGCAAACATGCACGCACACGCACGCACGCAACGCACGCACGCAAACATGCACGCACACGCACGCACGCACACGCACGCACGCAAACATGCACGCACACGCACGCACGCAAACATGCACGCACACGCACGCACGCAAACATGCACACGCACAAACACGCACACGCACACGCACGCACACGCACGCACACGCACGCACACGCACACACACACATACACATACACGCACATATATGTTCATTTATATTGGAATATTTATTCATATATATTTTGCATATGGGCATGGCCATATATATTTGAATCATTCATGCACAATTTAAGGCAACATGCCAAATTGTTTGTGCGTGCGTGCATGTGTGTGTGTGTGTTTGGAGGCACGGCACCAAAACCCTAGGATTTTAAAATTTTGACCAACCCAACCCAAATCATGCCGAACCTAACGGATTTTGGGCCTCAGGCCCATGATGTGCCTGCCCTCCCAAGAACCGTGTCATGCATTGCAAGGGCAAAATAACTCGGATGGGCCTGGAAAACCCCGGCCGAGCCGGCCCAGCACATTTGACACCTCTATATAACTCTATACTCATTGAGAGATTGAATATCGGCATATGTCTCTCACTCCGGACCTTATTAAGCACTAAGTATGAAGGGTACCTAGTGCTTGATAAGATCCAGAGAGAGAGAGAGAGAGAGAGAGAGAGTCTAACGTCCTCTGACACCAAAATGATGGGAGTATCCAGGCCTAAAGCCCTAAATCCAATAAAAAAAGCTAGAACTAGGTATATTAATTTTACTAATTTCATGATTAAAAAAAATGTATACTATATATATATATATTAATTTAAAAATTAAAATTCATATAGTTAACCCTGATAATATCATGATTTTGATTTCAGGATGGAAGATAATGTTGACAAAATACCTAAAAAAAATAAAGAGAAGAACTTGATTTTTCCAATTTAATATATAAGAAGAAAACATGAATACTTTGGTATTTCAAGAAAAAAAATAAAAAAGTATACAATAAAATAAAACATGTGGCAAGGCATGAAGAACAAGCCCCTTTGTTTTTGACCGATCGAGAAATTATGCGCACTAAGCAAAACATCACCTTTTAGAATATACTATAAAGTGAGGTATATCTAACCTCACTTCAACATGATTATATAGGCAGAGTTGATCGAGAATAAGGGTATCTAAATAGAACTAATCAAAGAAAGTACTGAGAGAAGAGACTTTACTAAGGGCACCTCAACATCATATTATGCTATGAAAAAGTAAGAAGAATCAAATGAGCTCAAAAGATAGGAAAACTCCTTATAATCTCTTCGACATCAATAGTTGCCTTGAAAAAGTTAATATCTCGATAATCTTATCCTCGAAAGTCAATGAGGCCAGCCTGACAAGTTTTGAGCTCAAAATCTACCACTCTTGGATGAAGATACTTATAATTGTACCAAAACATGACCTCTAATATGCACATTCACCATAAATACTTCTCAGAAGATCAGCCATCTCATTACTATTCTCACTCAAAACACATTTAACTTTAAAATTCTTATGAGATCCAATATGTTAACACTTGTGTAATCACTGGTGTCAAGGAAGCACGAACACGGCTCCCTACAGTCATCTCCACGTGTCCGACACCTGGACACATAGACACATGGACACGACACAGATACGTGTCCGATACGCCACGTGGCATATCATTGCACAATCCGTATCCGATACGCCACGTGGCGTATCGGATGGTTGCGTCAGCAGCCGTATCCATGTCTATAGTGCCCGACGTTGGCCACTGGCAGGGGGCGGGCGCGATTTGTGGGTGAGGCAGGGAGCGGGCACGATTTGAGGGAGAGGCAGGAGCGGGGGCGATTTGAGGGGAGAGGAAGGGGCGGCGAGAATTGAGGGTAAAGGCAAGGGCGGCGCGAATTGAGGGGAGAGGCAGGGGCGGGCGTATTTGTGTGGAGATGTGGCATAAAATAAAATATTTTTATAAAATAAAATAAAATATTTTTATTTTATAAAATAAACAATGTATATTTATTTTATATAATAAAATATTTTAATTTAATTTAATTTAATGAATTTTATAAAATACCTAATATTTATAATTAATAATTTTTATTTTTATTTTTATTTTTTTTATCATGTCATATCCTAGCCATATCTGTATCCTAGTTTTTTAGAATTTGTTATGTCCCCGTATCTTGCCGTGTCGTATCCCCGTGTCCGTGTCCGTGTCCGTGCTTCTTAGACTGGTGTCTCCTTTCCCTCCATTATATGGTGTGTGTGTGTGTGTGTGTGTGTGTGTGAGCAAAATGAATGAGTTATAAGATGAGAGATTACACTGGCAGCTTTTGCAAGGGCGAGAGCAACTCCAGGAGCACCGTGACACCAATGCACGAGACGATCATCTTTGCTACCTTCACTTGAGGGATAATTACCACTGGTAAAATTATTTCTAATCATATGCCGCAAAGTTTCCTTTACATCCTCCGACTCATCAGGTCTCAGCTCCAAGTGCATCAATACATGTAATATCCCGGCCAATCCATGAGCAGCGCCCCAATACTTCCTTCCATGCCACTCGTACATTAGTGGAGAATCATCCGTGGATTGACTTCTACCAGCTTGAATTATCTTCTCCACAATTGGTCTCTTTGGAAGTTCGAAATCAATATTAGAACAAAAATAAAAAAGAAAAAGAAAATACATTTCTAACGATATTTGATCTCAACGCGAAGAAAATAATGACTTACGATGTAACTAGTAGATATAGTTTCAAAGCCAATATGCAGGTTTACGAACGAGCATGCCCAGAGAACCCCAGCTCTCCCATACAACAACTCATGTGGCGAATCACTGGGAAATGTAATCTACTTCAAAATGCAAATTGACGAGGAAATTAGAGTTTACCAATAAAAATAAAAATAAAAATTGTTTAGAAACCCAAATATTACCTCTTGAAGCTGCTTCAAGTAGCTACGTAGTAATGCTCTATCACCTCTATGCTTGGCCGTAAAGGCACCGAGAGCATAAACGCCAGCCCGCCCACACAAAAATGTAACATGCCTACCCAAAATTCACCACACAGAGACATTGTAAGTTCCTGACACAAATAACCAAAGAAAAAGCCTAGCATAAGGAAGAAGTTGCTAGTTTTCTTCATTATTGAGTGATTTTACTTGAGTGTGCGATTACACAAACACTAACAAATAAAATTCTATTAGAACTCTTAATTTTAAAATATTTTGCTAAGAATTATATTATGATAGTTAATCACCTAGAAAATCTTAAAATTTCATGCATGTATTGGAGATCATGACTTTGTATAATAGCAATTATGTTCATCCAAGAATGATAAATATTAAATTCAAAATTTAATCAGATACAACATCTCTAATTTTCCTAAGGCAGACCTGTCAAAATAGTAATTTCTCTCAAATCTTATGCTAAACGAAAGTTTTGTGAATTGAGCATGATTTAGCATGCTAGCAAATATATTTATCCAAGGATGATAGGTATTGGATTCAGAATTCATCAGGCTGAGCTTCTCTAATTTTTTAAGATAAAACTATCAAAATATTAATTTCTCTTAGATTTTATGCTAAACAAGAATCTCATTATCATGGATTTATTACGTATATCTTTGACCATAACTAAATACTTTATTAAAAATCCAAAATGTTGACTGGGCTGAGTGAAAAATGTATGAGAATATTCCAATTAGAGAGCACAAGTGGAATGAAGGAGAAGCTTTTTCAATGTTCAGACATACCAACCCTATTAAGTTTAGGAAATCTGTAACTAGCCTGCGACTTGACTATGAAGAAGGACGTTGCTCTACCCTTCACGAATTGATGGGGAGCTAGAGCAACTCTCCTGAAGAGCCCGAGAGAAGGCAAAACCAATTAGCATAAAATCATAAAATGTGATATGACAGGCTAGATCTCAAGAAAGTGTCGATGTGAGACTGCCACAAGCTAAGAAGCACGGACACGAACACGGGGATACGACACAGCAGAATACGAGGACACGACAAATTCTAAAAAACTATGATATGAAAACGGCTAGGATACGGCATAATAAAAAAATAAAAATAAAAATTATTAATTATAAATATTAGGTTTTTTATAAAATTTATTAAATTAAATTAAATTATTATATTTTATTATATATAATAAATATATATTATTTATTTTATAAAATAAAAATATTTTATTTTATTTTATAAGATAATATTTATATTTATTTTATTTTATAAAATAATATTTAATAATTATATTATATAAAAATATATATTTTTTATTTTATTTTATAAAAATATTTTATTTTATGTCCCTGCCTCTCCCTAAAGCACGCACGCCCGCCCCTGCCTCTCCCCTCAATCACGCCCACCCACCCCTGCCTCTCCCCACAATCACGCCCGCCCCTGCCTCTCCCCTCAAATCACGCCCGCTCCTGCCTCTCCCTCAAATCGCGCCCGCTCCTGCCTCTCCCTCAAATCGCGCCCGCTCCTGCCTCTCCCTCAAATCGCGCCCACTCCTGCCTCTCCCTCAAATCGCACCCGGCCCCTGCAAGTGGCCAACGTTGGCAACCGACGTCGTCGGACATCGGGCAGTATAGACGTGGATATGGCTGCCAACTCAACCATCAGATACGCCACGTGGCGTATCGGATACGGATTGTGCAATGATACGCCACGTGGCGTATCGGACACGTATCCGTGCCGTATTCATGTCGTGTCCAGGTGTCGAACACTTGGACACGGCTGTAGGGAGCCGTGTCCGTGCTTCCTTGGCCACAAGAACTAAATCGCTGCATGAATGAGTAGACCCATGACAAATACAAACAATTAGAGTAATAATATCCAACATGCTGATAAGTTTGAGTAATAATACATGAGAGTCTTGCAATAGAGAAGTGCAAGTGGATTGAAGAAAAAGCCTTTTCGGAGTTCAGGCAAGCCGACCCTATTAAGTTTAGGAGACTTGCTACTAGTCTAGGACGTAACTATAAAGAATAATGTTGATTTGCACAAACTAGCCATGAATTAGAGTCACTCTCCTAATAAACCCACAATTAATATGCAACTTAATTTCTATGAATACAATCAAATTGATTGTTTTCCTGTGTCGTGGAAAACCAAGAAGCAACAAACAATGACTATATCATCAACAGAGGCCAAGCATAGATCAACGGCAACAACAATTTGTGAGTCGAAGTGGCTTACACAATTTTTAGGCCACTTGAGCGCACAATATCTAAAGAGTATGAAATTGTACAATGCTCAAAATCCAAATTTTCACGAAAAAAACAAAGCATATAGAGGCTAGATGTTCACTAGTGTTCAATTGGCAGACATATTTACAAGAACAAAAGTAAAATTTCAGGTTCTACTCGACAAGTTATGTTATTATGATTTTATGACTAAAATAGGTAAAGATATGTTGGTGATTAGGGAAGAATCATCGTTCTTCTCTATAAAAAAGTGGGCATTTCATGACACAAATTCACAAGCACGCTCGAACAAAAAGCATAGAGAGAATGGGCTCGCTTAGAAGTTCTAGAAGCGGAATCACAGGCGCTGATGATATCACTGCACAGCTGAAGATCACGCTTATTGCCAGTTACTTGATAGCTTTTAAAAAGCAAGTAAGCAGTCCCCAGCGCGCCAGAGTACACCGTGTAATCATCCACGGAGCGTATCGATCCCCAAGTCTGAGAGATCACCTGAAGCAGACAAATGGAGACTATTGTGGCATTTCGAAGTGATAAACTCGTTGATCAATATCGGTGCAGACAACTTAATTCGGTGAAAAATCACAGCATACGAAAGCAAATACCGTGTTTTTGATGTAGTGAGCTGATGATTTAAGCGCCTCGGATAGAGCAGAAGGAGTGGAGAGCAGCTTCGACGTTGATACAGTACTCGCCTGGGGGCGAGCTTCTTCCGAGAGTGTCGATTCATCTCCGTTATAGTCTGGCAGATCGTTCGCGTAGCACCGGTCTTCCATTCTCGCGACACCGTCGGGAGTTCACTGACTGCTACGATGGATGATATAGTTGTCCTGTGCCGTACAACAAGACCAGAAGGCGAGAAAACACAGTGCAGAGGAAGAGATCCTGCCCATGTGTTACACTTGGAAAACATACCGCACGGCACACACCACACAACACGAGTACTAGGGGTGTAACCGAGCCGAACCGAGCCGAACCGATCCGAGTATTAGGCAGTCTCGGCTCGGCTTGGTTTTAAAGGAGTAGGCTCGAGATTGTTCACGAGCCTGTTTACGAGCTGACAAGCCGAGTTGAGGGTGCTCGGGCTCGGCTCGTTTAACTTACGAGCCTGTTCACGAGCTTAGTTCACGAATTTGTTCACGAGCCTAGTTAACGAGCTTGTTCATGAGCCTATTCACGAGCTTGTTCACGAGCCTATTTATGAGCTGACGAGCTGAGTTTAAAGGTGCTCGAGATCGGCTCGTTTAACTTACGAGCCTCAAAATGATGTTCGAGAATTAAAGAAAATGTTCATCTAAAATAGCCAACATACAACTAAATTAAAAATATAAGATAATAAAAGTTCAATTAACTTGATTGAAGTTCAAAAGTTAAAATATTCATCATGTTCATTTGTAGGAAAAATTTGTTGTGCATCAAGCCTTCTCCATGTTCACGAGCCTGGTTCACGAGCCTGGTTAATGAGCTTGCTCACGAGCCTATTCACGAGCTTGTTTACGAGCTGACGAGCCGAGTTTGAGGGTGCTCGGGCTCGGCTCGTTTAACTTACAATCCTCAAAATGATGTTCGAGCTCGGCTCGTTTAACTTACGATCCTCAAAATGATGTTCGAGTTCGGCTCGTTTAACTTAATAAACGAGTTCGAGCGAGCTTCTAACGAGCCGAACGCCGAGCAGCTCGCGAGCAGCTCGGCTCGGTTACAGCCCTAGACACGACAACTCACAAAAGCAGCCAGGAAAACAGTTTGGTGGCATTTGTTTTTTTTGGGGTGAATTATATTTTGGGTGATTAACTATAAATTTTTAAAAATTAGAAACTAAAATTTTAATAATTAACAAAAATCACAAAACTATAAATAAATTAAAAATAAGAATACTCGATTTCGTAAGTCCTAAACTAACCTCACATGTATTCCTATGACATATAAACATTTCATTATATTTTTTTCTTGGACATTCTCAGATAAATATTGGACATTCTCCAATATATAATATTATATATAATTATATATATATATATAAACACACACACACACACACATATATATATATATATATGTGTGTGTGTGTGTGTGATATGTCATACTTTGCTTTGGCATGTGTGAGGGAGTTGTTAGGATTCAAGATATGGACATATAAACATTTTATTCATAATTGTATTCATATAAACATTATATTTGAATGGGTATTGATAAATATATGCATGATATTTTTACGTGTGCTTAGGTCGGAAGTAGCCTTGTAGGAGTTTATTTCCACTAAGTTTGCTCACTCTGTTGTATGATCTCTTTCAAGTACAAGTTCATGACAGATGACAGGCCCACATGCAGGATTGCACGTGTGATGAAAACTAGATGTGGCTTGAAGTATATATGATGTGTTTTTATCCAACTGAGGAAATAAAAGAAAAAATGTGTATGCTACAATTAGAAACAAAATTATTTTATTATACATTTTGTTGCAATATTTGTTACGCAAGACTGGCAACATCCATACTTTTATACATACTCATGAATTTTGCTAAGTTTAACTTAATGTCATTATGCATTAAATAACCCAATCTTGCTTATATAAATACATAGCTTAATACCATGTGCGACACATGCATAAAAAACCAATGCACTATAAAAGAACCTGATACACATACTCATGTCATACATCAAATGATTTCTCTACACACACACACACACACACACACACACATATATATATAAGATATAAGTGATTGTAGTAACTCACAAATTAAGCACTCTCATCATAAATATAGATATAGGACACAATAACATGGTGGAGAGGTCCTCATACACCTTCTTTTAGTTAGGCATGTGTCTTCCTTATTGCAATGAGATCGAACACTTGAAGAGAAGCAAGGCATAGTGCTAAGATCATGGTGATGTGTACCATGCACTTTCTAGCTTAATAACCTCTCTGAATTAATACATACATGTCAATCTCAAAGATATGATATTACGAAGGTTCTACATTACTAAAAAACCTATATAACTACTCCGATATAACTTGTGACTTTTAGCATTTTTTTTATAACTTATAATTTCATGTTTTTATGTATGACATCGTATAATTAACATAAAGCTTAGTTAATAATGATGAGGTATGATACCATGCTAGTATCCAATATATTATGACCCAACCTAGTATGACTCGTGCCTAGACAAAGACCCACACTAGTATTTAGGTCATTCTGATTGGGCCCAGCATGATCCTTTCTTGCCCATGTTGCCAATGAGTCAACATGTTGTGTCAATCCACCTCTTTTTGAGGCATGTTGGAGTGACTTAGATCAGCATAATCTATTTGACACCTTTATATTAAACAAAACTCAACAAGACTATCTGTTTGGCAAATACATATTACTTGTTGTGAGCTTAAAAAAACTTCTAGCCAAGGTTTGCTACATTTTTGGAAATATTGTTGAAGTTTGGCTAAATTTAAAGACTAACTCAATACAAATTAAGCATATCTACAATACAGTCCTCTGCAAAATTACCACAATAAATAACTAGTATGACCAGAATGGAAGAATGTAGATGAGAGAATTATGTTGGTTGCCTAATTTTGGTAAGGATTTAACCTAAAAAATTGGGTAGGTTAAATCCAACCAACATAATCGACTAAGGATTTAATCTACATCTTTATATGCATGTATAAGAGAAAACTATGTTTTGGTATCCAAAAACAAAAATAATTATATTTTTTATGACCTATTTTTTTTTTTTACTTTTTAGTATCAAAAAGAAAAATATTTATGTTTTATTACACTATAATATATCAATATGAAAAATATTTCTTCCACCATAACAACAATTTAAAAACTCATATGCCACATCATTTTTTTAAAAAAGACCACATGACAAATTGAGTTAGGATATGATGTAAAAATTAAGAAAAAGTCACAAATAAGAATATGTCATCATCCAACTTGTGTATCTACACACATGCACACACATAGTATCAAGACAACATGTTATATATATTATATGTATATACATCACAAACATACACACACACACACACACACACACACACACATATATATATATCACTTGTTTATATTAGTGCATGCACTTTGACTCCATCTTTTCCAATGATGATTACAAAGTATTATATTTATCATATTTTTATGTGAAATATAGAAGAGTGTAAGTTCACAAATAAAGTTTTGTTTCCAGTTACATGATTTAAGCACCGATATTCATGAATGATCATACACTGCATTTTTGATGACTACAATCTTTTGATACATAACCAAATTTTCATGTAAACAATATATATTTTATTATAGACACAATCACACACACTATACACTATATATTCTATATACATCACACACACACACACACACACACACATACTTATAATATATATGCACGTGTGTTTGTGTGTGGTTATCATCAACAAAATTCAAAATTGTTTTATAAAATACAGATAAAATAAGTGTGTTTTTTTAAACTATTATTCACACTTAATTTTTTAATCACTTATGCATTATTTGGGTTGGTTCCTTAAAATTGTCTTTTAATTTTATTTTTACTTCAGCATGCCAAATTTTGTTCCATTGAGATCTCTTAAGCAATAAGAGATGAAATTTGTTTTTTTTTTTTTTTTTTTTGAATACATGACCTCAATACTCTAATATTTATAAACATAATACACCCTATCATATTCAAAAAAAATAATTTTTTTTTGAATATTTCATTTTATTAAAGATTGTGAAGTTCTTTATAAATGAAATTTGATTATCATTCTATTTTTGCAAAAATATCAAAGAAATCAAATTTTTTGTATAAAAATAATAATGACATTTTTGCAAAAACTAGACTTACCCTATACCATCCGCTTGATAATTTGATGGACAAAAAATAATATATGCTATAATTATTAGGTCACAAGTTCAATCCTCAGGGAGGTCATATATAGTTATAGGGTACCCTACTATTCAAGGGTAATAAGTATTATATATGAGTCAAAATATAATATAAGTTGGAATTAAGAGGGAGAATTGGATGGAATAAAAAAAATTAGGTTTTAAAAGGGTTATTTTTCAAGATGACCCTTTTTTTAAACTCCTAAATTGAAAATATATAAAAAAAAATGAATAGACAAATTATTAAATTAAAACCCAAGAATTATTGGTACACTCGAAAATTGAGAAATTTAAGAGGTATTACTTATTATCCAAACTCCAGAGCCTTAAAACAGCCTGGCCGAAACCAAATCTAACCTAAATAATTATTTGCCAAAAACTCTAAGGTAGTCCATTAACCTAAGAGAACCAGAGTGGGAGGGAAACAGAAGCTAGGTCATCTCCAACAGCAATGGTGTGGACACCGGAAGGCAAAACGGTGTAAGCATTGGCATCTATAACTCTCAAGGCCTGGCACATATTAAAGTCGAACTTAACCGTCTGGGTTGCTCCGGCAGGAACAAAGACTCTCTGGAAGCCAATCACTTGCTTGATATGCGTGTTTTTGAGTCCCTCCGGCGGCTTCGAATAAACCATGACAACCTCGCTGCCGTCTCTGTAACCCACGTTCTTTACTTCAACCTGAAGCTCAAATGTCTGAGTGCAATCGAGTTGATTTGTCTGAACGGCAGCGCAGGCAGGCTTAGGCACGTCGTCAAGATAATCTATATCGCGGCAATGCTGCAGCTTGTCGAGTTTGATGTGAGCTTCTTCCAGCTTCGTCACTTTGTAGCGGAACTCTGTGTAGGTGAGCCCATGGCCAAAGGGGAACACGACTGGGCCATTAAAGAACTTGTAAGTCCTCCCAGGGTATCCAAGTTCTGGAACTGGCCTCAACGGCATGGACACCATGGGAAGCTCCGAAGCATATTCGGAGTGGTACCATGTAACTGGCAGCTTGCCACCTGGGTTGTATTTGCCGAAGATAACATCTGCAATTGCTTGGCCGCCTTCTTCTCCTGGATATCCTGCCCAGATAATAGCTTTTATGTTCTTGTTATCTTTCACAGAGGAGATGTCAACTCCGCCTGCAGAAAAAATCACAAGTATTGCCGGGCCCTTGGACACGCTGGCCACCTCGTTGATGAGATCCGCCTGGTACCCTGGAAGATTGAAGTCGACCCTATCCAAGCCTTCATTTTCAACGCCCAAGTTTAATCCTGCGAAGATGACGGTTGCGTCGCTGCTCTGCGCGACCCTCATGGCTTCGGTTATCATCCCTTTTTCTTTGCATTGGATGTTAGGGCAACCTGGCCTGTTGTTCACCAGCGCGTAGTGTGAAATACCATCCAGCGGAGAAGTGAATTTGCATGGAACACCTGAACAGAATTCACCATTCGTTAATGGCGACATCAACATGCCGAGGAATAACCTCGAGGTCAATATTAATGGCGGCCCACTGTTTTTTCTTAGAAGCTTGTGTTATCGGCATCGATAGTTTACGCGAAGCTATTTCAAAAACTAAGGAAGAACTCCAACGAGATCGGAAAAATACCAGCATAATTTCCGATCATGGCACTGGTGGCTCGCGAATGAGGCCCGACGACCGCGACAGATTTGATAGCGGCGGTGCTCAGAGGCAGGGCATTGCCATCATTCTTGAGGAGAACAATTCCTTGCCTGGCTGCCTCTCTGGCTAATTCTATGTTTTCATGCGTGCAGATATCCTTCGTTCCGAGGGATTCCAATTGTGGGTTTCCATCAAAGAACCCCAACCTCAAAAGAACAACATAAAGGTGTCTCAGTGCCTTGTCTACTTCAACCTCGCTCACCTTCCCTTCCCTCACTGCTGCTTCTGCATGATCCGGGAAGAAAGCCCCGCAGTCCAAATCCAACCCTGCAAACCAACAAGTTCATAATCATCAGTTAGTTATCGTCCCCGTACAAGAACACCATGTCGACGAGGATGCGTCTGTGAATGATGAAGTGATGGACAGACCTGCTTTTAGGGTTTGTGCAACGGCGTCTTCGTCCGAGTCTCCGAGCCACTTATGATCATGAACTATCACTTCGACGGAATCGCAATCCGAAACAATGTATCTGAAACAGAACGGAAATGGGAACCAAGAAAAAAAAAACGGATCTTGCTCACTGGCAACCATGTGTGTGTGTGTGTGTGATATACCCGTGAAGATCCCAGGTTCCTCTGACAGTCTGGTTCAGGAGATGAGGATCGGCACAGGTGGGGAATCCATTGACACGGTTGTAAGAACACATCACGCTGCTAACATCGCCATCTCTCACGCACATCTCAAAGGGACGAAGGAATGTTTCGACCATATCTTGTTCGCTCACCTTCAAGAATTAACAGCGTAGAACAGAAGAATCAAGCTATGCTCAAAGAAGAAATGAAACGCAGGGTTATTTAGCTTGGACGTGCCCTGGCATCGAAAGTGAGACGATTGACGCCGAGCCAGTTGTCGACGTCATAAGCAGCGTAGTGCTTGCAACACGAAGAAACTTTAAGAGGCCGAGCGTTGGGATCGTCTTTCCAGTTCTCTGTTCCTGGAACATCCTGCAATCCTCTCACATAATTTACTGCGTACCTACCGACGGTGAACGGATCCTCACCGGGAGTTTCCAGCGTCCTCCCCCATCTGGGATCTCTCACGACGTTAATGTTGGGGCTCCAGAATGTCAGCCCTGCTCGGCCGACATTATACATCGCCCTCGCTTCCGTCGAAACGGCCTGCAGAATTAAGGAAAAATGGTGATTAAATTCGGGTCGGACACGCTTTTCTGGTTCAGAGGTGGGAATTCAACGACTCGTTTGTTATTATGTGATACTACCTGACCAATGGCTTTCCAGAGGGACTCGTTGAAGGAAGCAGCGGTGAGGATGACGGTGGGGAAACTGGTTGCTCCTGGGACGAGCCAATCGAAGTGGGTGCCAGGGCCGGTATTAGAAACGCCATGGAGAGCTTCTGACCACCACTTATAAGGTGGGACGCCAAGCCTCGTGACGCCGGTGGACACGTCGCCAGTCTGCTTCACCTTCTCAGAAAGTGTCATCCTGTCGACCAGATCTCTCGCCCTGACGTCATAAGGCAGCGAAGTGTTGCAGAAGGCAAAATCCGACATTTCTAATCCGAGCAGGGCGAAGCGGCCAGGATGACACACCCTGAACACGCTGGATTCTGCGGGGAGATCATTCGGATAATTTTTGTTCTCGGGAAAACTTCCAGACAGAGACCGTCGTTCTAATGGAGCTGCTTCAGAAGGCAGACCTTTCAAGTTCTTACCCAACGTAGGGAAAGAAATGGCAGCGGCACAAGCAATGAAGCAGAAACACAAGATTGATGGTTTCGCCATTTTTGTTTCTTCAGATGGAGAAATCAGCGATGGATGAGGCTCCTTATATAGAAGACGAGTGGGTTTACTTTGAATTTGAATCAATGACGGTATTTCACAGGTGGAGAACCCTTGCATTGTTGACACGAAGCTGAAATCCATGTTCTGCGTTCTGTTTTCATTCGAATTCGAATCTCACATTACATGCGGCCATTTCATTTTAAAAAGCTCTTGTTCAGAACTACCGCCTTGTTGAATCTTGTCGACGATGTTCATCGTTCAAAGGAAGAGCCCGACAAACCAGAAGAGTGCAACAGATTCCGTTAAAACTCAAAATCATTCAAAAAACAAAATTGGACTCGAGAGATTTTCAAGCGATCTGGTTACCGAGATAGATGTCGAAGATAAATATATGTCTATATAAACAGCACCAGCCATTGCCCATTTGTTCCAGTGATCATCTTCTTCGCCACAGAAAAATCGCCATGGCGATATCCTCATTTCATCGTCGTCTTCTTATTCTATATCTTTTCTTTTTTCTCTCTGCCATCCCTTTCTCTCTTGGGTTGCCTTTCAAGGTCTGCGACCAAAAAAGATTCAGCGATGCAGGGGCGGACATGGAGACGTTTTCCTTCTGCAACACCTCCCTTCCGTTCGACGTCAGGGCCATGGATCTGATCAACAGGATGACTCTGGGCGAGAAAGTGCAGCAGATGGGGAACACTGCCACTGGCGTCCACGGTCCACAGATTGATGCTTCCTAGATACGAATGGTGGTCGGAGGCTCTTCATGGCGTCTCTAATGTTGGCCCTGGAACCTTCTTCAACCGAAGCGTCCCCTCTGCCACCAGCTTCCCCACCGTCATTCTTTCTGCTGCCGCCTTCAACGAGTCCTTGTGGAAACTCCTCGGGCAGGTAAATGAATAATATATTTTTCATTATTATAATATATTTTTACTAAACAAGAATTCTTCTTTTCGTTATTATAATATATTTTTATGAAAAAGGTCTCCATTTCAAAAGAAAAATAAATTAAATCAATTTAATAATAAACAATGCCAGAATTATTCCGAATTTTTTATTTAATAAAAACCTTCAGATCTTGTTTAATGATTTTGGCATTGTTTTTTTATTAATTAAACAAATATTTTATAAAACCCTATAAATTTTGAAACAATAATTAATCAGTAAATATTTTATAAAAATTATAAATTTTATAATTTTAATTTAAGAAATTATTCCTACTCTTTAATTACTTTATATATTTCATTAAATTTAGAATTTTATTTAATCGGTAAAAAAAATAATTAATAAACATTTTTTTATGAAAATTATGTTTTACTTTTAGCACAATATTTAGAAAAATAATAAAAAACAAATTACAATCATTATATATACTTACGCTCACATTGACACACACATACACACATATATACTTACAATCATTCATAGTACGTATCACATTAGTGTGTGTTTGTGTACACACACATGCACGCACACGCATGCACGCACGCACACGCATGCACGCATGCATGCGTGCATGTGCTTGTAATGAGCAATGGATTTTTTATTGGAAAATTTGTTAAATATTTGCAGGCAGTTTCGACAGAAGCAAGAGCAATGTATAACGTGGGAAATGCGGGATTGACATACTGGAGTCCAAACATTAACGTGGTGAGAGATCCGAGATGGGGAAGAACGCTAGAAACAGCAGGGGAAGATCCATACATGGTAGGGAAATACGCAGTAAACTACGTGAGAGGGCTGCAGGACGTTGCGGAACAGAGAAATGGGGAGACGCCAACACCAGGCCTCTGAAAGTATCTTCTTGCTGCAAACACTACACGGCATACGATGTGGACAGCTGGAAAGGAGTTAGCCGACTTTCTTACGACGCCAGAGTAAGTGCCGCCCCAAGCTCTGGATAACTCATCGCCGCCTAGCCATTACCATTACTGCGATACCAGAGACTAAATTAGAGGACTAACTTAGTTTCTTTTTTTTATGTGTGGGGGTGGTGAAGGTGAGGGAACAAGATATGGTGGAGACGTTTAACAGGCCATTTTGAAATGTGCGTGAGAGAAGGAGACGTGAGCAGCGTAATGTGCGCTTACAATCGTGTCAATGGCATACCTGCTTGTGCAGACAACAAGCTCCTCAATCATACTGTTCGGACAGAATGGGGCCTCCATGGGCAAGCGTGTCTCTGTTCTCTCACGCTCTTTCAAGCCGCTTGCCAGCAGCCCCCACCACGCACCCACGCCTGTGAAAAAGCTTAATTTCTTCTCTGTTGGCTTTGCACAGGTACATTGTCTCGGACTGCGACTCAATCGAGGTGCTGATCGACAACCACCACTGGCCAGCCGACACGCATGAGGATGGGGTGATGCACACACTTAATGCAGGACTAGATTTGGACTGTGGGAATTTGTATCCAAAATGGCTAGGCGCATCGCTGCGGCAAGGAAAGATCAACGAGGAGAAGATTGACAGATCATTGAAATATCTCTATGTGGTTCTCATGAGGTTGGGGTGGTTCGATGGGAACCCAGAGTATGATTCTCTTGGGAAAGAAGACGTCTGTTCGCCTGAACATATAGAGTTGGCAGCAGAGGCGGCAAGGCAGGGCATTGTCCTTCTGAAGAACCACGGGGAAACTCTGCCATTGAATCCTGATAACTTCATGACAGTAGCTGTTGTTGGCCATCACTACAATGCCAGTTCCGTCATGATTGGCAACTACGCCGGAGTTCCTTGCAGGTATGTGTCGCCGGCCGACGGGATCGGTAGGTATGCGAAGGTAGACGGATGGAGCGGATGCGATGACAGCGCATGCAGATCCGATCACCACATATTCCAGTGCATGGAGGCTGCACGTAAGGCCGACGCGACGGTAATCGTGGTCGGGCTTGATTAACGACGGGAAGCGGATAGTGCGGATAGAAATGATCTTCTTCTTCCGGGATACCAGACGCAGCTCATCAAGCAAGTTGCAGCAGTTTCTAGAGGCCCAGTAACACTCGTGCTGTTCAACGCAGGGCCTGTTGATATCTCTTTCGCAAAGGATGACCCCAACATTAATGCCATTCTCTGGGCTGGATACCCTGGAGAAGAAGGTGGCGCTGCCATTGCCGATATCATCTTCGGGAAAGCCAATCCAAGTAAATAAAAACACGATCGAACTGCCACGAGATGATAGCTGCGAGGAGTCTTGGCCATTCTAAATCTAACATGGAATTTTTCTTTTGATGGAATGTAACAGGTGGAAGGTTGCCACTGACGTGGTACCACGATAGCTACGTTACCAAATTTCCAATGACTTCCATGGACATGAGGCCGATCGAAGAGCTGGGGTACCCGGGAAGAACATACAAGAAATTCTCAACTGTATTGTTGTTTTAAAACAACTATTTCTTGTTTAACACAATAAATTCTCAAGAACAGAAGCATAAACTAGAAGAAGAAGAGATAACAGAGGAGAAGAAGAGAGGAAGAAATATCGCACAGCAGAGCAATTCAAAAAACAAATCAGTAAATGATCCAGCAGCTAGGTCAAAAAAAATATCGGCTTTTATATCAGTCCGATAATTAAAACGCGTAAATTTATTAAAGAATAAAACTTTACAGTAATGCACGATAATTGCTCATTAAGGGCAAATTTGTAACTTTACTTCCATATCTCAACACAATCGAACAGCCCGTCAACAATCCCCCCGATTCGATGTAGTTGATGTCAGTCCAAGCTTTCCTCTCAAATAGATAAGCTTTTCTCTTGGTAAGGACTTTGTGAATATATCAGCAACTTGATCTTCAGTCCTGCAAAAAAACAACTTAACTTCATTAGATTCAATCGTATCCTTAATGAAATGATATTTCAAACCTATGTGTTTAGTTCGGCTGTGCATTACCATATCATTCGCAATAGATATAGTGGATTGGTTATCACACAGAATTTTTGTTGGATATTTTTGGACTTTATCAAAGTCACCCAACAGTTTTCTAAGCCATAAGGCTTGAGAGGTTGCAACTGAAACTGAAACATATTCAGCTTCAGTAGTGGACAAAGCTACAGTTGATTGTTTCTTGGACTGCCAAGAAACTGCAGCAGTTCCAAGATTAAATACATATCCAGAGGTACTTTTGTAATCCTCTGGATTTCCTCCCCAATCACTATCACAGTAACCTATGATTTCTGTATGGTTAATTCTATGATATTTCAGACCTAAATTAAGTGTACCTTTGAGATATCTCAATATACGTTTAGCAGCACTTAAGTGTATATGATTCGGACAGTGCATAAAACGTGATAACAAATGAACTGAGAAAACTATGTCAGGTCTGGTTGCTGATGCATACAGCAGACTGCCTATTAGACTTCTGAAATTTTTTATATTTACTGGTTTACCCTTAGCTGAAAGAAGTTTCTGATTTACTTCTAAAGGAGTAGATACTGGTTTACAGTCACTCATTCCAAAGTTTTTCAATACTTGTTTAATGTATGAGGTTTGAGAAACGGACACACCACTTGTGTCTTGAATTATTTCAAGTCCTAGGAATTGTTTTAAACTTCCTAGATCAGACATTTCATATCTAAATTCCATTTCTCTCCTAAAATTATTTATCAATTCTGTTTTATTACTTGTAAATATAATATCATCAACATACAATGAAACAATCAAAATTCCAGAATTGTTATCTCTTTTAATGTAGAGTGTAGGCTCACTCTTGCTTCTACTGAATCCTTGATTCAGAAGATAAGAGTTGATTTGTTGATACCAAGCACGAGGAGCTTGTTTCAACCCATACAAGGCCTTATTTAATTTATAAACACAGTGTTCACTCCCCTTTTTCACAAACCCAGGGGGTTGTTCTACATATATCTCTTCCTTAAGTTTTCCATTTAAAAAGGCAGATTTTATATCTAATTGGAATAAATTCCAACCTTTCTGTCCGGCTAAGGCTATTAAAAGCCTTATGGTTTCTAACCTTGCCACTGGAGCAAAGGTTTCATGGTAATCTAATCCGGGTTTTTGTGAGTAGCCTTTGGCTACCAATCGAGCCTTGTATACAGGCTGATTTGAGTTTGATTTAAATTTAATTCTATAAATCCACTTAACACCTATACTGTGTTTATTTTGAGGTAAGTCAACTAAAGTCCAAGTGTTATTTTTCTCGATAACAGACATTTCTGTCTGCATCGCTTTGAACCAGAATTGATGTTTTACTGCCTCTTCATAGTTGAGTGTCTCAACTGAGGTGTAGTTACATCTCTGATAAATGTCCGACAGGTCTCTATACTTTACAGGGATTATTTTACTAATTTCATTCCTCGATTCAGAATTAGATGATGTACAATCACTATGTTCAGAAACAGATTTGGACTTATATTTGGAATCATGTTCAGTAAAAGAATCAGAATCAGAAATAATTTCAGAAGTAAAAGTAGAGGGTGAGCCGAAATCATACCTTGGAGCATTTTTAAATTTATAGCAGGTTGCACCAGTTTCTGTGCAACCATTTTTGGTTCCAGAATTTGCTTCACTTAAATTTCCATCCCACATGCTGTTTTCATCAATCAGAATATCTCTACTCACCAGAAATGTCTTTGTTTCTGGTGAGTACAGTCTGTAACCCTTGGATTGCAGACTGTAACCTACTAAAATACATTTTAGACTCTTGGAGTCTAATTTGGTTCTATGTGCACTTGGTATATGGGAGTAACATACACTCTCGAATACCTTTAGGTGTTTAACACTGGGCTTCCTACCAGTCCAGGCTTGCAATGGAGTTATGTTCTCCAGTGCTTTAGTTGGGCATCTATTGAGCAGGTACACAGAAGTGTTCACTGCCTCTGCCCAAAAATTCTTTGGTAGGTTTTTCTGATTTAACAATGTTCTGGCCATTTCCATTATTGTTCTATTTTTCCTCTCCACAACTCCATTCTGTTGTGGTGAGTAGGCAGTGGTAAGTTGTCTAGTTATTCCTTTAGTTTCACAGTAATCTGTGAAATTTTGAGAGAGGAACTCACCTCCTCTGTCTGTTCTAAGTGATTTGACACTTAGACCAGATTGTCTCTCAACAAGGGGTAAAAGTTTCTTGAAGCATTCAAGTGCTTCAGACTTGTGCTTCAAGAAAAAAACCCATATATACTTGTGCAGTCATCTATAAATAACAGGAAATAACTACTACTGCCTAAAGACTTTACTGACATAGGACCACATATGTCAGCATGTAATAATTCCAAAGGTTGAGAAGCTTTCCAGGCAGAATGCTTCGGAAAGCTTCTTCTGGATTGTTTTCCCAGTGAACATACTTCACAAATAGAATTAGGTGGTGTAAGGTTAGAAGGCATACCAGTTACCAAATTATTTTGAAAAATATTTTTTAGGTCAGAGTAATTCAAATGCCCAAACCTTCTGTGCCATAGAGAGGTGACAGATTGGACATTCATTGAGAATGCATTGTCTGTTTTCTCAGCAAATGTCAATGGAAAACTTCTTCCACTCGACATTTTTACAATCCAGGAAGGTTGATTGCAATTTTGGTCAAAAATTTTACATATTTTATTTTCAAACATTAATTTATAGCCTTTTTCAATTAATTGGCCGACACTTAGTAGATTCTGGTCCAAGGCAGGAACCAGAAGTACATCTTTTATGAATTTTGTTCCAGAGCAGGTGGGTACTGCCACTCTGCCCTTGGCTTGCGCCTGAACTAGTTCACCATTCCCCAATTTAACTTGTGAATTTACTACTGGAAGTAAATCCACAAATATCTCTTCATTTCCAGACATGTGGTTTGAGCAGCCACTGTCCAGAAACCAAGTATTTATTGAGTGTGTATTTTCTGTTTCATTTACATAAAACAGATGTTCTACAGAACTTACTCGTTCTGTAAAACCAGCACTCTGGTTGGATATGTTCTTACAGTTCTTTGAACTTGCCCAAACTTTTTACAGTTTTGGCACTGATTTTGTTTTCTAAACCAACACTCTGTCGCAGTGTGGTTTAGTCTCTTGCAAATAGTGCAAGAAGAACCTTGTTCCTTAGATGAGTCTGAAGAATGAGTAGAGAAAGAGCCTGTTTTAATTTTATTTTTATTTTTATTTTTAGATCCATACCTTAGTGCATTTTTCTTGTTCCTCATATCTCTGTATTGCTCCTCAGCCTTAATAGAGTTATCTTCCCATCTTGACTGCATTGCAGTCTCTGCAGAACTTTCTGCTCTCTTCAGTAATCGACCCTCATAAGACTTCAGGGAGCTCAAAACTTGCTGGATGGAGAGTTTTGATAGGTCATTGGTCTCCTCAATAACTGCCACAATGGCATCAAATTTATCAGGCATGCAGATTAAAAGTTTTTCAACCAATCGAGTCTCATAGACATTTTCTCCATGAATCTTCAGTTGATTAACAATATCTAAGAACTGAGTTGAAAACTCAGTAAGAGAATCTGAGTTTTTCATACTCAGATTCTCGAAGTCTTTTCTCAAGGAGTGCAGAAGAGCTCCTCGAGCCTTCTTATCTCCTTGATATTCTTCGATTAGGAGGTCCCATGCCTCCTTGGCTTGAGTGCAGCCAAGTAATCTAGGAAATATCGCATTACTTACACCTTGTTGGATGAAAAGTAATGCCTTAGCATTTAATTTCCTCAATTCCTTCTCTTGTAACAGTTCTTTACCTTCCAGAATAGAGAAATTAGGAGCTTCTTCATATCCAGAAACCACTATTTCCCATATGTCTTGGGAGATAAATAATGTTCGCATTTTGACAAGCCAATAGTCAAAATTATCACCATCAAACAGGGGAATAGGAATTAAACCCGAGTTTGATGTTTTTTGAGTTTTTGAAAACATAATATCTTAAGAACAGCTTGAAAAAATATGAACAGAAAGTTGGGGTTTTGTTAAAAATAGGTTTTAAAAAACCACAAAACCTTTAGATCTGGTTAGATCTATGCTCGATCTTAAGAAATTTGTGAAATATATTTAGGTTTTCAGAGAACGCCTAACTGGAGAAATTAGATTTGAATATTGTTCAAAAATAATTTCAATCGCAGTTAAGTATCGATGCTCTAATACCACAATGTTGTTTTAAAACAACTATTTCTTGTTTAACACAAGAAATTCTCAAGAACAGAAGCATAAACTAGAAGAAGAAGAGATGAACAGAGGAGAAGAAGAGAGGAAGAAATATCACGCAGCAGAGCAATTCAAAAAACAAATCAGTAAATGATCCAGCAGCTAGGTCAAAAAAAATATCGGCTCTTATATCAGTCCGATAATTAAAACGCGTAAATTTATTAAAGAATAAAACTTTACAGTAATGCACGATAATTGCTCATTAAGGGCAAATTTGTAACTTTACTTCCATATCTCAACACAATCGAACAGCCCGTCAACATGTATATCCATTTGGCTATGGCTTGAGCTACACCCAATTTGCATACAGATTGTCTTCCCTGCTAGAGCCCGTCCGCATCAGGCTCACCCAACTGCAACACTGTCGCGACCTAAAATACACCGAGAACACATACAAGCCTGCGTGCCATTCTGTTCCGACAGACAACTTACGCTGCGGAGAAGAAATCGAGTTTGAGGTGGATGTTAAGAATGTGGGAAGCAGGAATGGAAGCGAGGTGGTGATTGTGTATCAGAGCCCGCCGGAAGGAGTGCAGGATACTCACATCAAACAAGTGATTGGATTCAAGAAGGTGTTCCTCCCCGCAGGAGCCGCGGAGAAGGTGAAGTTTGTGTTCGACGTCTGCGAGAGCCTCAGAATTGTTGATTTTAATGGCTACTCCGTTCTCCCCGCAGGAATGCACACCATTTTTGTTAATCAGCACAGGGTCGCTGCTGCTGTTCAAGTTAGCTTTTCGTAGATTTCATGTCCACCTCGTCATGGTTTTATGTCAGATTTGCGTTTTCTGCCCCCAAGGCCCAAACACATACTAATTTTAACAATGACTTCTTGTTTTAAGATTAAAAAAATACATTAAAATTTAAAATAATTACATTTTTCTGTTCAATATATCAAAAATCCATGATTAAAAATAATTACATTTTTAATTCTCATTTTTATATTTATTCAAACCCATGAACTCAGCATACTGATTAATTAATGTGTGTGTGTGTGTAAGCATATCAAATATAAATATATAAAGATATAAATATATAAATATATATACATATATATACATATATACACACACACACAAACACACACACACACACATATAACTATATAAACATTTTAAATATATAAACAAATAAATATATAAACATATAAAAATATATACAAATAAAGATATACATATATAAATTATTGGATAATCCAAAATCTAATAATTTTTTGTTTGATAATACTAGTGAATATTTTTTTTTATGTTTCGATTTAATTATACTACAGAAATATTTTGTTTTGGTTCCACATACGGATTAATTAATATGTGTGTGTGTGTGTAAGCATATCAAATATAAATATATAAAGATATAAATATATAAATATATATACATATATAAACATATATATATATATATACACACACACACACAAACACACACACACAAACACACACACACACACACATAACTATATAAACATTTTAAATATATAAACATATAAAAATATATACAAATAAAGATATACATATATAAATTATTGGATAATCCAAAATATATTAATTTTTTGTTTGATAATACTTGTGAATATTTTTTTTATGTTTCGAATTATTTATATTACAGAAAAATTTTGTTTTGGTTCCACATACAGCTTCAATCAACTTATGTATCACCTCTACTAGCCTTAAAAAATCAAAGATGACGACGTTACAATGGTGTAGCATTGCTGAGCCAAAGCCACATAGATATTTAATCCCAAAATAAATAAACATCAATGCATTAATTAAGCATTTTGGTTTCATTATTAATTAAATATCATTATATATATATATATATATATATATATACATAATAAATTTCAATTTAATAATAATCAAATTAATTTGATAAACAATCATCTTTGATACATACATGACATATGGATAAGAATACCTCGAGAGAGGCTGAATAAAATCTAATCATTAGAGATTTTTTTGAGATTATTGTTTGTCTCAGAACAAGCATTTGAGGAATTTAGATCAATCATCTTCAATCTCTTCTAAGGATATATCATAGCAGTACACCTTTCTCTAGTAGTACTGCCTATCTTACTTTCACCATGTGACCTTTGAATAGTGAGTGTGAGCTATTTTAATCAAAAAATTTAACCATAATACATCGTATAAAATATATTTCAAGCTTTCAAAAATTTCTATCAATCCTACACAAATATGTATGTTTCAAATTGTCCAATATATATATATGTGTGTGTGTGTGTGTGTATCCGGGCAGAATCATATAAGCACATATATATATATATATATATATGCTTATATGATCCTACCCGTATATTAAAAATAGTAAATAACCATAACTTTTACACATGCATAATATATATTTTATTTCCAAAACCAACTATATATTTACATAATTAAAATACAATTAAAATTTATCTTACATCCAAATAATACAAATCAAATGAATTATAAATATAATTGAAAACACATTTAGTATTATGTTTTAATCTTGGATTCAAAGTTCTTGAAGAATGTCGAGTACCATTGTCACAACATGAGCACATCATGAACATATCATGATCTTAACATGAGCAAAACCCAATCACAGCACGAGCATAACATACTATTGCATGAACAATCTTTTCTCGAACATCGCATGAACAATCTTCTCCCATGAGCCTAAGAACCAAATACAATCCCAAAAAGCAAGCTCAATGAAAAGCCACAATAGGCCCGAACTATAATTAGGTCTAGGAGAAGGACAATGTCATTAACATGGATGAAAGATTACATGATACGCAGGACTAATTCAATTTTTTTTATTTTGAGTTTGTTTGTTCATTATTTTTGTGTTGTTTTTTATTTTTCTATATTCAAGTGTTGTGTTTTATTTTTTTTTTTTTTTTTGATTGCTAATTTTTGTTTTTCTAGTTTTTAATAACCTTGATTTTTGTAATACCTTGCTTAAGGTTGATTATATAATTTGAACTTAGGGAATCAAGGGCATGGAGAATACTTATCTTTCCTTCTCCTTTCCTCTCTCTTTGTATGATTGTCATGTTCTTTTCTTCTTGCATGTCTTATGAAGATAGGAGCTGATACTCACTTGACACTGCAAAAAAAAGACCCTTTTAAAAATGCTCGATTCTATTTCTAATTTCAATAAATTTTCAAATAGCAACGTAATTAGAAACATAAAGAATCCATTTCTAAAGTACTCCTTTCTAAACTTTTGAAATGGATAGCATTTGAGCAGTTCTAAAAAGAGAAATTGATGTTTTCCATCACTAAAATTAACGTTGGTGAATGGATCTTGAATTTCATCACTAATTCAATGATGAAAAAGATTAGAAATATAATATTTATTTCTAAATTAGAGATGTTGCATAAATTTTAATATTAGAAATGGTTTTAGAAATGATATTTTTAATTTCAATTGTTTGCAATAGGAACTTGTCCTATTTGTGTAGTTTTCATTTGTTGTATACATTATACAAAAGCTCATTTCAAAATTTATAGAGTTGATCTATATTTCACTAAATATGTAATAAAATAAATAACATCTTCCTTTATTTAATATTATAAAAAATTGCAACTTATGACTTTTAGAAAATATTAAGACATTAAAGCTACACACCTTATCTCATTTCAATCCAAAATTATATAATAATGATGTTACTACATATGGTGTATATATAGTAATATCTGCATGTATTCAGTGACGACAACACTACAAATGTCTCTTTGTATTCTCCTACACTCGTGGAGGAAACATCAGCACCACCTCATCATGACAGATATGGATTGATTGCCATTAATATTCCATCTTTATTTCATTTTGCACCGAAAGGTATTAATAGCTTCGTCTCACCTATCTTAGGAAGCCTGTGCATTGGTATTATAGTATCTACGTTGATAGGATATTCATAATCAATAATTTGAATACCAAGTTATGAGAAAATTTTCATTTGGCCCATAATTGATAATAAATAGTATGCATCTTTCTTTATTACTATATACATGCATTATCATTTTTCATTATTTTTGTTTTAAATAAATATAAAATAAATGTGAATAAAATTATAAGTATATTATAATGTTTAAAATTTGGTAATTTAAACTAATAACAAAGTATGATATCGCTACTTATCGAACATTATCATTTAGAATTGAAATAATAGTTGTGTTACAATATTTTGGATAATAAATATAAATAAATTAAATATTAACTTAGTAGTAGAAAAATTGGTGTAATTTATTTATATGTATATGTACATACTAATAATAAATCACCCATAGGTTTATTCATCATATTTCTCATATAATCAGAAAGATATTTAAGAAGAAATTAGTTCCCAAGGGTATAAAGTAGAGCAAAGTACCTCCAACTATGAAAGAATTTTATTGAGAAGAATATGTGGTGTAATTTTCATGCATTCACTTGTTATTCAATTTGGTGTAATGTGATTTACTCATAAAATAAATATAATACAATACATTATTATTTTATTTGGTTTTTATAGAAAAGTACAAATGGAATAATATTTTGGTATTCTCGGTAAAGGATACATAAAAATATGTGACAAGTGTGAGATACAATGACAAGCTTAGCAAATAGAGATAAAAATATGATAAAGATGCAGAGCCTAATAGTACCTCCCTAAGTGTTTGGATAATATAAAATGAATACT
This sequence comes from Sapria himalayana, assembly GCA_029783825.1. Lineage (NCBI taxonomy): Eukaryota > Viridiplantae > Streptophyta > Magnoliopsida > Malpighiales > Rafflesiaceae > Sapria > Sapria himalayana. The sequence goes on from JAREIK010003088.1 coordinate 1,937,179, forward strand.
AGAATGGTAATGGGTTCAAGGCATTGACCCAAATGGTCTCACACAATCATTAATTTGAGAAAGTAAGTGAATGATTATGACCTTCGAAACATATTGAAGGTTCAAATGAGACTTACTAATATTCAATAGATTTGGTATAATTGTCTTTCATTTTATGTTATTATTTAAATTTTTTGAATGCAAAAGATAATATATGTGTGATAAAGCATGATATTCCTTAATAGTAACTATTATTTATTTTCAATAGGTTAAGTTAAGACATCCACCAACACCATTTGAAGTATTCAAGTAAATAAACAAGAAGAATGATAGAACATTCGTGGACAAGTGGTCAAATGATACAAATGTGAATTTCTCATTTTATACTTGTAGTTTCAAATATAATCTACAATTAAAAAAAGGAAATAATGTAAAAAAATTAATTCTTTTGTCATTCACTGTGAATAATATGCAAACTCAATTATATTTTTTTATTGTAACAGATGAGTTATTATTCATGGACTCGTTAAATATAATGACTAACTTTATTTTTATAATATTTTTAAGTAGAAAGATGATAGCTTCTTGTGCTAGTATAAATTTTTATCTAAATATTTTAATGATGAGTTATGTTGAGTTTCAACAATTATAGGAAGATGTGTAGAATATAGTTTCGATTGCTTTACAATTGATAGATCCTTCTATAGAGGTGCCATAGATTAATATTTTGCATATTTACATTCAGGCTATCTAAGTGAAGCTAAAAAAATAGCAAGTGTATGTTCTTGGTACCCATGCATCTATATTTTATCCAAGTTCTGTTTGGAGTTTTTCATCATATTCCAATTACAATAATATGTGTGATGATAGGTTGCATGAAGAGATGCATGAAATTTAGGTTTTGCAAGAGAAAAATGTGGAGATACAAAAAAAAATAAAGAGATGCAAATGAAATTGAAGAAATGAAAAAAAAGAAAGGATGAAATAATGAAGAGAATGGATGAAATGCAAAAAAAAGATATTAAAGATAGAAAAAATTATGTGAAACTTGAAAGAGACATTATCTATTTTTCATCATTTGAAGGTATGTAATTTAAAGATAGAATAAGGACTTGTAGTTATTTATGATATTGTGTTATTAATTTTTTTTAAACTAAATATTATTATTGTGAAATTATTGTTTTTTTATTAATATTTTTTTTAATTAAGTTATGAATTATATATTGTATTTTATGGACATTTTTGTTTGTTATCTAACATGTTATTTTGTAGTGGATATTATGTGAATATTTATTTGATAAATAATATATGGATATGATTATTTAATTATAGTTTATAATTTTTTTTTTAGTTTTACAATTGTTAATTACGTTTTATCCTTCAAATTACATACCTTCAATTTTTTTTTAAGTTATTCATTATTATTACAAATAAACTTTAAATATCTGATATAATTTTTATAAATTATTCATTGTTAATGTTGCATCATTAGTATGATTTGTTTTTTAAAAAGTATTGCATTTCATCAAATCCTAGTAAGCAAACAAAGTCCAAATTAAATAGCATGAACAAACTATATGTCAATCAAAAATTACACTAAAAATTCATACCTCGAGTAGGTAACTCAAAAAATTAACAAATCCAAGAATGTGAAAAAAATATAAAATATATAATTTATCAATTAGAATTATAATGATTTAGCAAAATAATAAGAGAGAACTCGATAAGATTGTTAAAAATGAAAATAAACTATGCGCAACATCAAAACGCACAGATATAGATATTCTTACATATAATACATATGAGATAAAATAAAAATCATAATTTCATAATTTAATTATGGATGAATTGCATATTGATCAATAATTGGAGGAAATAAGATCCATAAATAATTTGGACGAACTCAGAATCTAAATGAAAAACCCCCAATGCCCTAACTTTGTTCAAAGTTTCAAAGTGTTATTCGATAAATTAATTATCATAATTTAGCGATAAAATTAATTTTCGTCTCTAAATTTAGCGATGGAATATTAGTCCATTGCAAAATTTTTAAAAATTATATAATGACAGATGTGCATGATGTTTCTCATTTAATGATGTCAATATATTTCATTACTAAAAATAAAAATAGATAAATATTTCATTTCTAAAAATACATAGATACAAAAATTTCCATTGGTAAATACCATGAAAGTGTATCCGCATCCCATTTTATGTTATAATTAGCAATGGAAATTAAAAAACATATAACAACCCATTGCTATTAGTGATAGTTTTTTTTTTCATTTCTAATTAATTCATGTTTTATCATTTCCATTTCTAATACATTTTAATTCAATTCCTAATTTTAGAAACAAAAATGGGCGTTTCTAATTTTCATTTATAATTACTTCTTTTCTCATAGCGTGAAGAGTATCATGCCAATATGGTTCTCTCTCTGCTGATGTAACATGTCACTAACATATTTATCACGGCCAAAATAATTTGGTTCCATCAACATATAACTAAAGAAGTTTCTTGGTAGATAAGAATCACAATGGCACAAGGTATCTAAGTAGTTGTTGCCGCCACCACAATAATCTGGGTCTAGGAAGCATGTTGATGCGAATGGAAAAAACTATAATAAAATACCAAACTATAATACTTTAATAGACTAGCTTGCACTGCTTTGCCATGGATCAACAATATTTAAAAAAAAACTAGAATATGAAACTTGACATAAGCCACACAACTCCTTCCCATGCCAATCAAGCATTTGGTCACAATCTTTCTTGGATTCACAAGAAACCACACCAGCACAGTGCTCCTAGAAACCACACGAGCACAGTGCTCCTAGAAACCACCTTCCTAAGATGGTGAGAAATTCACTCAGCAAAGACCAAGTTGACAATGACGTTTAAAGTCAAAGCCATACCGAGGTCATATGTATTGAAACAAAATGATTTACTTGATCAACCAAGCAACAAAGCATATATAGAATTTGAAATCTATCAGTATTTATGCTTGTTAGAATAAGAGTGCAGACATATGAGTAGATGCCATGGAGGAAGTAGAGAAATATAGTGAGCTATAGCATGCTATTTCATGTTTCTTTTAGTATTGTGGTCAATTTTATTATGCTTTCAAGACTCATCTTTTTTGTGAATCCACTAGTTTGTCAGCATAGTCAACATCTAGTTGCGACTGAAATTTTGTTCACATTTTAATTTTTGCTATTTAAGCCTGGTCGATATTTATTGTGAATAAATTGGTGGAAGAATAGTATTATTTAGTAATCTAACTGATAATTAATTCAAAAAAAAAACAATATTTTATCAATTCATCATGAATTATGTGATGGAATATGAGATAAACCTATATAACACAAAAACTAAAAAAAAATAATAAAATTAATTAATTAGTAAGTCTATTCTATCATTTCATAATATCACTTAATTAACTTGTAAATTTTTATGAGTATTTTTTCCTATTATTATGTTATAATGAGATCGTGCTTTCTTCGATATAGAAATTGATGATAGAAATTCATGCCAGGTGTGCCTGGTAGAGTAGACAGGTTTTAACTAATTTAGTTTAAAATTTGTTATTTGAGTTTGCTTTTAATTTTAATATTAATTAATTTAAATGAGAATATGAGTGATATCATTTAATGTGAATAATATAAATGATCAAAAGAAAAATGTTAAAATTTTAAATTATAAAACTATTTTTGAAAAATACAAGGTGGGGCATCTAGCTATAAAAAAAGAAAAGGGGACAACCTATCCCTTATCTACAAATTAAAGCCTATTTTTTGAAAATGTGATGTTCATTTTCATGAAATTATTAGCCCTATTTTAATGGCTTGCAGTGTTGGCACAATAGCCATGGCTGGCATTTTAATTTATTGCGATGTTCACTTATATATATATATGTATGTATGTATGTATGTATAATATATGTAGAAGTTGGAATGAAATCTGATGTTTAAACTTAAGATTAATATAAATATATATATTATTTGATCATTTTTTTTTGGGAATTGTGTTTTGGTGTACTCCCAACAAAATAATTAAAAAAACTTAACTAATTTTTTAATATTTGAAAAATAATACACCAAATATTTAACAAATTAAAATTTGATGTACTCAAATATATAAACCCTAATATAGCCTTAATAAATTTTTGCTCAATCTCCACTTACTCTCCCCTGTAAAACTCACCATCTTCTCTGTAACTTGCCTCTCGCCTTGTCCCCTCGCTCTTCCCCTCACCTAATTCCTTTGCATGATCCTCTTGCCCTTTCTCCTCGCACTCTCTATTTAGGTGGAGGAGCTCGTGGAGTTCCACGACCTCCTCCGTTGAGCTTGTCGGTGGAACATGATGGAGTTAACAGAAGAGATTGATGAAGCCTATTGAGCTCAATTGAGGAGCTAGATGGAGCCCATCGAGCTCAAAGTAAGAGCTAATTGAGCTCCATTGAGTTCTAGCAAGCTCATCCACCTCGATGGAGAGGGTGAGGAGAGAGGGCGAATTAGATGGAAGAGAGTGAGTTTTACTTTTACATGGGAGAAGTGAGGGGAGAGGGCAAGGGGGTTGGGCGAGTGGATTGAGAAAGAGTAAAAATTTATTAAGGGTATATTAGTATTTATATGTTTGAATACTATAATTTTAATTTTTTTAGAGTCTGGTACTTTTTTTTAATTATTAATAGATGAGTTAAGTTTTTTTAATTATTTTGTTGTGAATGTTCCAAAACATAATTTATTAATTTTTTTTTTCCAGATAAATGAATCATTGATTTTATATATTTATTTATTTTCTTTGGTTATTTACCAGATTACCATTCCAGAATAACTGAATTCCCACCCGCTGCCCTTGGCGACACTGCCATCTCTCGTTCGTCAATCTTCAGAGGGGACCAGACCTGTTATCAGCTCTCCCTCTGTTGCTGGTCGGAACATAACGATTTCCGTCTTGATTTCCCCTCGTTCGTGGGGCTGGATTATAAATACCATTTCTATTTTGATTAATCGCTCGGGACGTGTTTTTTGTTAGGGATTTGAATCCTGAAAGTTGATAATGGCGACCGCTTCAGGTACATTTTGTCTTCGTTGACATGTTTGGTACAGTTAAAGAAGTTCGACGAGGTCATAATTTGGGCTTGCATGGTGAACATGCGTTTAGGACCTTGATGAGATCTTACATGCCACTTCGAAAGCGAACTTATTTGTTCTTCGATTGACCTGAAAATTTGATTATCCCTTTACTAAGAACCTTTCATTGTTTGTTTTTCTCTGCTGCGAGTAATCAGAGTCGGAAATTATGATTCCGACGCTATTTATTCCTCGTTGTGAAGTATGACAAGATTTCGTGTCTTTCACCATTGAGGATTGAGAATGACTTTGGGTTCAGCGGCGAGGATCTCTGCAAACTACGATCACGTGCTCTTGATGTTATTTTTTTTATCCGATCAAATTTTTTTTGTCAAATGTTTATCAAGCGAGGTGCTGGTGATGGATTTCCGCGTGCTAAGTTTGAATTCTAGAAAATTTTAGTTTTTATTTGATTGGGCCAATAGTCGACTGTGCTAAGCTGATTTGTTGATTCTGGGTGTTTCTCGTAGAAAATCTCTTCCCGTTTATGTTCTTATGCTGATTTATGCTCATGGGAATGGGTTGGAAACTGGCTTGTTTTTAATGAATGCAGTGGCATTCAAGTCAAGGGAGGATCATCGAAAGCAGCTGGAATTGGAGGAAGCACGCAAGGCTGGGCTTGCACCAGCTGAGGTTGATGAGGATGGAAAAGAAATTAATCCTCATATCCCACAATATATGTCTTCGGCCCCTTGGTACCTCAATGCTGAGAGGCCAGTAAGTTATTGAAATTAATTTCTTCCTTTTTTTTTTACTTTTTTTGCTAAACGTGGTGCTTTTATTTTAAATTATTATTGTGTAATTTTAGAAGTTGTTTGATTGGTTGGAGTACTTATTGGAGCAACGAGTATTCCAAGTCATTTGGTTGCAGTTGTGTGTGTGTGTGTGAGTGAGTGAGTGTGTGTAATTTTTATTATGAGTATTCCAAGTCATTAATATTTTTTGAAAGAAAATTTTTATCTGAAGATTTATTTATTATGTTTAAAGGTATTTTTTATTCTTTTATCTAAAATCTAGATGAATCAATCTACCTTTTTATTTTTTATTTTTTTTTTTGAGAATCAATATGTCTCAAGGCTCATTTATGTGGACCTCCTAATCCTTTTGGGGCCCTGGAGAACCGAGCAAGTAAAAATAGTCTTCAGTACCCCCACCGGTAAGACTTGAACTCGTGACCTTATGGACATTGCTAAGAGTCTTAACCAGCTAAGCTCTCTATGAGGGGGGTAGATGAATCAATCTACCTTGAATTTATGATATGTTGATTGATTATACATGTTTTCACTAGATGTGTTTGATAATACTAGATAGTTTGGGATATTTTTATTTTTTCAATCTCAAACATCTTAGATGTATGAACTATGATGTGGCATGAATGATGATTTTAATGTTTACTTGTCAAGAAGAATAAATTTGATTTTAATACTAGTTATTCTTGGTTTATGAAGTTATCAACATAATTTGTTGAGATTTTAATAATTGAGATTGATTTTATGATTGTGGTTCGAATTAGATGGACATTATCTTTTTAAAATCTTTTACTTGTTTTCTTTAACCCAGTATCTCCTTGGGCTAGCGTGGGCACCATGGCTAGTCGCTGGGGTCTCTAGGTGGGAACGTGGCTTTTATTGTCCCCACAGTTAGTGGGTAGTGAGTGGGGAATAAGCTCGCAACCTTTGGAGAGGTCTGCATTCAACTTCCAATTGCTTGAACCACAATGTTGTGAGTTATTTTTTTACTTATTCTTATATGAGTAGTTTTTGGCCTATAGAAGCTAGATTTGGAGTGAGCTTTTTATTTTTTTTTAGTGAATATTAATTTTTGACTTTTGAATTATTAATGAGAGGACTTAATATATATCTTCATGGTGGGAATAGTTTGTAAAATTTTTTCCACCTGTTAATTGTTTGAGTTATATTGCAAAGTAATTTAATTAAAATATTATATTTTTGTTATTTGTTAAGATTTAGATTTTCATGAGTATTTTATTATTTTGAGTAAGGGTATTTTACATGACTACTTATCTTTTTACGAGGAAAATTTATTTTATAATATTTGTCAATTTTTTTCTTTTATTTTACATAAATGTGCAAGAATCCATCATTTTTATATTTATGAAAAATGAAAAATTTATTTTCTTCATTAATAATTATTCTTGATTTTGGTTATTTAAATATAATAAAAGTTTTTTTACATGTATTGTATATGCAATTTAATCATCTCATTAATAATTAAGAAGTAACATAACATTGATATATATATATATATATGTCAAGTTTCTTTAGTCATTATTTCTTTAAGAATGAGATGATCCATCATATTTCTTGTAGAAATTCAAATAAAAATATTTAAATCTAAATATAAAATTCAGTAATAATAATAATAATAATCAATATATTGAGAGTAAATATAACTAGGGTATGTATTGATATAGTTTAATTGTTTTAATAAATCATAAAATAAAAATATATATTATAACACATTCTCTTATGATGGTGCATAGATATCTTATATGATACTTATTGAAAAAAAAGCAAATATTGATCCATTCAAGATATTTATAAACATATATGTTAGATGATTTATTATAAAAATATAGATTATAATAATAATTTCATAATATTTTTTATTGGCCACAAAAAAGCAATACACTCATCTATTTTTTTACTGTTAAGATTTGATTTGAAGATTATTTGTCTTATTATTTAGCTATTTATTATTGAGAGCTGTGAAAAAATAAGTGGGTATTTGATCTCTATTATGGATCTTAAAATAATTATTTATTTTTTTATTTTTTGAGATGTTATCATCTTCAAAAAAAGTACATAAAACTTATAATTAATTTCTTTATTGTGTGATTTAGCACCCAACTTAAATTTGGATATTCAATTGGTTGTGAGCATCATTGAAAAAATTTTAATATCCAGATATTATTTTATATATTTTATTATATCTAAATGAGTTTATAGATTAAAAATCTAGAAAAATAATTAATTATATTAATTATATAAATGTATTTAGTTTGATTATAAGAAGTATGTATGTTGCTCAATCATGAGAGTATTAATGATATATCTTTTCTCTAATATCAAAATCATTTGCTTGTCATCATAATTTTTATCATAATAAAATATTTAATCCTTTCAAAATTGTTTATATAAAATTATAATTGAATATATTTATTAAGTTGAGTAATTTCAAACTCATTATATATATATATATATATATATATTATTTTTATTTATTTATTTTATTTATTATTATTATTTATTTATTTTGTTTTTGTTTTTGAACTCATTATATTTGATACTAAGAATATCATTGATGTATATATAGAATAAACATATTTTTGACGAGTTGTTTAAATTTTAATATGATTTTAACTTGAATAGATAAGAAACTTATTGTTGATTATTATATTATTTATGGAGTGAAAATATGTTTCCTCATGAAAAAAAATAAGAAATAGTCATTCTTTTTTTTTTTTCCAAAGTAAATATAGAATGGAGACATGATTATTATTATTTGTTAGTCAATCCTAATTACCTGGGATAATATTTAATTGATAACCATGATTATTAGAATTATTATTCGTGAATTTCTTTGAATCATATAGTTATATCGCATAATTTTGCTTCTAGATTTAATTCCAATTATTTTTTACTAAAATTATCAAAAAGGCACATATATTGCTTGTTATTTTCATTTTTCACCCAATAAATAAAATTTAGACATTAATTGTCATTTGTCAGATAAAATATACTCGATGCATTGATTATTATATTCTTTCATCATATTATATTTTTGATATGTGTGCACCAGCTTTAAAAAGTGTTGATGCTTGTATTTTGATAATTATCTCATGAGAGCTAAGAGTGATTTTATCCATTTGATTGTGTCTGTGTGTGCGTGTGTAAATATTTCATGTTTGTTTATGTCTTTATGATGATGATGTTTTTGTTATTGAAAGATATCAACTCTATTATTTAGTCATATATAGTGTATGTGTGTGCGTGTATTTGTATTTGTATGTGTGTGCGTGTATTTGTATTTGTATGTGTGTTTATGTAAATATACAAATACACTATTATATAGTCATATAAAAGTGTATGTGTGTTTATGTAAATATATCGTATGTTTACTCTGGCAAGTACAAAGATGCATGTGCACACACCGATGCATCATTTACACATATTAATTGACATTATTGTATTTGTATCCAGAGTTTGAAGCATCAAAGGAAATGGAAATCTGATCCAAATTACACAAAATCATGGTATGATAGAGGAGCAAAAATATTTCAGGCTGAAAAATATCGAAAGGGGGCGTGTGAAAAGTAAGCGCCTTTTCTTTTCCCATGATGTTTTGTTCCATTTCCAAGAATTTCTTTCTTTTCTTGCCCTTTCCACTTTACTTTATTTCCTTTTCCCATAATGGGCAAGCAGTCATGCTGCTATTGAATCAATGATGTCATAAATATTTTTTTACGTATTATTAAAATTGAAAATAATTTTTAAAAAATACACCCATTTATGCAGACAGGAATATCAATAAATACAAATATATAGTAATTGAATTTTATTGATATATTAGAAATATCAATGGAATATTGATAAAAATATAATAATTTATGAAAATATTTAAAAAAATTTCATATAAATATAAAATAAATAAAACACACATATTTAATAATGTAAAATTACTCTTGATATATATATATACGTACATACATACATACATATTATATCTTAATATTTATATATATATTTTTATATTTAATTATCATGTAAATAACATAAAAAAATTGTTTAGAATATTATGATGATAGTTTGTATATTTTGGTAATTAATTAAATAAGATATAAAATAAAATAATTAGGAGTGATTAATTTATTAAATGTTATTTTAATAAAATTTAGCTTAAAACATTAGTATGTTTCAAGCATCATGATAACTAGATTTCACTGTTGTTTTTAATGTTGAGAAAATCAAAATGGTGAGTGAGCCAAAAAAGTTACGTGTTCATGGTTCACTGATTGGGCGGTAGTTGGACTGCTATTCAACTGTAATTGCATAAATATTTTTTTACATATTATTAAAACTAAAAATATTTTAAAAAAAGTGCACACATATATGTAGATGAAAATATCAGTAAATACAAATATGTATTAATTGAATTTTATTGATGTATTAGAAAGATAAATAAGATAATGATAAAAGCATAAAAATTAATGAAATACTTAAAAAAATTTTATATAAATATAAAATAAATAAAATACATGTATATTTAATAATGTAACATAAATGATGCTATATATATATATATATGATTTTTTATATTTAATTATATGTAGTTAATATAAAAAAAGATTTGTTTAGAACATCATAATGATAGCATGTACATTTTAGTAATTAATTAAATAAGATATAAAATATAATACTTAATTATCATGGTTTTTTTTACCCTAAATGTAAATCTATATAATTTATAGTGAAGAATGGTGATGCTAACTGCTTATTGCAACAAGAGTTGGTCTGTTTTTGTTAATTGCTTCTTTGGCTCATCTCCTCTGGCTGTTCATGCTTGGTGTAACCTCGCGCCCCGAGCATAATCCTCCCTGTGATTCAAACTATAATGTTTTTCCCAATGCAATTGTAGTTGCGGGGCTATGACACACGATAGAAAATCCTGCATGGAGAGGCCTCGCAAAAAGGGTGCAAAATTGACAAATATGTTCATTGCTCCCGATGAAAAGATAGAGATGTTTGAGTTGGATTACGATGGAAAACGAGACCGATGGAATGGTTTTGACACGTCAGCGTATGCTCGAGTCATCGAACGATACGAAGCGAGAGATGACGCCCGGAGGACGTTCTTGAAAGAACAACAACTAAAAAAGCTCGAAGAGAAGAACAATAAGGTGGACGACGAGCCTCAGTCCGAGGTCAGCGAAGAAGAAGAAGAAGAAGATGATGATGATGAAGATACTCTAAGGGTCGATGAGGCCAAGGTGGACGAGAGCAAGCAGATGGACTTTGCCAAAGTCGAGAAGCGCGTCCGTACTACTGGCGGTGGAAGCACCGGAACTGTTAGGTTTGGTACTTATGCCCATGTGTGTTGTATGCCATAATCACACCCACACACCCACACACCCACACACCCACACACGTGTATGTATGTATGTATGTATATATGTATATATATATATATGCATCATGTGTGTGATGCTGATAATGTTTCTTTGTTGTGTTAGGAACTTGCGTATCCGTGAGGACACGGCAAAATATTTGTTGAATCTCGATGTTAATTCGGCATATTATGACCCGAAGACACGATCTATGCGGGAAGATCCTCTTCCTGATGCTGATCCTAACGACAAGTTCTATAGCGTGAGTGCCTTCCTAATTCAGCGTTCCCTTTGATTTTGATCATACCGTGCTATAATTAATTTATGTTAATTATTTCTTTTTTTTTATTTAAATCTTTAATTTTGATCTTGTTCTAGTGATTTTTCTATTGTTGTTTTTTTAGCATTTACATTATTATTATTATTATTTAATATTTTATATAAATTTTGACTCTTATTTCTCTAATTTGAGCTTCAAAGTTAGTCTGCATGTAATTATTGCTATTAGAGATCGTATTTTGATGTAGTAACAAATACTTTTGTCCAAGTACAATAAGACTCATGTTCTACACTCATTATACACAATTTCTCTAATTTTTTGCTCTCTTAACACTTTCAATTTATTAACTTAATCTAGACCACATGCTAATTATGAGCCTTGTGCACTGCCTACGACATCCCCTCACCATTGCTAGCCTAATATCTTGTTTGATAAATCATCATGTGTGTATGTGTGTGTCTGTGTGTGTATTTGTGTGTATTTGTGTGTGCCTTGTGAATGTGTATATGTGTGTGTGTCTGTGTGTGTCTGTAACTGTGTATATATGTGTGTGTTTATGTGTGTCTGTGTGTGTGCCTTGTGAATGTGTATATGTGTGTGTGTGTTAGTGTGTCTGTGTGTGTATTTGTGTGTGGCTTGTGAATGTGTATATATGTGTGTGTGTGTTTATGTGTCTGTGTGTGTATTTGTGTGTGCCTTGTGAATGTGTATATATGTGTGTGTGTGTGTCTGTGTGTCTGTAACTGTGTATATATGTGTGTGTGTTTGTGTGTCTGTGTGTGTATTTGTGTGTGCCTTGTGAATGTGTATATATGTGTGTGTCTGTGTGTTTCTGTAAATGTGTATATATGTGTGTGTGTTTATGTGTGTCTGTGTGTGTATTTGTGTGTGCCTTGTGAATGTGTATATATGTGTGTGTTTATGTGTGTGCCTTGTGAATGTGTATATATGTGTGTGTTTATGTGTGTCTATGTGTGTATTTGTGTGTGCCTTGTGAATGTGTATATATGTGTGTATGTGTGTCTGTGTGTGGGTAAGTATATATGTATATACGTATAGTTGAGTTGAATTGGTAATATGCAGGGAGACAATAGGTATAGAGAAAGTGGGCAGGCAATGGATTTCAAGCAGCTCAACATACATGCGTGGGAAGCATTTGAGAAGGGGCAAGATATCCACATGCAAGCTGCTCCATCGCAGGCAGAGCTGCTCTTCCAGAACTACAAGATCATCAAGAAGAAACTCAAGTGCAAGACAAAAGATGCCATCATGGAGAAATACGGCAATGCGGCAGCTGAGGAAGACATACTGCTACTGCCAAGGGAGCTCCTTCTTGGCCAGAGCGAGAGCCAAGTCGAGTATGACCGTGCTGGTAGAGTAGTTAAAGGCCTGGTATTCTTTTTCTTTCTTTTTTTTTCTTTTTCTTTTGCTTTTATATTGTTGAAAAAAAAAAACTGCAAATGCTGAAAAAAGTCTTTTTTTTTTTTTTTTTTTTTTTTGGAGGAAACTGTGCTTCCCAAGAGCAAATATGAGGAGGACGTGCACATCAACAACCACACGAGTGTGTGGGGATCATGGTGGAAAGATCACCTGTGGGGTTACAAATGCTGTAAGCAGACAATAAGGAACAGTTACTGCACTGGCGTTGCTGGCATCGAGGCTGCTGAAACTGCAGCAGACTTGATCAAGGCAAACCTTGCTCTTAAAGCAGCTTCCCAAGGCAAGCCATTTTTTGTTCCGAACCTGCTTGTTTGGCTAGATTTAGAGACCATGCATACGCCCATTCCTATTGATCTGTTCTGTTGCTGCAGAAACCCCTGTTGCAGCAGAGGAGAAGAAGCTTGCTAATTGGGGAACTGACACTGTTGAAGACTTGGTGCTTGACCAGAAGCTTCTTGCAGAGGCACTTAAGAGAGTAAAGTTTTAATTTTTAATGGGGCCCTACTTTCTTTCTCCTTCTCCTCCTCCTCCTTGGCTTTGCTGACAAAATAACTTTTTTTTTTTTTTTTTTGGTTTTTGTTTCTTGGGTTGTGGTTTGGAAGGAGGATGAGAAAAAGAAGGAAGATAAGGATGAAAGGAAGCGCAAATACAATGTTAGATGGAATGATGAGGTATGATAAGAACGTGTTTTTTGGTTTTAATTTTTGATGTAGATTTTGATTGTTGTGATTATTTTTTTTTTTTTTGTTGGTGCAAGGTTACTGTGGAGGAGATGGAAGCTTATCGGTTGAAGAGGTTGCACCATGATGATCCGATGAAGGCTCTTCTTCACTAAATTTGAACATTAGTCGCTTGCATACTAATATGCCTTTCCCTGTTTGTTTGGTGTAAATGAAAATAATATGGAAAATGCAAAGTATCAATTATCAATTAGTTGCAAGCGTTGTGGATTCTTGTTAAGTCTTTTTTATCACCTCCCCCCCTCTCTCTCTCAAACTCATTTCATACTATCCTTTGACTCATAAATTTGGGGTTTGTGGCCTTGAGGTGGAGTAATGTGGCTTGCCATTTTGGTAGCTGAATTGTAATGTTGTTGGTGGATTGGTATTTTATTTTAACAATTGAATCTTGTGGTTGTTTTCATATCAAACAAAATTTGCCAATTGGAGCCATAATATAGATTGCTTGTGTATTTGTATGCCTGTGTGTATGAGTGGAATCATTGTATGAGTAAATAAACTTAGGGTTTATTTATCAAAATGTTGCTCTTATTAAGTTTTTGATATGTAATCTTTTTAAAATAATACTAAATCCTAGCATTATTTGACAAGGTAATACTCTTCTCATTCTCATAATTATTTTTATCACTAGGTTGTGACAAAAGAGAAAGAATAATAAGAATAATAATAAGAAGAAAAAAATAGAGAAGCGGTAGAGGAATAAGAAACAATTGAGGAGGGGGGAGGAGTAGAGGAAGAAGTAAGAGAGTAAGAAGAATAGGGAGCAATTGAGGTAGAGGAAGAAGAAGTATTAAAGGAAGATGAATAAGAAGCATTAGAGGAAGATAAAGAAGCAGTAGAGGAAGAGGAAGAAGCAGTAGAGGAAGAGGAAGAAGTAGTTGAGGAATAGAAAGAAAAAGCAGTATAGAAAGAAGAAGAAAAAGAAGCATTAGTGGAAGAGGAATAAGAAATAGTTGAGGAAGAAAAAAAAGGAGTAGAGGATAATTAAGCAATAGAACACGACGAATAGGAAGCAATAGATGTAGAGAAAGAAGCAATAGAGGTAGAGGCAGAAGCAATAGATGTAGAGAAAGAAGCAATAGAGGTAGAGGCAGAAGCAATAGAGGTGGAGGAAGAAGCAATAGAGGTAGGGAAGAAGAAGCAATGGAGGTAGAGGAAGAAGAAGCAATAGTGGTAGAGGAAGAAGAAGCAATAGTGGTAGAGGAAGAAGAAGCAATAGTGGTAGAGGAAGAAGCAATAGAGGTAGGGAAGAAGAAGCAATAGAAGTAGGGAAGAAGAAGCAATAGAGGTAGGGAAGAAGAAGCAATAGATGTAGGGAAGAAGAAGCAATAGAGGTAAGGAAGAAGAAGCAATAAAGGTAAGGAAGAAGAAGCAATAGAGGTAGAGGAAGAAGCAATAGAGGTAGGGAAGAAGAAGCAATAGTGGTAGAGGAAGAAGAAGCAATAGTGGTAGAGGAAGAAGAAGCAATAGTGGTAGAGGAAGAAGAAGCAATAGTGGTAGAGGAAGAAGAAGCAATAGTGGTAGAGGAAGAAGAAGCAATAGTGGTAGAGGAAGAAGAAGTAGTAGAGGAAGAGAAAGAAGTAATCGAGGAAGAGGAAGATGCAGTCAATGAAGAGGAAGAAATAGTAGAGGAATAGGAATAAGAAGCATAATAGGAAGAGTAAGAAGAAGCAGTATAGGAAGAGGAAGAATAATCAGTATAGGAAGAGGAAGAAGAAGCAGTATAGGAAGAGGAAGAAGAATCAGTATAGAAAGAGGAAGAAGAAGCAATAGCGAGAATAGATAGAAGCAATAGAGAGAATAAGAATAAGAAGCAATAGAGAGAATAAGAATAAGAAGCAATAGAGAGAATAAGAATAAGAATCAATAGAAGAAGAATAAGAAGAAGTAGTAGCAGTGGAAGAAGAGAACGAAAATCAATCAATAAAAAAGAGAAAAAGAAGAAGTAGTAGAAGGAAAAAAAGAAAAAGAAGAAAAAGTAAAAGAATAGAAAGAAAAAGAAGCAATAGAAGAAAAGAAAGAAGAATAAGCAGTATAATTAGAAGAAAAAAGAAAAAAAAAGAAAAAAAAATAGTTGAAGAATAAGAAAAAAAAAGTAATAAAAAAATAAAGAAGCAAAAATAGTAGAAGAAAAGGAAGAATAAAAAAATAGTAGGAGAATAAGATGAGAAAGAACAATAGAAGAATTATACGAAGAAGAAAAAACAGAACAAAAAAAGTAGAAGAAGAAGACAGATGAGCTATTAAAGCATTGAAGAAGAGTAAAAGAAGTTGAAGAAGTAGAAAAAGTAGAATATGATACAAAAAAAAAAGTTAAATAAGACAAAAAATAATGACATATAAAATATTATGAAAAATATTATGAAAATAAGAAAAAATAAGAAAACAAAAAAAATCAAGAATAAAAAAAAAGAAAAAAAAGAATAAATATAAGAATAATATAATAAAAAGTTGAAGATTAGCAAAATAAAAAAAAATACAGAAAAAAACAAGCAGTCAATCATGTATATTTTATTTTTTTTAATAATTTTTGATATATAATCTTTTTCAAATAATTTTTTAAAATTAATGCTAAATCTAGTGTCGAGTTGAAAATATATGATTTTATTTAAATTTTTATTTTTTAACATTTGCTCGTTACTATTTATATCAATTGAGTTGTTATAATAATTTTGCTATAATTAGAGATTATATATAGAATAATAAATATATATTCTGAATTCGGATACATTCACAAAAAGTAATGACAGAGTACGTGTGTGTAAATACGTGCATGCATATTTTAAATACGCAAAACTGCCAGCCCACAGGTTCTTCCTCTCCAGTCTCCACCTATTTGACGATCCCGATCACTGCTTCTGAAATCTGATCACGATCCAGGAGACGACACCCTGCAACCTCTGCTCAGCACGTGCAACATCCTCTGTTTATCGAAGCCACCGTGCCTGTTCTTCAAGACGGGAGCTGTCTGATGATGAACGAGTCAAAAGCAGAGACTTCTTCCATGGCAGGAAAGCAAACGAGAGGGAGGCAGAAGATAACAATGAAGATGATAGAGAAGGAAGACGACAGGCTGATCACATTCTCAAAACGAAGGTCTGGGATATACAAAAAGGCAAGCGAATTGGTGACGCTCTGCGGCGCTGAGGTCGGAGTCCTCGTCTTCTCTCCATCGGGCAAGCCTTTCTCCTTCGGCCACCCGTCCATGGAATCCGTGGCGAACCGCTTTCTCTGTGAGAACCCATTGCCTTCTCCCACCGCCGCGTCGTTCTCGCTCGTCGAGGCTCACAGAAAGGCACGGATCAACGAGCTGACGCAGCAATATAACGAGCTGCTGAGACAGCTGGAGGGCGAGAAAGAGAGGGGGAGGGTGTTGAAGCAGATGACGACGGGGAAAGGGAATCAGGGCTGGTGGGAAGCAGCCGTCGATGAGATTAGCATGCAAGAATTGCAGCAGATGAATGCCATGTTGGGAGAGTTGCAGAGTAATCTGTCTAGGAAGATTAACGAGAAGAGCATCGCGTCATCTTCCTCGTCGGTTCCTCATCCGAGCTTTAATAATGGTGGCACCCATTTCATGGGGAGCAGCCAATTTGCCACGAACCCTTATGATCCATTTTTCCTGCCATTTCCTCCTGGCCTAGGTTTCGGGAGTGACCCATTTTAACCGAACTGCTGTACTGAAGTTTGATTTTCATTTTCGCGAGAAAAAAACTCAGCGCGGAACTTGGCTTGTTTTTATTTTTCTTTTTTGTAATATATTATCATTTTTTCCTTCTAGTGACTCATGTTTTAGTTACTCATGCTTAGTAAAACTAAAATGTGAAGTTAAAGGGATAAAATAAAATTAAACTATTACTTTAAAACTATTTTTTATATTTATAATTACAAAAATTTATATAATAAAATAAAAAATATATTAGAATTTAATTGTTAACTTTTTTTTTCACCATCCCCTAATCTCCTTCCTAATTTTAGGTTAGATGCATATAATAAACTTCTATATTGGTCAATCATATAATAAACTTCTATATATTTAAATTTAAAATTTTTATGAGATCTAATAAATTAGTGATGATTAATAAATATATAATTTAATACGTATGCTGCTCACAATTACGAGAACAAGAGATATATTATGATTTGTTGCGATCCTATTGATCCCACATCGCTCCCAGACGAAGTTCCTGAGTGGTTTATAAGCACGATGCCTCTTTAACCTGTTAGATGGGTTTTAAACCCGTGAGGCCTGCCTGAAGCTGGGTCAAAGCGAATAATATCTTGCTGGTGGGGGAGCCAGTTTGTAACATGATTGAATTAATATGCGATTTCACAATTCAAGTTGAGATACTAAATATAAGTAATTTTTGTCATAATAAAATATAATAATAAACATATGTTACACCTTTAGAATTATGAATTAATTTCAACTTTATCTCCTAGTATTTTTTATTATTATGACAAAATTATCATATCATCACTTAAAATATTAGAAGATCTGTCAAAATATATATATTAGTTTTGAAGATACTTTTATGTGAACACACACACACCTTTTATATATATATATATATATATATATAAGGTGTGTGTGAAAAAACTTAGATATATATATATATATATATCTATATTGCACACACCTCACACACACACACACCTTAGATATACACACACGCACCTTATGCACACACACACACACACACACACACATACCGTAGATAGATACACACACACACACCTTAGATATATATATATATATATATATATATATTAGCCCTCTCTGTGAAAATGGGAATGTTGTTATTTTTACAAAGTTTTTAAAACCATACATACATACATACATATATATATATATATGTATATATAAGTAAAAACTTTGTAAAAATGACAACATTCCCATTTACACATAGAGGCCTAGGGCATGCTTGGGGCCCCTCTTTGATGGGGGAGACCTATTAGATCTTTAAATAAAACAACAAACACGTAATGGTAAGTGTGTGAAATTGAAAAATAGGGTGCATGACAAATGTGAAAAGCGATTTTGCGCGTTCACGGTTCATCCTAAAATTCTAGGTTTACATATTTGCGCTAGTTTTTTGATTCATAAGGTTTTATATCCAAGAAATTATATTTTTGTCTAAAACATAATTTTTAGATGTAGGGAGTGTTTATTTTTTTGGCTGAATGTTGAAATTAATTTATTTCATCATTCAGCCATTTGCTTTTTTATTTTTTACTAACATATCACTAAATTTTTTGAAAAAATAGCGGAAATAAAATGACCATCAAAATTAACTTTTTCTATTCATAAAAAGCTCACTCCAACACAATCAAAACACACACTTCGGTCTCTGCTTATCTATTCAACATTAAGTAAAAAAAAAAAAATAAACGACTTAATACTTAATGCTATTAAGTACTATTTAGTATTAATCAAAAAAAAAATTATTTACCGTTAAGTAAAAAAAAATAAACACCACCATAATGCACTTTATGAACTTCTTCTGCGTGTGAAAACACATGTAGTAATATTATTCGATTTAGTATAGTTGTTACTTGAACATTATTCTTACTGGATTGTATTTTTCAAAATTTTTTTATTAAAGTTTTTCTTCATTTCTGTTGAACACAAACAAACATACACACTGACGCACATATAGACGCACACACACGCACACACACGCACACACACGCACACACACGCACACACTTTCATATTTTTGAACATAGACGCTCACACACACACATTATATGCATACCAAGTTTTTGGGAGGTGTACAACATATATCCAAGATTTACAATGCGTATTTTGATGAATATGAATATTATAAATAATGTGTGTGTGTGTGTGTATATATATATATGTTTATATATAAAATAAATTAATTATATGATAAAAATTATAAATAATTTAACATATACTTTTTATAAATTATGCAAAATGTGTTACATATTTTAACTGGATAGTATCCTCAAGTCCCAGTTGAGTATTTTTAATTATTCAATGAATCCTAGGGTGAATATTTTTGATCTCATAATTTTAAAGAACTCACAAATTGAGTATTTTGTAAATAATAGTATATCATATACTGCTATAATATTAGTAAAACATTCAATATATATAAATATTATATATATTTATATATATATATATAAATCATACAAAATTTATATGAATTAAAATAAAAATTATTATGTGTATTTATCAAGTAGAGAATACAGATGACATACACATACATAATGTAAATACATGCATAAATTATTTGTGTTCCTATTTTGATAAATGATAAATGATAAATGATAAATTTTTTTTTTAATTTAATTAATATATTATTGTTCTTTGCGAGGCGATCCGATCGGGATAGAGGAATAATGTACCCCGCCTTGGGCCTTGCTGTTGAATAATGAACCCAGGGTCGTTTCCCCTCGTTAAATGTCTCCTCCAACCAAACGATCATCAGCCGCTGCAACGACCGTCACGGTCCCGATGTCTTCCGCCGGCACGGGCGCAGGTTGTCCTCCAATGAAGAAAACAAAGCCTCCCGTCCCCCAAACTGCTTCTTCTTCCGAAAACGATGCCGACTCTGACACCGCTGCCATGGCTCTCGATGATGATCCCAAGTTCGATGATCCCTCGCCTCCCACCACCGCCAATCTGGCCCGTAAAAAAGCCACTCCGATGCAGCCTTCGAAGAAGCTCGTCATCAAGCTCTTCAAAGGCACATTTCATCTCTGTTTCCATTTTGAATTGCATTTTTAGCGAACAACCGGACGGAAATGCTAGAAATCTCTACATGATTCCTAGGAATACTCACATTCTAAATTTTTTTCATCTGTTAGTCAGTGTTCAACCTGCATCTCGTCACGAAATTTATATTAAGTTTGTAATATGGAGGGTTATGCACCAAGGCTGCATAAGCGAAGTGATTCTGTCTCTGCTCACTGATACATGTGAATCAGTTATGTATAATTTTTTATTCTTAATCTGAGTAGCTATGCTTGAAGGCTGAAAATCAGTGTTCAGTATGAGTATTAGGAATCCCAAGTCATGGATGGACTGGTTGATAAGGTATTGAAAATATTCATCAAGTAAAAGAGCTGCAATTTGATTTATTAGACCACTTTCAATTAATATATAAAACAAATGGACGATTGTGGATTTTTGGGGTGGAATAAGCAACGTGGTTTTGTCTTTGCTCAGGTTTGTCGATATTGCACGAAGAGCTTTGGTAAGCTATCAGGTTCAAAATACGAAAAAAATGACTCTTAGTGTTTTCTCATGGATTGTTCATTGTCTTGATGGGTGAATATGAATGCTGATTTGCTTGTCAATCTAACAGATGGACCTATAGCAAGCACAATGATTGTGGGTAATGATGACTTGGGGGGATTTCATTATTTTTTTGGGGGTAAGTGGAGTGTTGATGATGGTGATGTCTCAAAAATGGTGATCATCCATACCTTGAATACCAATGTAAATGATCATGACATTGTGATATCTGTTGTATTGGACAATAATAAAAAAAAAACAATGCTTTAATGATGTTCATGGTGAAACGTGATGGTTTTGCACAAAGAGGCGAGGAGAGGAAGGAGAGAGTAAAAAAGTTATTTTCTTTTTTTTTTAATTAATTAATAAAACCAATAACAACACACACACACACACACACACATTCTGATAGGCATGTTGGTGATAACTCTAGATTTGCCTTGTATATTATCTCGTATAAAATAATAATTGATTTTAATATGTTTTGTCTACTTGTAAAATATTAGATTTGTTTTGTCTACTTGTAAGATACTAGATTTGTTTTGTCTACTTATAAAATACTAGATTGACATATAAATATTATGGATATCTCAATTAAATGTAAATTTTTTTTATCAGCTATCCCATTATGTGTAGAATTGTTAATACAAGATATTTGATGAATTATTTTATGCTTAAAGAAATAGAAAAATAATAAGAATTATATTCAAAAGTATTATCATTTCATAATATTTTAATGCTAAAACTAAATTATTTTTTTATTTTTTTTATAAAATTTCACAAAAATTGATGAAACTTGATATATATATTTTATAAAAATAAGCAATTATTTATATATAATATACTAATTAATATACATAATAAAATATTTTAGACTATCATATGTAATAAAATTATTTGCATAAAAATTTATTTTCTTTGAGATCGATTAAATTATCAACAAGATTACTTGGCTTTTTAGAGGACTTATAGTCTTTGTTGATATGTCTTTTGAACTTTGTCATGTCTAATTATTCGTGTCTAGGACTTTGAAAATTAAGTATTTCTTTTAAACAATATAAGTCAAATTCGAGATTTGAGAAATTTTTTGATCTAAAGTATTTTCATTCTCACCAATACAATGACCTTATCATCGTGGTGTTAAATGGAGTGAGGTATCTATTAAAAATTCTTATTGATAATAAATATTGATAGCTTCTATTGTAGCTGATAGAGGTAAAACATATTTTGTTGGAGTTCTCATATGTGCTGTAATTATAATATATTGAATTATTAAATGTTCCTTAGTCATCATTGTAGGATGATCATTAAACTTACACCTAATAGTTTTAAGTATTATTTTATCATTTTGAAGAAAGAATTTTTATACAAAATAAATATTCCGAAAAATGTAGAAAAAATTAAATATTTTTTTATGAATATAAAATTTATAATGAAACTTAATTAGAGATAACATAAAAATCATATGATTTGATTAATTATTTTATGGTTGAAATCATATATTATTCAATTCATCTAGTACTACTTTTATTTAATATAAGTTTTTTAGTGGTTTGAATTAAATATATATCTTTTGTTTTTTAGATTTATATTTTTTAAGGCAAAGTACCAACATATAAAATATAATGAATCATTTCATTTTTTTGTCAAAATTAGGTGAAATAATTGTGTATTATAGTGTATTATTGCTCCTAATCATTTTAATTTATGATTAAATTAGTTTTTTATCATTTTATAAAATTACTTAAATGTAAAAATATTTTTTTTATTTAAATTAATATATATGTAAATCAAAAATAATTATCAATAAAAATAATTAAATATTTAAATTAATCTCAATTGATCCTCAAATATTTGTATGAATTATATATAATGATTCTATACTAATCCCAGAATGATGAATTTGATATAATGTGTTATGTGATGTTGAATATGGATAAATAAAGAATAACACGTAGTCTTGAAAATATGGATAAATCATATATTTTAAAAATTATATGATTTTTTAGATTTTTTTTTTTATATTACAACTTCACATGCTTCACAAGATAACACTTGGTCTCGATGAATTTGACATGGTAGGAGGCTTGCTCATGAAGTATGATCTTTTATTTATTGTAAGTTGTAAGCAGGGTCAATTTTTTAAGGTTCGTGGTCTTGGGAATTCACTAGAATTCATTTAACACTTGTCCTTAATGGACTTAATTCCATTTTATTAGCCTTGTAAACTTTAACTTATTGATTAGTATTACATTCTAATAACATGCATCATTGTCCTCAACTCTAGTCTATTCATAACTTGTTGATTTGAGCAGTGATGCAATTCATATCTATTTTTCAATTGTTTGGTAAAAGAAACCATGACTTGTCATATTAATCATTATTTTTGTTATTTTTTTTCTCATCTTTCACATATGATAATTTTTTATTTTCTCTAGAGTAATATCTTAATTTATTTCTTTGAGGTATTGCTTATATTTTTCTAAGATTCAAGTTACAATATGTCATGTTGATTGAAACTAATGTTCTTTAGTTTTTGAGATTTCAAGCTTGATTAATGACAAATATATTATTAAAAATTTGATATTGATTATTAGAAAATTTCATTCTAGTGATCAAATAATATTGAATTTAATATTATTTTTACTTTGCTCTCTTATCATAATTTTAATGTGAAAAATAATTTTTTTTGTATTAGATTGAATTATGAGTTTTATTTTTTGAGAAGTGTTTAGATGAGTAACTCATTATTTACTAGTTATTAATGTAAGTTTTTTAGTGAGGTGTTGAAAATTACTTGATTAAAAGTTTTGTCAAATTCAATTTAATTTTTTTGGTTGCATAGTTCCTTAATGAAAATTTTTGAGACTAATTTCTTTTTTAGAGTTCAAACAAAATTTTTATGATAATTTGATTATTCCTTAGCAAAAGTATGTATTAATTTTTTGCTAGCGTTAGTTTTATTTGTTATTCTCTATCAAAGTCTCTACTTTATTTAGCTAATATTCTTAGTTCTAATGTTAATTTTATATTAGTTGATTTTATTAGGTGTAAGAAAATTTTAGATAGAATATAATTATATGATAATTAGTTGTTCAAATATTGTATATGCTAGCAATAAAATTTATTATTTTATGAATTTTTTCATAAGATTATCTTGTATATTATTTTTTGGAAACTTAGTCATAAGAACATAATTTTGGACTTGAGATTTTTTTCAAAAGTGATAAATATATTTAAATTGTTGTTCAGTAATTATTCTTTTTAATAGGAGATATGTCATGAGATTTTATATTTATTCAATTAATAATTTTTTTTAATTATTGAATATTATAAAAAATACATAATATTAACATATTGGATCTTATAAAAATTCTGAAGATAAAAATATTTATGTGATAATATTATTGAGATAATTGATTATATAAGAAGTTTTTGTATTATATTCATATATTGGAGGTCATGCATTAATGCGATGCTATATGTTTTTTTTCAATTGCAATAGGTTTCAAGTTTGAAATTTATCAGATATAATATCTCTGACTTTTTGGAGATAAGACTGTCAATATATTAATCTCTTTTAAATCTCACACCAAGTGAAAGCCAAGAGTATTGGGTATGATTCTATTAGTTGTTTGAAGTTATAGCACAACAAACTATTAACTAAAAATTATTATTATTTGACAAGTTTTTTATATATATTTTTTGATTAGATTGATATTTTTGTTTTTATAATTAATTATTTTATATTATGATAATTATGCATCTAAATATTGACAAAGGATGAGACTTATTGATAATAATGATGCATCTAAATATATTATCTTGAATTTATATTTTTCGTAGTAACCAAAACATATTGAGCTGAATTATTTTTTATTCAGAAAAAAATTTTAAATAATTCTCTTATAATAATTTATGACGATGAATTTATAAACTCATTTACTAAAGTTCTTAGAAAAGTTTTAATTACCTTTTATTTTTCTCCACTTAGGCATGCATAATAGTCAAGTACTAATTTGAGATAAAATATTGATATGTGTGTGTTATGCATCTCATATTTAATTGTTATTATTATGTGATATGATTCAGGATTTCAATAAAAAATATATGAGAAGATTGTGGTGCTTGCTGCTTGCACAATAAGAATTTTTATTCTTGACTTTGAAATAATTGAGAATAAGTTATGATGATGAAATAATACCTAAGAGCGTCTATATGATTACAGTGAATGCATATATAAATTTTATTAATAGACTGTTAATTGGTGCGATTATAAGTAGCTGTAGATCTCAGATCTGAGACTTATCTGTCATAGTTTCTTCAATTTTTGAGGATAAGACTGTCAAGATATTAATCTCTCATACACAACGTATTAAGCTGGAGCCTTGTGCACTATATATGACTTTTATATAAAGATTTTGTTATATATATATGTGTGTGTGTGTGTGTGTGTTTTGTTGTACAACTTTCATGTTTTCATAATTTACTGATTTTTTTTTTGTTTATATTTATTTAACAATTTCACATATTGTTTTATCTTATATTGCATACAGCTAAACCAACACGACCTACAAATTTTGAAGAAGATGTCTGGACAATGCTACAGTCTGCTATCAAAGCCATATTCTTGAAACAACCATTTTCCTGTGATTTTGAGAAGCTTTATCAGGTAGATAGATCACGCCTCAATATGTTTTTTTGCTGACGTGGACAACATAGACAAATCGGTATTTTTATTCCTCGCCAATGTTTTCTTTTTGATGGACTATATTTGCAGTCTGTCAGTGATCTTTGCCTGTGCAAGCTGGGGGAGAATCTCTACCAAAGGATTGAGATGGAATGTGAGACTCACATATCTGCAATATTACACTCTTTAGTCGGACAAAGTCCGGACTTGGTTGTTTTTTTGTCACACATCGAGAGATGCTGGCAGGATCTCTGTGAACAGATTTTAATGATTCGCAGCATAGCCTTGTATCTGGATAGAACTTATGTTAAGCAGACTCCAAATTTGCGGTCGCTGTGGGATATGGGCCTGCATCTGTTCAGGAAGCAACTTTCTTTGTGTCCTGAAGTCGAACACAAGACTGTGACTGGCCTCTTGAGATTGATCGAGAAGGAAAGGTATTTTCAAAAGTTTTGATAATCATGATTTCTTTATCATGCTAGCTCTTTTCATGATGAATTATCTGTTCTAGCTGTTGCTCGTTGCTAGGTTGGAATTTAGGGTTTAGTGATGATGATGATAAATTGGTTATGTTTGCCAAAATTTGTATCATTCATGTTCTTTTTTCTTGTGTTTTTGCACGAAAAGGAATCTAATAGTTCGCCAAAATTGATCTCCGTGTCAGCATGGGAGAAGTGTCATATGTGGATGGCCTGGCTTCATTTGCCTCTCAGATCTAATAATTTTGTTGCATTGCCTATCAATTAACTGACACACACATCGAACTCAAAAATACAAATTATTTACAAACAAATGAGCATCGGATCCATGTAAGAAATGGGAATCAACTGCTTGAGAAGGAATATTTTAGATGCCAAAATAATATGCGGAAGCAATGGATGCCAAAATTGTGGTAATTATTGTTTCGGAATAATCAATTATTGATAATATAATAATTAATTATTGTTAATATTATAATTCATTATTGCTAATATAATAATCAATTATTGTTAATATAATAATTAATTATTGTATTATAATGCCAAACTTATTTGTATGCAAATATACAAGCACAAACATATTAGATTTGATAAAAATTTCAAAATTAAATATATTTTGATGATAAAAATTCTTGGATGACTGATCACTTGAGAATTCTTTGTGTTGTATGTATATATTGGAGTTAATGTCTTAGTATGATGACAAATATTTTTGTTCAATAGTAATATTTTTTGAATTTTAGACTCATCAGTCATAAATTCTTTATTTTCTATGATAAGATTGTTGAGATATTAATATCTAATAGATCTTGTGATAGAGTGAAATCATTTGCACTTGGCTAGGTGTGATCTCTATTGTGTCAATCTTATGTGTCGTACCTCATGTGGTAGTAAAAAATTTAACTTAGCCTTATTAAGTAGTTTGGGTTTAACTAATACTAGGATTTTTTTTGGTGAATTCTTTTTATAATGCATATTTAGGGGCTAAATAGGCTTTTTGTTGATTAAATTTGCTTCCTTCAAATGAATTTAGTGTGGGCAACTTTTTTTTATTCACACAAATAATATCATTATTAGTAATGATATTTTTGGCACGAAAAGAATTCTATTTTGACAAATAAACCAAAAATGTTTTGATGAGTTTGTTTTTCTTCGCTATATGATTGGAAAACGATCATTTGATAAGTGCATTACATATTTTGACAAGTATATCTTAAACATTATTATTATCTAAAAGAGGTCACGCCTTAGGTTTTATCAATATAGGTCTTATGGTTAGACTTATCTCTTCATTGAGATGTTACTTAGGTTTTACTAATATCTAGGGATTACTATTTTGATTACTCTAATTCTGAATTCCTTGATAACAAATGATAATATTATAGCCAATGATGAAATATCTAGAGATATTACAAGCATGAATATCAATTTAAGAATTTTTTTGTTTTCCATGTTCTCGATGCAGAATCATGTTTTATATTCTAGCCTATTTTTGTATGTCCCATTGCCAAAAAACTTAATGTTAATCTATTATCTTTTTATCTAATATTTTGTAAAATTAGCAGACAAACATTCATAAGTCTTAGGTAAAGTAAACGATGAAGAAAAAAAATATCAAGAGAGACAGAAATGTGGTGGCTCTGCTAAATGTTTGATACTAGCCAAAGAGAATGGGTCATAACAACAAGATAGAGCATAATATGGGAAATATGGCTGCCAATATTTGCAATTGCGAATCATAGGAGATTGGGTGATGATCAAGTGACATAATGATTGCTTGTTGATTTTGGTATTAGAGATGCTAGTGTTGGTGAATCTATCACATGATGATAATAAGAATTTGAATATTTTACTATATTGGTAATCATATGAATTTACATATCCTATGATTGAGTATTCAAGATAAAATATAAGAAATGATGACATATGATGATTTATGAAACACGGAGATCGAGAATATTGAGATCACTACTAGCGATACCTTCAGATGCATATTTGATTATGATGATCTTCATCTGGATTCATACTATCATATCATAGACACTGATTGATAACTTATGTAGTCATACGATTTTAATTTTTTTATATGATATTATATTGTTATTATTTTCTTATTTTTGCTATTTGTTTATATTATTATAATTTATGCACTATTGGCTATTGTTTTATTCATCTAATGGGTTATGCTTTGCATATATTTTGCTTTTGATTTTGAAATGAAATAGATTTTTTTAATTGAGGCTAACATGATTGTGAATTTAATTTTTTTAATTATTTATTTTATTTTAATTTTTTTAAAGTATGATATTTTTAATAAATATTTCAATAAAAAATTTAAATATAAACATATTTTAAATTTTATTTGAATTAAATTTTTTTGTCCAAAAGAAAATCAAAAGTCCAGAACTAACACGGTCATGTCTCGACATGAACTGCGCATGACCCGGCATGACCCGTCATGATTTGGCATGGCCTAACATTTATGCGGGTCAAATGGGTCATTTTTGGCATGATGTTTGGCATCTGGCACGGTACGGTGGGACTATTGGGTCACTCATAAATAGGCCATGCTGACATGATATGATTTGTTTATGACATTTTTAAAGAAATCTTATTTTTTGGTATTGTCTTCACTTATTTAAGAATTTAAAAAAATTTATTGATATTAATTTGCATGAAAACAATCTAAAAATTAAATAAATATATTAATAAAATAAGTAATATTTGATATTGTAACTGTTAGTTAGATAATTAATATTTTTTATAGTTATATGATATCTGGAAGAATCATTTAGGGTGTCGATATTAGTGAAAGTGTACACCTAGATCAAATGGTAAGTCGACTAGTGCATATACTAACATACAAAGCTTGGATACAATATATATAGTATATCTATTTTGAGAAAAGAAATTGTACTTCATAATATGCAATCTCAATATCTTGAATGTATTTGAGAAAAAAATTGTACTTCAAATTTTTTGTCTGAAATCATTTTGAAAAATTAATTTAGTTGAAGTATACCTAATTGGTCATCATCCATTATAAGAATATCATAAATATTTACTATTAGTATCATATATTATCCACACCCATTGGGTTGGTCGAGTAGTCAGGAGGGAATTTCAAGATGTAAGGGTCTTGAGATTGGGTACCATCTTCATCAAACTTATATGCGAACTTACTTGGAGGCAGAATTAGAGGGAAAACCTGTGCCTTGCAGAAGTTGTTGAGGTGTGGGTAGAGGTGTCAAACGTGCCGGGCCGGCCCGGCCCAGCACGAGGCACGACACGGTTCGGCCGTGCCTGGGCCGGCCCGGCACGATCAAAAAACGTGCCCGGGCCCGTGCCGTGCCCGGGCGAACAAAGCACGTGCCGTGCCGTGCCTGGCCCGGCACGGCTCGTGCCTTGGCACGGCACGCCGGCACGCGTGCCTGCGTCGTGAGTCGTGACTCGTGACCCAACCAGGCCCCGCCCCCGGTAAAAAGACCGCGGGTCGGGTCCAAACAGACCCGACCCGCCCCGCCTGCCCTGCCTTGCCGTGCGCCCGTGCCCGAGCGGGCCGGCACGGCACGGCACGGCCTTGCCGTGCCCACGGGCCGTGCCGTGCCCGAATTTAAAAAACCGTGCCGTGCCGGGCACGGTAGCATGGCTGGGCACGTGAAAAACGGGCCGTGCCGTGCTGGGCCGGCCCGTTTGACACCTCTAGGTGTGGGCATAGACTTGAATTATTGAAGAAACCTACAATTATTAAAAATAAAATTACATATCATTCTCATGATTCATTTTGCTAAAAATAATGACCTAATGCAGATCTCCTTATTCAAAAATTAGTAATTGCAAATGCGAAATGATTGAATTGTACCTCATGAGATTATTCCAGGCTATAACGAATCATGCACAGTCTATAAACTTTGCATGTATTCTCTGGGACAATAAAACCCAATGATTATTGTATAAATATTTTTTCCTCAAAATCATAATGATGAAATGTATTTTTAATATCTAATTGATAAATAATAATCTATTAGTGGTCAAATAATCTATTCTATAAGTCTATAAATTCTCCTCGCTATGAAATTGATCATAAATTGATTACTTTTTTTTCTAGGTTTACTTTTTATTGTATACACTAACTTGCATTCTATTACATGCTTAGCTGAAAGTTTCAAAATAAAATCTCATTTATTATTGAAGCTAATTGTACTTAGCTAATTAAATATAGTCTATCATCATTCTAAATGACCAAATGCCTCGGAAAGAATAGCTTGAATTTTGCAACTATCGAGAAAAGACATAAAACTAGAGCATAAAATACCAAAATGATAGTAAAAAAGTATAAGTAACATAGGGTGTGGGGTGGAACATATTTTTGGTTTATGTCGTAGAGTAATTGGAAGTACCAAGCCAAGTTGATACTCTGACCCAAATCTGTTGACATAGCAGTTGACTTGATTCAGGAATGCTATGAATATAGATTGCTCGTGGGATATGCCTTTGGATTGAGATAATCATGTTTATCAACCTTAATCTCCTCCTAGGGAGACTAAACTTTTATTTTGTGGGATATTATTACTTGAAGCCTCCTTGCTCTTGCTCCCAAGGGTCTCAATTAGGCATGAGATGGGTTCTCATGTTGTGCAGAGCTGGCATAGATTCATTAAGAGTCACTTTGGCATGACTCAATTGGTCCACAATTAGGCATGTCCGTGCTGGGTCATGTCGGGCAATTTTGGGTCGTGCCAGGTTGTGTTGGTTAAGGCAGGCTGAAAGGGTCAATTAAAATTTTTTGGAATATTAATTTAATATTTATAAGAAATATTGAATATCAATATAATAAAATAAAAAATTATAATGCATTATACTTTTAAATGAATTAGATCAATAATTAAAAATTAATTTATATTTGGCTCAATTCAAGATATCTTATAAAAAAAATACAATTCAAAATGTTGAATGACAAACTTAAACAAAAACATAAAAATATAAATAATAACTAATAACTTATGAGCATAAAATTATTACTATGATATATAATATAAGTAAAATCAGAAATAAAAAAAAATATGCTTCATAATTACATGTGTCATCACTAAGTGTCTATAGTATGATAGTGCAAATATATATTATCATCGTCATGTATAATTCTGAAGGTAGTGTTAGTTGACTTTAATATATTAGATGTCTCATAAGTCATTATTTATTATCAACTCTTTTGTTTTATATTGAATGTTTAATTTTGAATTTTTTTAATCCTTCAAGCATGTAAGTGCTTTTATAATATATGTTCATAGTCTTGGTCTTTTATCTAAACTAATATTGGGGGCCAGAGAAAAAGTAGATTTTGATATTATGTTAGATATTAAAGAGGTTATTAGATTTTGTGTCATCTTAAATAGTATGAGATAAGTTGATTCGTATGATGTTCATCAATTTAAAATATTTAAATTCTTATTATCATTATATTTTATGATAAAATAATAATCGATAACTAAGTGCTAAGATAGTTCGTTTATATTCAACGGATTACTCTATTATTTACTTGTAGCTAACTAAATGAAAAAGATATCATCTCTAAATACGGTATTTATATTCATACTCGAAGCTTCACTATAACTATCATATCTAATATCATAAAATATAAATATGCTAGTTATTTTTTTTAATGAAATCTTTAAGCTCGTTTGCTTGGTTTAAATAAGTGAATATGTATTTTAATAAATTTTTTACTCATTTCATCTTAATAATAAGATTCATATAGGTAGCCAAGCAATGCAGAGTTGAAATGAATGACTTATATTTTAAATATTTGGTTTTTAAATTAATAGTCATGACACAAAATATAGAACATCCTCTCTATTTATTAATATATTATTAATATTGCATATGTACCCAAATATAATATAAATAGTGAGAATATACACAAGTGAATATACACAAGCCATACCTTGACCCATGACTCGTGACTTGTGTTTGTGGACTTGCTAATGGTTAGACATGAGGCTCAGTTGGACCTAATCCAACACGACACGAATCGTGCAATGGGATGGCATGACCATGGTCTAGGCATGGTTTTAGACCATGCCATGCTTGACTTGACACAATTATTTTGGGTAGTGCTTTGTGTTGTGCCTAGATTTCCCCATAATAACTTTCTAGAAAAATTGTGAGCATCATCTCATTCATTAATGTATTTATAAAATAATATATCACTCTCCTAATAAATAATATATAACTCTCCTAATACATGTATTTATAAAATATTATGAATTTGATCTCTCAATCTCTTAAGTATAGTAAAATTTATAATGCATGTATTGTTTCATAAAATTCTCTTACTCAGTCCTGTCCATACTACATAATGGGTAGTCATATTATGATGAGTCAGTATGTCCTAATAATTAAGTAATATTATCATATAAGTAATATGAACTATTAGAATACATTGAGACTGCTAAATTATATAGTGGCTATAGTCAAATTAGTAGATTATCATAGATGAATAAGTTATGTGCATCAATCACCAGTCAGTCACTCATGTTATTCAACCTTAAGGTATATCATCTAATAAATGACTCGTAACAAATAAACATCTACCTTAAATCTCAATTGAGTTATTTCCTATAGTAGTACACTGATTATTTATTTTATTTTATTTTATTTTATTAAGTTCCACAAAGCCTGCACCAATTTGTGTGATAGGTCACTGTACTCTGGCATGCATGGCTTTGCACAGTTATGTACAACAATTATACACCACTAGAAGAAACTCCTCGATGCACTACTGCACATGTCTCTACTACAGTTACTAGAAGCAAGGATTAAAATATTAGTTTCTACGGATATATCGGTACTTTGATTTTATGGATATATCGGATATATCAAAGATATATCGGTGTGTATCTGTATATGAGTATCAATCAAGGATAGATATATCGATCTTAATGAATATATCGATACTTAGAATTTATGGATATATCGGAGATATATCGGTGGATATATCGGAGATATATCGGTGGATATATCGGAAATTTTTATCTTTGACTAGAAGTGCTTCATCGTGCTCTACTCACATACAACTCTACTACACAACACCATAAGTGCGTCCACCATGTGCTACTACACATGCACACCTCCACCTTGCACCTTCACTGTGCACCTCCACACCTCAATGTGTGCTACTTGTACATGCATGCCTCCATCTTGTGCCTCCACCATGGTAGTTGATACCTACTCTAACTTCAATAGTAGATTGACATTACACCTATCACACATTCGCTTATGGTTCGTACGTCCTCTCTCTTTGATATAATGATGAAAAATGAGGAAAAAAATAGTTCATTATTTTGAAAGCATAACGAGTATCTATAGTCGGGTGCTCCAATCCAAAAGAAAAAAAACTAGTAAATAAAAAAGCAAAAAAGAAAGTGACAAATCTCAATAGTGTAAATATATGAAAAGTAAATTACATATATTTATAATTAAAAAAATATTTAAATTAATACATTAGTGAAAGACATGGAATAAAAGGTAGATCATTAGAATCTTAAATGAAGATGATAGAAATATACATGTCTTAAATTTGTGTAATGATTATATTATATGAAGAATTAAAATTTATGTGATTGATACATAATTATTAAATATATGCATGAGGTAGAGGTGTTAAAAAGACGGCATGGCATGCATCAAAAATGGCCAGCTTGGCATTACACGATCAGCTTGAGGTTGGTTGGTTTTGTGCTGGGTCGTGTTGAGTTAGGCTGGTCTATAGGTTTCAAGTGGGTCGGGCAGCTTGTGCCCAGCTAGAGGGACAACCTGACATAGTCGTGCTTGGCCTGACCTTTCCTGACATGGTCTAAAATTGTGCCGGCTCAAAGCATGGCTTGTGTCATGTTGGGACAAGGGGCGTCGGGCCTCGTGCCAGGCCAGGTACGACTTGGCTACCTGACCTGAAGGGATGGTTCAGCTGCACGGTCGGGTATCATGCTCTGGACTCTGGTTGGGTTTTGGGTGTGGTTTGATCGGACCATGCCGAATCCACCCGCATTTATTTAAACAAAATAATTTTTTATTAAAAAACTTGCCTCACTTTATACCCATGATGGGGTTTTTTAAAATTATTAATACATGTTTGGCTGACAGCGTACATGTGGGGTGGTCCATACCCACATGGGTGAGCAACACATGGTTCCCCCATAGCTCTTATCGTTGCGTCGCCCTAACTTTCTAGAATCTATGGGATGTAACGGTTAGCCCAATCTCAACTTGTGGTATATGAAAGGAGTCAACATAAAGATAGAATTAGATCTAATCTCAAAGATTTCACAGCTTAGTTGGGTTTGCAGTTTGCCTATGATCTAATATATCATATTTTTTGGTGTATTGTTCAATATTTCATTTAAGGTGTCTATATTAATGTTTATATTAAAATTATTATTTATGTTTATATTATTATTTTTGCCTATGATCTAATCTCAAAGATCCCACATGCATTTCTACAAGATTTTTATTATTCATATTAAAATTATTTATGTTTATATTAATGTTAATTTCATTATCATCATTAAAATTATTATTTGTCAATTTTAATTTTTACTAGCTTATTAATTATATTTTAAATTATATTTTTAAATGAAATATTATTTTATATTAAATTATTAATTAAAATAAAATTTTAAAAATTATACTCATAAAGCATAAATTCTATTGCTTAATGATGTGTGATGCTCGATATCCTAATTTGACATTCATATTGTAGTCCATACCCAAGCTTCTAGAGGAGTGAGATTGAGAGATGAGAAAGAGAGTGTGTGCGTGTGTGTGCATGTAAATAGGAATATGATAGAAATTAGAGAATAAGAGGAGGATATTTATAGATATGAATATCTTGGACAGTCCCACGTGGAACGGTTCCATACAGTAGTAATTTAAAAAAAAAATCTGCCATGTATAAAAAGTGGGGTGGGTTTGGCGTGGACCAATTGGACCGCACTTAAAACTCAGCCGGAGTTTCGAGGCACAGTATCCTGTAGTGTTGCTGGACTATTCATTTGGGCCAGGAAGCCGGGTCGTGCCTGGTTCGATACTAGGCTTGATACCTTTTAGCCCAGCACAATGATAAAAATTTCCGATATATCCATAAATTCTAAGTATCGATATATTCATTAAGATCGATATATCTATCCTTGATTGGTACTCATATACAAATACACACCGATATATCTTCGATATATCCGATATATCCGTAAAATCAAAGTATCAATATATCAATAGAAACCGATATTTTAATCATTGGCCCAGCATGACATGAGCCGTGCCTTGAGCCGGCACGACACGGGTCTAGACATATTTTTGAACTATGTATGGCCAGGCACGGCTTAGTTGGGCCGTGCCTAAGCCATTTCTTTGCCTGCCCGACTCACTTGACACCTCTAGTCTGAGGTATCTCTTCTCACCCAAGGATTAAAATATCAGTTTCTACGGATATATCGGTATTTTGATTTTACGGATATATCGGATATATCGAAGATATATTGGTGTGTAGTTGTATATGAGCACCAATCAAGGATAGATATATCGATCTTAATGAATATATCAATACTTAGAATTTATGAATATATCGGAGATATATCGGTGGATATATCGGAAATTTTTATCATTGATCTCACCTCAAGCACTTCTCTTATCACAATATATATTATTCCTGAAACTCTTCCCCAAATTAATTATTTTCAAAGCCCCACCCACCTAAATCATATAATTCCCAAAGCTCCTTTTTCTTTACTCCTAAGAAGTAAAACTCATAGATATATGTTTGATATTTTAGAATTTTACGTATTTGATTGTTACAATTTTATTATTTTATTTTAGAATTCTAAATATTTGAAATGATGAGATATACTAATGATATTTACTTTTTATATTTAATATTTTCTATTTGCTTATATTTTATTAATAGGTAAACATAATAAATATTATTTAGTGAATATATATATATATATAAGTATGGGTTGATATTGATAATATCAGAAATGTAATTTAATGACAATGAGAATTTTCAGCAGTTTCTATATTCGCTCACTTGCCTACTTAATTTTGCGAGAGCTATGTCAAATTGATCAATACTTTTCTTTGCAGATGCAGCGAAGCAACCGATAGGATTCTTATTAATCATCTTTTGAAGATGTTCAAGGCACTCGGAATTTATTCAGAAAGCTTCGAAAGGCCATTCCTCGAGTCCAGTTCTGAATTTTATGCTGCCGAAGGCGTGAAATTCTTACAGCAATCTGATGTCCCAGAGTACTTGAAGCATGTTGAGGTATATATGCGTGCGTGCGTGCGTGTGCGTGCGTGCGTGAGTGTGTGTATATATTTATATAATGTCAAACTCATGTAATATATGCGATACCATAGGTTGATTGTTGTGGGTCTATTTTGTCCAATTTTTCGCTTTAGTGCTTGTCTAATAAGCCAGTCTCTACCCTTGGAACTCCTTGCCATTGTATCTTGGCAGGCACGGCTGCATGAGGAACATGAAAGATGCTTACTCTACCTCGACGACAGCACTAGCAAACCATTAATTTCAACTGCAGAGGCCCAACTCCTACAGCGGCATATACCTGCAATTCTTGATAAGGTAGAATTATCCTTTAGGAATGCAATTAGAATTTTTTTTTTATTTTTTTATTTTTTTATTTTTTTATTTTTTAATGATGACCCATTTTATTTTGTGGGTGATCTTTTAGTATCCTGGAATAGTTACCATTTTTCTGGGTTTTTAGGGGTTTCTGTTGCTGATGGAGGGAAAGCGATTGGAAGATCTTCAGAGGATGTATTTGCTGCTCTCGAGGGTCAGTTCCCTTGAATTATTGAGGCAAGCCCTCAATGTGTACATTCGAATGACCGGACAGGGCTTTGTGATGGATGAGGAGAAAGATAAGGATATGGTTTTCTCTCTTCTCGAATTTAAGGCGTCTCTTGACACCATATGTGAAGTAAGCTTTTCCAGGAATGAGGCATTTGGCAATACTATGAAGGAAGCATTTGAGCATTTGATTAATCTTCGCCAGGTAAGCATGCTGCTTTTGTGGACGAGAACATGCCCCATTGTTGTTCTTTAGCAATGCATATTTATTTCGAAATAAACATAGCAACATTTTTATTATTTATTGTCAATTTATTTTTTTTTTATATGTATTATCTGTGTTGCACGGATACGCCTAGGAACTGCTGTGTCCACGGCGACACGCGTCGGATACGTGTCCGATATGTCACATGGCGTATCGGTCACAAATCCGTGTGCGATACGCCACGTGGCGTATCGGATAAGCGTCGGAGACGTATCCGACGCGTTGTTCGGAAATAGTTGTCATTGCGTCAAACGAGGAGGGGAGGAGCATGCCGTCGAGCCGCCGATAGCACCTAAGGTAACCTAATTCTATAAAGGGAAGGGGGCATTTTGGAATCTGTATCGGGAGGGGGAGAATTCAAAAATCAAAAAATCGGGTGGGGGGGGGGGGGGGTTCGGGAGGAGGGGAGGAGGTTTCGGGAGGGGGGGAAAGGTTCGGGAGGGGGGGAAGGTTCGGGAGGAGGGAGGGTGTTAGAGGGTTTAAATTTTGTTTATATTATTTTAAAATACAGTATTTTTAATTATTTTAAAATACCTAATATTTATAATTAATAATTTTTATTTTTAATTTTATTTTTTTATCATGACGTATCCTAGTCGTATCCGTATCCTAGCTTTTTAGAATTTACCGTGTCCCCGTATCTTACCGTGTCGTATTCCCGTGTTCGTATCCGTGTCCGTGCAACATAGTGTATTATGTCATATGGTGTACTGGGAATGTGTTTTGATCATGATGATGATGATTTTATATGATACATGTAGTATTTTGTTCATGACATAGTTTTAAAAGATATTCTTGATGGACACTCGATCTACGTGTGTGCCATACCACCTCCTGATCCCCCTGATATAGGTGCCTTCGAAAAGGCACGCCTCAACCTCGCCTATTTTGTGTTTCATGTGCTAGAACATTTCTTTCTGTTAATTTTTTCATAAAGTATTCTAGAAAATTCTAGAATACTCTTAGTTAATTATTGAATTATATTTTTTACTGATATAAATAAGAGAGAGCTCAACAATTTTAAATCATGTCTTTTTTTTTTTTAAAGTTTCTCTCTTGCTCTTTTTTTTTTCATTTTTTTTTGTGTTTTAAGATTGCATAATAAAGTAAGAGTAAGAAAAAAACTATTTTTTATCAAAAATAAATGTTTAAATTAAGAATTTTGTTTATTTTTTATAATAACAAAATTAAGAATTTTAGTTTAATTTAGTACTTTTTTTTTTTCGAATATAGATTGTGATAAAACAATTAAAGTATGATGGAAATCAAATTAAATGAGATATCATTGTCATTCGTAGAAATATGCTTGTCTTTCTTGCTTAAAAGATCTCAATCATTCAATGTCATATCATTCATATTTCGTGAAAAAAAAATAAAGGGAGATCTAGAGATTCTCCTAAGATGTGCCTATGTAAAGGCATGCCATCTGGGCGTGCCATGGTGTCTCTTTTTGTGGTAGGCGGGGAGCCCGGGGCATGACAAAACACATCCTCTACATGTTCTAGATGCCTAAAACATGTGGGTTTTCAAATTTCTTAAGAATAAACTTTAAGTAATATTTTATTTAATAAATATTTTCTTTATGAATCTAAATATGTGATAATTTCGTTATCTCAAATTATTTATCTTTTTCATTTTATTTTTATTTTTATAGGAATAAAAAATTATCCTTGGCAAGAAAAAAATGCGTGCATATATTTTTTTATTTTTTGTATGAGAAAAATTAATGATATTAATTTAGATTTTAAATTTTTCAAAGATGAATTATGATAAGATCAGAGTCGAGTCAGGTAAGAAGTGAACCAAATAAAAAGATGAATCATGAATGAAAATATGTCTGCCTACTCAACTCAAATGATTATAATTAATATTATGTTTATTATATGAAAAAAAATAATTAAGGAAGATATTTATATGTATAAATAATATTTTCTTCACATGTTAGGATAGAAGTTTATTTTTTATACTAGATGGTATATTATCTAATTTAATTTCTTATTTTGATGAGTTATCAAAAAATATATAAAAAAATATTTTTACCTAATATTTATTGTTGTAGAAAAGACATAACAATAAAGTCATTTAGAATACAATTACATAAATATTAACACACTAGATCTCACAAGAATTCTAAATTTTATTATATTAAGCTGAGAATATTACTGTGATAATTGATTACATGAGAAGTTTTTGTGTTACATGAGAAGTTTGCTTAATTGTCAAGATTATGATTTTGAGCCTAGGCTGCAAGTGTTATAACTTGTTTATACTGTTTCTATATTTGAGGTTCAATTTTGTGATCTTTGTGCCGATGTATCTCCTCTCTTTCTCTTCTCCATTCTATGCTTTTATTGTCACACACACACACACACACACACACACGAAGTGTTTCTCCAAAATTAAGCTTTCTATGCCACTGCTTAATTCATTTTTTATCCAAAAATGCTGCCATAAATATCTAGTTAATTACTAAACCGCTCGGGCACGCCTGTCCGAGCGGTTCGGGATACGGGATGACCGTGGGTCGCGTCGAATCAGACCCGACCCGCGGTCTTTTTATGCGGGAGGGGCTTCCGGAGGTCGGGCTCACGGGAAACCCGGCACTGGACTGACCCGTGCCGAACCATGCCGTGCCGGGCCGGGCCGGGCCGGTTGACACATGTAGTCACATCTAGTTTTCATCATTGATCCTGCCCGTGGTAGCAGCGCTGCCATGCTAAAAAAATTGTTTTCTCTTCCTTTCTAGAACCGAACGGCTGAGCTGATTGCTAAATTTTTGGACGAGAAGCTTCGAGCTGGGAACAAGGGGGCTTCCGAAGAAGAGCTGGAGAGCACACTTGATAGAGTTTTAATTTTATTCAGGTTCATTCAGGTAATTTTGATGCATGCCGGGAGACTCCGCTTCTATTTTCTTTATCTTTCTTTCCCCGGGTCATGGCGGAGCGAGATCGTGATGCACACGTGCAATTCTTTAAGGGAAAAGATGTTTTCGAAGCCTTCTACAAGAAGGATCTTGCCAAGAGACTTCTTCTGGGGAAGAGCGCCTCCATTGATGCTGAGAAATCCATGATATCTAAGGTTTGATGGGAAGCATCACGTCGAGTGCTTAACACCTTTGCTCGCTACCTATTGTCATATTGCTTGTTTTCTTTGGTGGGTGCAGTTGAAAACAGAGTGCGGCAGTCAATTCACCAATAAGCTCGAGGGAATGTTCAAGGTGGGCTTCTTCTCTCTCATAATGCCCTTGGAATGTGGCCTGCTCATTCATAAGCGAAAAGAAATTTAAATAAAGATCTACCATTTTGCTTTTTATTCATGGAAAAATGAAATTAAGCTCGAGGCATCACCGAGGATAATGCTTTTTTAAATATATTTTTAATAAATTTTTCAAAATAAAAAAATAAAAAAAAATAATTTTTTCTCTGGAAGTTGACTTATTCTGACCTTTCTTGTGCTAGAGATATTACTTGGCACTCAACTTATGCACTTTTTTTTATGAAAATTGTTATAATTGTTTTATAACAATTATAGCAATGGTCTGTGCAAAATAGTGGCATCAATAGTAATATGAGGTGTGTAGTGTAGCTTATGTGTGCACTACGCGTGATGACATGGCGTGTGATTACATGACATTGTGTGGTGTAATGGGGTGTAGTTTAGTGCATGTGTGAAGCGGTGATATTGTGTCGTAGGCATGTCTTGATTGCGTGGAGTTGTTGTATTGCTACGTATAATTATGAAGGAATTAAGACTTCCCCGGATCATCTAGTGCTTGTTTGGACGAGACACGTGCAAATGTAAGAGATTTTTCATATAGTGCATGCATTTTAGGAAGAGTGAATATGATCAACAAATGTGTTACTAATTATTTTCCAATGAATGATGCGGACACTAAATACAATTCAACATTATAGGTTAGCTACCATATCTATCCAGGAGATATCCTTTCAGTGTTCTATAACTGTATTACGTACTAGAGAAAAATATAAAAAATTTCTAACTAGCAAGATAATAATAGATAATTCTTGTTGTCTATGGATTATAATTCTCTTGATTTGTATTTTTGCCTCAATATTTTGGCTTATTAACTCATAATCTAATATTCACATCACATGTAATTATTCTTTATTTTATTTTTTTTATGATTGAGTAGGAGGGTTTGTTTGTGTTTTTTTTTCTTTGATTAGATATCTTGCTAAGTATTTGAATGTTATTGGCTCGTTACTTGTTCATTATCAACTTGGTAATATATTTTTGACTAAATTAATAATTTTAGATTTTAATATTAGAAATATTTTTTTATATTAAATTGTGAGGTGGGTCAGATAAAAAAATACATTCTAGGTTCATATCTTGCTCACTATTTATTTGTGTGTATCTATTCGATCTGATTCACTCATATTTTAAGATTTTATAGAGTTGAGATTCAAGATGATGATGATTTGAAATATTTTTCTTGATTATTGTTTTATATCTCATTTTTTTTTTATTTTTTCAGCTATTTCATAATTAATTTAATAAAAATTTGAATATTTTTAATAATGACCTTATCTTATAATATATATTTGATAATTTTAATATTTATTATACTGATCATGAGATCATGTTTTAAATTTTTTGTACTAGCATTCTCTAAAAAATGAGATTCTAGAGAATAAAATTATGTATTTGGTAGAAGTATTCAAATGTATGTTTGGAGAGATATGATTTGAATTCTTAATGAATTGATTTTTTAATTCTTAAAATTATATATAAACAGCCTAATGAATTGAATTCTTAAAATTATATATTTACTGTAGAAACTACCTTAACAACGAAATAAAGGTAGTACCCACAACATTAAGGTAGTACATATCATTTTAGTTTATCAATTACAATAATTTTTTTTCAAGTGTATTGACTAATATAATATTAATTCTTAGTATCTTATTCTTATTTATTTTTAAATTAACTACCTAATTAATACTTTTCCTAAATTATATCTGAGTTTTTTCCCTCATAATATACATCTCTATAATAATTAATATATATATATATATATATATATATATATATATATATATGTATGTATGTATGTATGTATATCTTATCTCATAATATTATGATATTTTAAATCATAAAATATAATTAGTCGAACAATTATTCTGTCAACAATTATACTAGTTTTATCTTTTAAAATCTTACATGACCATGTCCGATTAGTCTCGAATCCGAGATCTACCACTCCTAGATGAAGATAATTACAATCGCACCAATATATAACCTCCAGTATATGCATGAAAAACAAGTATTTCATAGATGATCAATCATCCTAGTATTGTCCTAACTTATATTTTTTCTAATTTTTGAGTTCTTATGAGATCTAATGTGTTAGTATTTTTGTGATCATATACTT
Source organism: Sapria himalayana (assembly GCA_029783825.1). Lineage (NCBI taxonomy): Eukaryota > Viridiplantae > Streptophyta > Magnoliopsida > Malpighiales > Rafflesiaceae > Sapria > Sapria himalayana. The sequence goes on from JAREIK010003088.1 coordinate 1,979,843, forward strand.
CTCGTGAATATGATATGTTTTTACAATTTACAAAATCATGTTAGCGATTTAAGTTGGCTATATAATTGCGCTTTTTGTTGGGCTTCATGTCTTAGTGTAGAAACATAAGAAAATTAAGGGTCACCTTGTCCAAATTGCTAGTGTTATAATGTCGTAGTGACACAGTATGATTCATAAGCTATGGTTTTCTTTGCGCTCAACAGGACATTGAGCTTTCGAGGGAAATCAACGAGTCTTTCAAGCATTCCTCCCAGGCCAGAACAAAACACCAGCTGGGGATAGAGATGAGCGTCAATGTCTTGACAACAGGGTAGGTTTCTATTTCTGCTTTGTTTGTCTGATGAACCCAATTGGATGATGCTTTGTTTTCTCGACTGCAGGTACTGGCCTACCTATCCGCCCATGGACGTCAGGCTTCCTCATGAGCTCAACGTGTACCAGGATATCTTTAGAGAGTTCTATTTGAGTCAGTATAGTGGCCGCCGCTTAATGTGGCACAATTCGTTGGGCCACTGTGTCTTGAAAGCCGAGTTTCCGAAGGGTAAAAAGGAGCTGGCAGTTTCCTTGTTTCAGGTTAGCTTCGTCGGATATGGCATGCTTTTGTTGTTCTTTGTTGGACCTAGAGGTGTCAACCGGGCCTGCCCGGCCCGGGATAGGCACGTGCCGTGCCGTGTGTCCCGTGAGCCTGACCCCACAATGACTCATCCCGCAAAAAGGACCGCGGGTCGGGTCTGATTCGACCCGACCCGCTGTCCCCCGTATCTCGAACCGCTCGGACAGGCAAGCCCGAGCGGGCCAGGCAAGGCACGGCCCGCAGTGCCGGGCCCGGCTATTTTAAACCGTGCCGGGCTAGGAGGCACGCTCGTGCTCAAAAAATTTGGGCCGGGCCGGCCCGCCCGACTCGTTTGACACCTCTAGTTGGACCGCAACTCGGGCGAGTTGGGTCTGGCTGAGTGCCAACTTGAACCCATCCCGAATTCAAAAATGTCAAGCCGAGTTGTGGCAGAACTCATGTTTCAACCCGAATTAAAAAATGTCAGCTCGAGCTATGACATGACTCGAGTTTCAACCCGGATTAAAAAAATGTCAGCTCGAGTTATGACATGACTCGAGTTTCAACCCGAATTCAAAAAATGTCAACTTGAGTTATGACCTAACTTGTGTTTCAATCCGAATTCAAAAAATGTCAATTTGAGTTATGACCTAATTCAAGCTGAATTCAAAAAATGTCAACTTTTGTGTTGTAGCCTAATTTGAGTTTCAACCCAAATTCGAAAAATTGTCAACTCGAGTTTCAACTTGAATTCAAAAAATGTCAACCTGTGTTATGACATAACTCGAGTTTCACGGTCAACCCGAATTCAAAATAAGTCAACTTGAGTTTCAACTCGAATTCAAAAGATGTCAACTTGAGTTTTAACCCGAATTTAAAAAAATTTCAACTCTAGTTGTGACATAACTTCGAGTTTCAACCTGAATTCAAAAAAAAAAAAGTCAACTTGAGTTTCAACCTGAATTCAAAAAAAGTCAACTTGAGTTTCAGCCCAAATTCAAAAAATGTCAATTTGAGTTTTAACTCGAATTTATAAAATATCAACTCGAGTTGTGACATAACCTGAGTTTTAACCTAAAATCAAAAAAAATCAACTTGAGTTATGACATAACTCGAGTTTCAACCCGAATTCAAAAAATGTAAACTTTAGTTTTAATTTGAATTTGAAAAATGTCAACTTGAGTAGTGACATAACTTGAGTTTCAACTTGAATTCAAAAAATGTCAACTTGAGTTATGATAACTTGTGTTTCAACCTTGAATTCAAAAAAATGTCTACTCGAGTTATGACCGAACTTGAATTTTAACCTGAATTCAAAAAATGTCAACTTGAGTTATGACATAACTTGAGTTTCAACCTGAATTTTAAAAATGTCAACTCAAGTTATGACCTAGTCTGAGTTCATACCGAATTCAAAAAATGTCAACTCTAGTTATGACTTAACCCGAGTTTCACCTCGAATTCAAAAAATGTCAACTTGAATAATGGCCCAACCTGAGTTTTAACTTGAATTCAAAAAATATCAACTCGGGTTATGACCTAACCCGAGTTTCAATCTGAATCTTTCAATCCGAACCCAACCTGAATTGAAATAATGAAACTCGGGTTGGGTCGGTGTAAGTTGGGTTGAATTTGGTTGAATCATCAATAGCATCACAACTAAATAAAAAATAAAAAAATTGCATGCAACTTTTTGGATTTTTTAAAAAATATAAGAACACATGAGGATTACACATTTATTTTTTTAGGTAGCACCATTTTTTTGATAGGAGCACCGTCGGGTATTTATATGAGAAGAGAAATTATATTTTCTCGGGTTGGTGTTGCTTCGCTTTGCCCGGGCTTTAGGCCCGAACCCAACTCAAATTCAAGCCGGGTCGAACATTTGCAACCCGACTCGACCCGATCAGAGAAAACTTCAACCCGAACCCAATTTTTCTCTAGATGGGTTTGTAGGGCTGTAACCGAGCCAAGCTACTCGCGAGCTGCTCGGCATTCGGCTCGTTAGAAGCTCGCTCGAACTCGTTTATTAAGTTAAACGAGCCGAGTCCGAACATCATTTTGAGGATCGTAAGTTAAACGAGCCGAGCCCGAGCACCCTCATACTCGGCTCGTTAGCTCGTAAACAGGCTCGTGAACAGGCTCGTGAACCAAGCTCGTGAACAGGCTCGTGAACATGGAGAAGGCTTGATGCAAAACACAATTTTCCTACAAATAAACATGATAAATATTTTAACTATTGAACTTCAATCAAGTTAATTGAACTTTTATTATCTTATCTTTTTAATTTAGTTGTATGTTGGCTATTTTAGATGAATATTTTCTTTAATTCCCGAACATCATTTTGAGGCTCGTAAGTTAAATGAGCCGAGCCTAAGCACCCTTAAACTCAGCTCGTCAGCTCATAAATAGGCTTGTGAACAGGCTCGTGAATAGACTTGTGAGCAAGCTCGTTAATCAGACTCGTGAACAAGCTCGTGAACAGGCTCGTAAATTAAACGAGCCGAGCCCGAGCACCCTCAAACTCAGCTCGTAAACAGGCTCGTGGACAAGCTCGAGCCTGCTTAATACTCGGCTCGGTTACACCCCTATGGGTTTGGGTCGCTCATGCTGACCCGAGCTGCTGCCCTAATCTTTAGTGTTACAATTTTCAAGCATAATTTCTCTCTCTAAATTGTGCTGCAGACTGTCGTTCTGATGCTGTTCAATGACGCTGAAAAACTCACCTTTCAAGACATCAAAGATTACACCGGCATAGAAGACAAGGAATTGAGGAGAACAATGCAGTCCCTTGCCTGTGGGAAAGTTAGAGTGCTTCAAAAAGTGTGGTTTTGTGGTTAAGAAATTGCAGAATATAATTTTTTCTTTCTTTCTTCTTCTTCTTTTTTTTTTTTTTTTTTTTTTTTTTTTTTTTTTTTTTTTTTTTTTTTTAAGTACCCTTTTTCACTCATCATAAGTACTTATTGCAGATTCCAAAGGGCAGAGATGTCGAGGACCATGATTTGTTCTTGTTCAACGAAGGGTTTACTGCTTCTCTGTATCGCATAAAGGTGGGTTTTTAGTCATGCTTGTCGCTAGTAAAATATGACTTAGGAAACTGTGCGGGATTGACGTGATCATAGTTATTAAAGGCATGTCTCAGACGCACTTAAAAGCCCAAACTCTACCATCCCCAGGGAAAACCACCTTGCCTTTTCTCAGGCACACCCTCTCACTCCCCAAAAATATATATAATTGATAATTTATTTAATGTCTTAGAATTTTGCATTTTTGATTATTAAAATTTTATTATTTTATTTTAGAACTCTGAATGCTTGCGATGATGTGAATTATAGATAATACAATTATCATTAATAAATAAAAAATTTGCAAGATTTATCATTTAGGTATTTAATATTATTTATTTGATCATTATATATATATATATATATATCTTTACTATATATTATCTAAAATTTTTATTTATTAAATAAATACAATCAAACAAATAATATTAAATATAATAACTAACATATATAAGATATATATATATATATATAATATCTTTACTATATATTATCTAAAATTTTTATTTATTACATAATACAATCAAACAAATAATATTAAATATAATAACTAACATTATAATATATATATATATATATATATCTTTACTATATATTATCTAAAATTTTTATTTATTAAATAAATACAATCAAACAAATAATATTAAATATAATAACTAACATTATAATATATATATATATATATATATCTTATAATGTACCTTAAGAGCTTACAAAAAAATTGCACCTTAATTGTACCTTAAGAGCTCATAAGATTTGTGTCTCAGTGTGTCTTATGCCTCAAATAATTATGGTTATGATATGATTGTATATATCATAATTGTTATTGCCAATTAGGTAAATGCGATCCAGCTGAAAGAAACTGTTGAGGAGAATGCGAGCACCACAGAGAGAGTATTTCAGGATCGTCAGTATCAGGTACACACCAGTTAATTTAGTGACACTTGGCTTTTAATTTTTAGGAAACAGCAAAATTAACAATGCTAGCTTTTTTTTTTTTGGTGCAGGTTGATGCTGCTATTGTTAGAATAATGAAGACACGTAAAGTTCTAAGTCACACACTTCTGATAACCGAACTTTTCCAACAGGTGACTAATTTTTTTTTATTTTAAGTTTTATCTCGACTAATTGGGGTCGGCTTGTTCAAGATTAGGGTTAAGCCTTGAACATTCTTTTCTTTTATGTCGTCTTCTAAATTAATAATTTATAATTTTGTAATTAGAATTACTAAGATTTTTTCTTTAAATATTCTAATATTTATAGAAAAAATTTATTCTATTCATGTGTTATACTTATATATTCTCTAAATTCATTTATTTTTATTTTAATCTCTGTGTATTTTTTATGTAATTATTTTAACATAAAATAATTCTCAAATAAATTCTCATATAATTCTAAACAAAAAAATATTTATGCATTTTCTTATGTAAGTATAGTATCTTTGATTTAATTTGTTTATTCTTATGTAATGGTCTCGCTCACATTTTGATAGTTAAGTTTTTTTTTTTATTTTTAATTTAATATTTATGTATTTTCTTATGTAATTATTTTAATGTACTCGACTTTGTTGTAGCAATTTTGTGAATATCATGATTAGTAATAGTCTAATATTCTAAACAAAAAAAAAAAATAGATCAAAAATAATTCTATTATGATATTATTCTAGCCTAATAAATATATTTTTATCATATAAGATTTTTGACATTATCATTTATTTCATGTAGTTGATTTTAATCTTAGTTAAGTTGTCATTTTTTAAATTTTGTTAATTTTTTTAATTATAGATCATAATTATTAAAAAAAATATTTTTTAAGATCTTGTCATCTTGACGATGTCAATCCTAACTTTTTTCTCTCTCTCTTGATTTAAAATTAAATAACCAACTAAATATTATATTTTAATCAATTAATTTTATAAAATTTGCTCTCTAATTAGTGTGTGATGATATAAACACTAATATATCGGATCTTGTAAAAATTCTAAAATTAAATATTTTAATATTAAAATAATATTGAGATTATTAATCACCTAAGAAGGTTGTGTTATATGTTGTGTTAGAGGTAATATCTTAGCGCAATGACAAATGTCTTTGTTCAAGGATAGTAAGTCTATGTTTTTTAGTCATCAAACATAATCTTTTTTTAATTTTATGAGATAATGATATTGAGATATTAACTTCTCTTAGACCAGGTGCTAAAATATGAGTCTTGTGCACCAGATATAATCTTTTCCACTCTCAAATGTATCTCGTAAACTATTTTACGTGAAGATGTAGTCTCTTTTAAGCATCTCAATGAGCATTCTTGTTTTTTATTTTCTAGATATTTAGAATACAAATGAGGTTATTTTAAAGTTTTGGGGTGGTCCAATCTTGTTCATCTTATGAATGAACATTTCTTCTTGATCTTAATTAGATCATGTTGGGTCTTGGGTTGAGTCAAATAAATTTTATAATTTTTGTTTGGCATTTGCTAACTATTTTGTTGCCCAAAGTTTCAATTTTGATTCTATCCAACTTTTTGTATTGCTCACCAGTCAAAGTTGTTCTCTATTATTAATATTTATGATTTATATTTTAATATAGGTAAATGAGTATTCATAGTAAAATGAGATATTTTTTGTTTTCATTATCAAAATTGAATGTTGATATTTTATTTTATTTTTTTTTAAGCATAATATCAATTTTTAGACAATGTCTCGTTATTATTTATATTCACAATTTTACTATTATTTCTTATTTATTGTTGGTAGTAGGCAGTAGCCATCCCTTTGGTGAACTTATTGCTGCTAGTGGTGAATAATTTTTTTCTAAAATGTACATCAAAAGGTAAAAAATCTTTTACGCTTCATTTTTTTTCTTCTTCTAGGAGCTTTAGAATTGGTGAAAGTCCTAGAGGATTTTTTTTTTTTTTTTTTTTTTTTTTTGAGATGTTTCTATTATGGTATTCACTTTAATTTATAGACTTCTTCCAATTGAGATAAATCGCAACTAATAATGAGATAGAGAGGATAATGTATTAAAATATTTTTCATAATCAATTAGAGGCGATCATTTCACTTTTAGGTTTTACATTTTGAATGATCTAAAATTTCTTTAAAATCAAATTATTATAATTTAACCATAAAATAATATATCATCGATATTTATTATCATCTTCAAAATATATTTTTAATATAATCAAGATCGATCATATAAATTTTAGCTTTTCAAGTATTATAATCGTTACACTAATAGTGCACGTATATATGTTTTGTATGTACATTAAGCTTTGACTGGTGCAAAAAAAAAAAAATGAAGTCCTTAAAGTATCTTTCTAATTATGTCATATAATAATAATTAGATATATAGCATGTCCTTTGATGATAGAAAGGAACAAGTACCATTCATCACATCTAGTACTTAAGGATGTCATTCTCAAAATCTATTGATCTTATAACGAAGAATTATATTTAAAAAATATAAATTTTTGAAGTTGGGCATTGGATTGTCTTTATCATTGGAGCCCTCTGTGTGTGTGTGTGTGTGTGTGTGTGCTCATTGTTATTATCATTAGAACCCTTTGATGGGAGCAAAGTAGCCAATGAGGATCGAACTCCTACCCCCAAGCAAACTTGAATCTAATATCCTACCAATTGGACTACTCTCGTGGTGGATATGAAATCATATGGTGAGATCATAAAAAAAAAGTTGACTAGGGTTTGACTTTGGATATGAAAACCTAACATTCTAAAACCAATTGAAATTTATCTTCGAGGTTTAATTAGAAATAAAAGGTGATACTCAGTACTTCAGGCTCACACTTAGCGCAGAGTTTGTAAAAAGATTAATATCTTGATAGACTTATCCTTGAAAATTGAAGACCCCATGTGGCTCATAAGTATCGAACCTGAGATCTACCATCCTTTGATGAATATATATATATATATATATATTTTTAATATTATTTTATTTTTATTTTTTCCTTTACTCTCTCTCTCTCACAAACCTAACACATACTATTTATTGGCTGATACATGGGTATCAGGCCCCCAAGGTCTGAGCAGATAAGGTCTTCATCTCAACTAGTGTGATAGGTTATATAGTAAGTATCCTAGGGTTAGAGCAGAGCATCCAATCTCTCTCTAAAACCTAGTACATACTATTTATTGGCTCATATATGGTCACCATCTCATCCCAACTGTGTGATAGGTGATCCAACAAGTGCCCCAGGGAAGCATATCTGGCGTTCCTGGGGATCAAACTTGTTTTCCTCTAGGGTTAGGGCAGGGCTTCTATCTTCTTTTGTCGATTGGACTTCCATGTGGTGGGTCCCCTTGATGAATACACTTGTCATCGTATCAAGGCATGACCTTATAGAGAAAGAACAAAAATAACAAATAATGTAGAGGCTAAGAAGTATAGAACACAAAATTTGTTGGTGTAATTGCATTTTGTTTTTTTCCTTTTGATTTATTTCCTTTTGGCACACCCAAGAAATAGTGTTTTTGTGGCAACAGCTCAAGTTTCCAATAAAGCCTATTGACCTGAAGAAAAGGATAGAGAGCCTCATCGATAGAGAGTATCTAGAAAGGGACAAGAACAACCATCAAGTATACAATTACCTCGCATAAACTTATTCTCCATCCCTTCCCGACAAGTGAAGTGTACAGTCGTTGTAAATTCTTTCTTTTTTTTTTTTTCTTTTTTTATTTACTCTTTTTCCCATTGGACACTTCAGTACAAATCAATCATATTTGGTTTATTGCCCAATTTTATTTTTCATGCACCCTTGGCCTTGTCTTTGTGCGGCAGCTGCTGCTGTGGTTGATACGTAGGGTGATCCTTACAATTATGGGCTGCTTGGCTTCTGATGGCCAAATCAGATGGCCCGCCATAACTAGGCTGGGCTATGCCGAGCTCGTGACCATGGACCATGGTGCTAACTTGGCCAGACTCTGTTCCCTAAGAATGAGACCCTGGCTATCATCCACGTGTGGCTGTTTTAGAGTATTTTTCTCATGCTGCAGCTACTATTACAAATCTTGGTCCCTGCCCTATATGAGGGTTGGGCTGGGTCAGGTCCCTATTCTGTATGTGGGTTGGGTTGGGTCAGGTCCCTATTCTGTATGTGGGTTGGCTTGGGTCAGGTCCCTATTCTATATTTGGGTTGGTTTCGGTTAGGGTCTCTATTCTATATGTGGGTTGGCTGGGGCCAGGCTCTCTATTCTTTATGTGGGTTGGGTTAGGTTAGGTCCCTATTCTACATATGGGCTGGGTTAGGTCCCTATTCTACATATGGGCTGGGTTAGGTCCCTATTTTACATATGGGTTGGGTTGGTCTGGTTTAGGTCCCTATTCTAGATATGGGTTGGGTTGGTCTGGGTCAGGTCCCTATTATACACCTGGGTTGGGTTGGGTTGGGGTAGGTCCCTCTTCTTTATGTGGGTTGTGTTGGGTTAGGTCCCTCTTCTTTATGTATGTTGTGTTGGGTTAGGTCCCTCTTTTATATGTGGGTTGGGTTGGGTTGGGTTAGGTCCCTATTTTATTATCCAGGCTGAATTGTGCCCCAACACTAAAGTGTTGTTTCTGACTCAATTCTACTAACTTTATTTTATTTTTGATATTGTAGCATCACAATGACATTTTAAATTAAAATTATAATATCACCAAATTTTAATAAAAATAGTTCAAATAATAATCATGCATTGTAAGAAAATAGGTCAACAGATAATTTATTATCTTAATATAAAATAGTATGTATTAAATACATAAATATTTTGTTGAAAATAAAATGAATATTTGAAGCTGTCATAACAATATTACTTGAAACTCATGCTAGTGCATTATAATTATGTCTGTGTGTGGGGGTGTGTGAGTGTGTGTGGGGGTGTGTGAGTGTGTGTGCCCCAATTCATGCTAGTGCCCCAAAACCCTTCCTTATTAGAGATGTAAATCTTTTGTCCCTTAATTAAAAAATTAATTTTATGAAAACGTATATATTTTTTAGATATTAAAAAATTGGGAATTTTTTTAAATATTTTGACATGGCGTACTAAAACATAAAAACTTGTATCCTTTTTTATAAAATTATAGTATTTCTTATAAATTTTAATTTTTTTAAAAACATTTTTTGCTCTTATTTGAATGCCTTTGGCTGAGCGATTTAGTGACTCATGTTTGCCTTCTTCTGCTCATTTAATTGCAAAGTATAGCACAATTTTTTTTAAACTAGTGCCGGCCCCTGCACATCTAAGTCAGGCCTTACCGCAAGCCATGCTCAGCCCACTTTCCGTGCCGTGTTGTGCCATTGTGGCCTGGTATTTAGTGGCCCAGTTGGGCTATCGTGTTGTGCCGTGCACGGCCCAGTATACCAGTGGTGCCGTGCCTGGAACTACACAACTCAAAAAGACCGGACTGACATGGCTCGAGTTTGGCCATATTTTGGCTGGGTCGTGCCGAACCATGCCGAGTTGGGCCCGGATATGTCACCCTAGCAAGAACTCCAAGACTGACTCACACTTGACCCACCGTCTCACTCTCACCCCTCATCGGTTGCAGAATTTTGAGTTAGTGATTTAATTTTTTTTAATAAAAATTTAAGTTACCCTATATGATTTGCAATATATTATTTATTTATTTTATATAAATTATAAAAAAAATTCTTTGACACAAATGACAAATTATAATAAATAACCAAAATTATCAAAAAAAAATACATCCATCAATCACTGTTCAAACAAACAAAAAATATAAATCACAATAGCATAAAATAAAAATCACCAATCACACTAATGTCTAATGCAAGTTAAATTTCAATGTTAATCGATATAAGTATGCAATTGATTATCATCGCGTAAACAACTAATGATATCACTAGCGGTGAGCTCATCCTACTCAAAGTTACACGAGTCATCATCTGCCAGCAATTCTTCTGCTTTTGTTCCAGTATGATCATGGATGCCCAGCTTTGAATCCTCCCAATCCTTCATGCATGCTAGTGCCTCGACGATATCTGGTCGTAGTCTCGATCTTCTATCCGTAATCATATTATCTGTAACAGAAAAAGCAAACTCCGATGCTACGCTCGACACCGGAGGAGTCAGTAGATCCCGTGCCATCTTAGATAGCACGGGATAGGTGGACTCATATGATTTCCACCACTGTAAAATATCAAGATTCCTATTATCAGAATGTGATAGGATCGAGCAGTAATCGGTATCTAAGTACCGAGACAGCTCGCTCCTATTCGACGATTCATACCGTCGTTTCCCCCTAGTTATCTGAATGAAAAAATCGTCTTCGAATATGGTATCCATATTCATACTCGGAGCATTACTACTACTACCACCATACCTAGTATCGTAGTATGTAAAGAGATCAGTCAACTTCTCGTGAATGAATCCTTCAGGTTGATCTTCATGGTTCATGCACGAGGATATGTATGTCAAAATATATTCTACCCCATTCCACCTTAACCCTAGGGTCCATACAGGCAGCCAAACAATAAAGAGATGGAATAGTAGACCAGTACTCTAAGTACATGGTTTCCATCACAACTACCATATCGTTAAGTGTTGGGTCATCTCTAAACTTACTAAACATACTACTAATATTACATATGCACCTGAGTGCAATACAAGTAGTGGGAGTATTAACTGACGAACACATATTTGTCGCGTCATAAAAAATCTTCAGGAATTTCATAAATGAAATTCCTGTAGCCCAGTCAGTGTTATCAATAATAAGTTCGTCACTTTTACTATTGACGTAGTCGGATATCACATGTTCGTATCCAACACATGACTCCAACATCATATATGTATAATTCCAACGACGATTCATATCTGTTTGGAATTTCTTTTTCTTTAGACCCGCAGACAAACAGAGATTATCAAACTCCTGTTGTCTGCTAGGTGCCCGAAGATATTTTAGTGAGTTACGTATTTTTTCTAAAGTGGGAGAAACAACATTTATCCCCGCTTGTACTATGAGGTTAATGACATGACACATGCATCTAATATGAAAAATCTCTCCTAGTGGCTCATCTCTAGTAGTCATAACAAACATGTTAATAGCTATTACATTATTAGGTGCGTTATCGAATGTGATATTATATATTTTATTCTGAATATTATATTCTCTAAAAATTCTCAACATACACTCATATATGGCCGGACCATCATGAGGATGGAGAATCTCTGAAAATCCTAACATCTTTTTATTTAGTGTCCATTTAGAATCTATATAGTAGGCGGTGATACATACATAAGATGAATCATTATGACTAGTCCAGATATTAGACGTCACAGACATCACTCCACTATAATCCTTGAATTCATTAATTATTATTTCTTTTTCTAAGTTATAATATTTTAGTATATCATTCCTAGATGTGGACCTGGTAATCTTACGATATGCAGGCTGAAAATAAGCCTGCATGATATTAACTACCCTTGGATCCTCCGAAAACCTAATTGGAAGACACATCGTGGTGATTAATTTGACCATGCCTTCCCTCCCTAGCTCATTGCAGTATGTGAAGGGGGTTAATATTGCGGCTGAACTGGATCCATCCTCAAAGAACTCACGGATGAGTTGGGTTTGCTTAGGATCTAATGCACCATATTTTTTGGTGCACTGTTCGGCATGTCTCCTAAGGTGGCCGGTCCCACACGAACTCCTACAAGTATATAATTTCTTACAATACTTGCATTGTGCCGATTCTTCGTCGACGCCTCTAATATTTTTATTTTGAACTATGTTAAAATGAGTCCAAACTAAAGATGTTCTTTTAGATTTTTGTTTTTTTAATCTTTGATCTTGGGTCGAGGCCACGGAAGCAGCAGAAAACATGGTTTCAGCCTCGGAATTTTCAGCACGGTTAATAATATTAATATTATCTACGTCTATGTTAATGTTAATTTCATTGTTATTTAATTCACTATTTGCCATTTTTTTTCTAATTTATAATCTTATTTTAAATTCTAATTTTTAAATTATAAATTATTTGATATTAATATGAGCAGAAAACTTAATAACAAAAAAAAAAAAAAAATACCCGGTTATGAAATATGGATGGGATAGAAAAAGCCAAAGCCTGAAGTTTTTGTAAAAACCACACCGCCCGCGCCGAAGCTGTTGTCCGCACCCAAGAGAGAAACAAAATCAAAATCAAAACCAGGAGGAGAGAGAGATGAGAGAGGCAGCTAAGATGGAGATGAAAGTGAGATTGTGAGGGTGAAGCTGAGAGATAGAATAGAAACATTATATAGATGATAAAAAAAATTTAAAAAATATAATTTTTTATCAATTTTTTTGAATTTTTTTTAATATTAACTCGGGCAGAAACCCGACAGCCGTCGGATCTTCTTTTCTACCCGTTGGAAGTGCATCCAACGGCCTGGATGCACTCAATATTTTTTTTTTTTTAAATATTTTGGACCGTTAGGCTAGCCTTAGCAAATAAAGTTCGGCTCGGGCGCTCGCCTCGGGGGGAGGGGAGGGCTTTTTTTTTTAATAAAATATTATATTAAAATAACCGGGCGGGTCGGCCCGGCCCGAGCACGGCAGACTACCGTGCCGCTGGACCCTGCCTACGGGCCGGCATCCGGGTCGAGCCTGGCCCTGCACGAGTCCCGGCACCCCCTAGCCTACCTACTAAAACAAATTTCCTGTTTTCAGTTCTGATTAATGAAAAGTTACGCCGGCGAGGACGAGCGTTCTGGGGCAGGCGACGGCCAACGCAAACCGGAATCTGAAGTCGGATCATAGGCAGCGATGCGCCATTTTCCAATGATTTTGTTTCGAAATGTTTGAAAACGGGAAGCTTCACCCTGTATTCCACGCATCAAGCCTTATCGGAAATGCGAAATGGGATAAGAAGCTTCTGGGAACATTGAGATGATTATATGGGGAAGACGAAGTTATCAGCTCCCCTCCTCTTCCAGTCAAAGCTTCTTCTGATCTCCCTCGCATACCTCGTCACTGTCCTGTTTTTAGCTCTGTACACCTCTCACTATCCTACCACGTGCCTCTTCAGATCGTCTCCATTTGATCCCGTGCAGTCTGCTCTCTTCTCGTATCCTCATTCTTATGGACAGCACAAGTATGCGATTCCGACTCACCGCTCTTCTTGCTCCTCCCCTCTTTATTTTTCCGGTAATGCCCTCTCTCTCAATTTGATCGTCTTCTGTTATTTTGTTCACTATATATCTGCGTTGAAATGGTGGTATGATTATATACTATTCGATCAGAGAACAGGCGTTTTCTAATGATCATGAGCATCCTTGTTGACCCATGTAACTTTAGGATGGTCGAAGTTGTGATTCCAATATGTGCTAGAATTCATTCACAACCATTTCAATCAATCCGGTGGAGCAGAGTTAGTTTATTTATGGATTTATAAACCCTAATTCCTTCTATTGAATAGTGTATTCTAATGTTTATATAATAGTTTCTTGTAGATTTATAAACCCTAATTCCTTCTATTGAATAGTGTATTCTAATGTTTATATAATAGTTTCTTGTAGATTTATAAACCCTAATTCCTTCTATTGAATAGTGTATTCTAATGTTTTTATAATAGTTTCTTGTAGATTTATAAACCCTAATTCCTTCTATTAAATAGTGTATTCTAATGTTAATATAATAGTTTCTTGTAGATTTATAAACCCTAATTCCTTTCCATAATAATAAGAGTTTTTTGTATCTAATCATTACAGTCTTTCCTATCATCTATTATGGTATGAGGGAAATAAGTGTGTTGGAAATAAGAAGGAAGAAGATAGAAAAAAAAATGAAAATAATAAAACTTTCTTAAAATGAACTCTTAAAACTAATTCAAATAACGTAGACCAAGTCTTTAACTTTGAATTTTTAAAATTCAAAATTCAACTAACCTAGATCAAGTCTTTAATTTTGAATTTTTAAAATTCAAAATTCAACTAACCTAGATCAAGTCTTTAACTTTGAATTTTTTAAATTCAAAATTCAACTAACCTAGACAAAGTCTTTAACTTTGAATTTTTAAAATTCAAAATTCAACTAACCTAGACCAAGTCTTTAACTTTGAATTTTTAAAATTCAAAATTCAACTAATCTAGAACAAGTCCTTAACTTTGAATTTTTAAAATTCAACTAACCTAGACCAAGTCTTTAACTTTGAATTTTTAAAATTTAAAATTCAACTAACCTAGACCAAGTCTTTAAATTTGAATTTTTAAAATTCAAAATTCAACTAACCTAGACCAAGTCTTTAACTTTGAATTTTCAAAATTCAAAATTCAACTAACATAGACCAAGTCTTTAACTTTGAATTTTCAAAGTTCAAAATTATTATTTTTTAAAAAATAAGTTTATGTTTCAACAAAGTGTCCCATGAATTATTGCCTACCCATCAACACCAACTTTAACTATTTCCTCCCATGTTTTACATTTGAAAAAGGTGCCCTAATATCAATGTGTTTATTAATGCTTTTGCTCAACAAATTTGACTTGATGACCTCAGTTCATAGTGTGATTTTTACTTTTGATATGTTTTTTACCTCTACATAAATTTATATGTGACCTAGTTTATTATTATTTGAATGAAATCGATGGCTTTTCTTCTTTTGATTTTTCTTCTCTAGTAAATGCTACATAATTTCGCAATTTAAGTGAGTGTCTTCAATATCTTCACCTAACACATTTCGATTTCTTGTTTGTAGCCAACAACTTTTTTTAAGATCATGTTTATATGAAGCCAATTTCATTGAATTGTTACAAAGAGAATTGATTAGTTACAAAGAAATTGATTAGTAATCCTACTCTTTCATTTTTATTTTTATTTTTATTCTATTACTTGCCCCTTAACATAAATGGAATATTAAGCATTGCTTTTACCACAATAAAATTGACTTTAGTTTCTAATCTAGTCTCTGAGATTTTGTGCTAATATTTCTTTGTGCAAAATTAAATATTCTATTTAATTCTAATATTTTAACTTCTATAAATGACAATTCTAATTAATCAAAATATAATTCATAATTTTTTCATAAATTTGTTTTTTTATTTTTTTTCTTCTTTTCTTTTCTAACGCACACACACACATATCATAACTCTGGGTAAAAAAGATAAATTAATAAAATTAAAAAAAATTAAATAATATGTATGTGTATATATATATACGCGTGTGTGTGTGTGTGTTATGACTCTGGCTAGTGATTGATTGGATGAGTTATGGATTTACTCTTGGTTGTCTTGTTGATTGGATTTTTCAAAGGTTTGTTTTTTTTTTTTTTTTTTTTTTTTGCTTTTAAAAGATTATTGGGAAGCTTTGAAGGATATTCAAAGTTTCTCTAAGAAGTCGTCGGTTTCTGTGCCGAGCTTGAAGTACGCAAATGGGAAGAGTGAATTCTTTGGTGGGAATTTCAGCACCCAGAAGAGGATCTCTTATTTCAACCACTCAGATGCTAGCGTGGAGATTCCTTGTGGATTCTTCAAGGAGTTCCCAATACAAGATTCTGGTGAGCATACGAACCATGAAATCATTCCCCCAGGCACGCTACTCCTTCCAGCAGGTGAATGATGAGTGACGACGCTGTCACGTGCTCATTTGTGTAGCTCAGACCGAATCGTGATGGAGGGCTGCCACGGCGTAGTCGTGCTCTCGGCCATCTTCAACGGCCACGACAAAATTCGGCAGCCCAAAAGCATCGGATCCAAAACCGCGGGCGATGTCTGCTTCTTCATGTTTGTCGATGACGTCACCCTCGCGGCGCTGCGCCGTCATCACCTGCTGCGCGGGGAGCCCCGCGAGTGCACCATCGGGGTGTGGAGAATCGTCAGGGTGCCGAGCAAGAACGCGTACGCGAGCCCGGCCATGAACGGAATGATACCTAAATATTTAGTCCACCGGCTTTTTCCGAACGCAAAATTTAGCATCTGGGTCGATGCCAAGCTGCAGCTCGTGGTCGACCCGGTACTGCTGATTCACTCTCTCGTTCTGTCGGGCGGCGTCGACATGGCCGTGGCGAAGCATCCCCACTTCGTGCACACCATGGAAGAAGCAATGGCGACGGCTCGTTGGAAGAAATGGGCCGATCTCGATGCTCTGAGGACCCAAATGGAGGCGTACTGCGACAATGGCTTGCTCCCGTGGTCCCCCGATAAGCTCCCTTTCCCTTCAGGTGACCCTAATTTTCATCGAGAAATTGATTCCTATCTGCTTCTCTGCCCAAGCCCGGCCCATATTATCCCCCACTCATATATGGGTCTCCTTAGTTTCTGCTAAGGTCTCAGAGTAAGAGCATTCATTCTCTTTGTCAATCAGGCTATCATTTTGTTGCTGGGTTATTCTTGGCCTGTCTGGTTTATTGGTTCTACCGGTGGGGACCAAGACTAGCACTGGTCAACCAATGGGTTCACAATATTGGGCTTGCCTGGGACCGCAGAGGGTCATTTTTGGGTGATTTGGTCCAAGCTGTTTAGCCTTTGGAACCCAAATTGGGTTGTTTTGGTCCGAGTTAGGCCCATGGCCATGGCTAATCGACACAAATACGCTAATTTGCATGTGTATCTTGCCTTGACAGATGTCCCAGATAGTGCTTTAATATTGAGAAGGCACGGAGAAAGGAGCAACCTATTCTCCTGCCTCATGTTCAATGAGCTAGAGGCTTTCAACCCGAGAGACCAGCTCGCCTTCGCATACGTGAGAGATCTCATGAGCCCCAGGATGAAACTCAACATGTTCGAGGTGGAAGTGTTTGAGCAAGTCGCAATAGAGTACAGGCACAGCATTAGGAGAAATGGAGCCGGCATTCCCCCAGAGCCCACAACGGTTAGCCGTGACGAGCCCGTCGGTCTCACCTGCTTCAACAAGTGCTCTGGTTATCTATCCGAGATGTGGGGCCAGTCCCGTGTATGAACATGATTTGATCGATATATTATTTCTTTTTATTTTTTATTTTTTTTATTTTTTGTATCTGTGTGTGAAGATGAAAATATCACACATATATTGTGGACGGCTAAAGAAAATATTATGCAAAAAAAAAAAAATCTCTTTTTGAAAATATTAAATATAAATTATTTTTTTTTCAACGCAATATGTTATGCAAATGGGCCTCGTTTTTTTGCTATTAAATTTCTAAAATTCCAAAAATATTTTTTATCACAACAAAAATTGTATATCTTAGTATTTAGTATATCTTTTTTAATTTACTAAAAAATTGTATACTATATATTGTTTTGAAAAAGTATATAGTATATATTTTTTTGAAAAATGTATATATTATGGTTTTGTAAAAAATAAGCACATAATAAAATGTATAATATACATGTGTTTTATTTTATTTTTTTGTTATATATGGTAAGTATATTTTAGGGTTTTCATATTTAATAATTTCAAAACATAAATATTATTTTAGTACAAATTTTTATAAAATATTTTTTATTTTTGCATACTTTTTTCGTATTTGATAAAACAAATAATAAGTAATTACATATAAATAATAATATCTATATATTTACATATATTAATATTGATACAGAATTATATTTTATATATATATATATATTGTTTTTCATATCGCTTACCCACACAGTCTTATATATTACGTGAGCAGTGTTTTTGAAACTTAGTTCTGTTATTTTTTGGAAAAAAAAAATACATTTTCAAAAAAAAGTATGAATAAAAATATAAATATTTTATGTGTTGGGATGTGCTTGCGGCATCGTCTTCTGTTTCTCCGCCAAGCCGTCTCTCCCTTTATGAACGTCCTCGCATCTCTCTCGGCCATTAATGCCCGCGCGCGCGCATGGTTCTCGCCGGAGACAATCGATCCGTGTTGAATAAATTGAAGATTTATTGAAAAATCGTCGGAGACGGAGATGGCGACGGTTTTTCATGGAGCCTCAGCTTTGGCCGTATTCAACTTCTGCGATTCGACGGCAGGTCCGTGGGTTTGTTTCTCTGGATGGCGTGCTAAGTCACGCGATGTCCTATTAATCCTCTCAATTGCATGCTAAGTTGTGAAAATTAAGGAATCTCTGGGTGCTACTGTCGGGCCTTCAATGGAATTCGTGTTGTTGTTTGAGAATCGTAAGACTTGTTTTGTGCTAGCTAGGTTTGCTCATCTC
This sequence comes from Sapria himalayana, assembly GCA_029783825.1. NCBI lineage: Eukaryota > Viridiplantae > Streptophyta > Magnoliopsida > Malpighiales > Rafflesiaceae > Sapria > Sapria himalayana. Next base: position 1,998,556 of record JAREIK010003088.1, read on the forward strand.
GTTGCGCACCGACTCATCGCTCGTTCGCAGAAATTACTTTCCAAATCCTTGCCAGTTAGCTACCTCTAAGCCACAAAATTCAGAAAAATTTTCGACATCTCTTTTGCGTCTGCAAGAACACGCATCCACGTGTTCGCGCATTCTCCGATCGATCTATATGGATGCACGTGCTTCAATTCCTGTGCGTGATTGTTGTGAACGTGCGCATGATCAATTGCATATGTATATATATATATATATATTGATGTCTGTGTGTGTGCGTGCGCGATGCATGCTTGTGTGAGGATGCCGGCGTTCTCATCGAAACGGAAGCAAACAGTTTTTTGTGAGCTGCAATAGCTAATTATTTTTGTGTTTTCTTTTGTTCAGATCGGAAAACAGCGTCTGTTTCATTCGGATCTCATAAAAGTTTGAATGTGAACCATGGTTCTAACAGGAGCTTCAGATCAGCCAACAGATTGACGGCTAGTGCAGTTGTAGTTGCAGTTGAGTCTCTCTTCTTTCTCATTTGTGCTCCTTTCAGCTTCCATTAGCTGCTTCTTGATTCTGAAAACCCCCATTGCTGCAACCTCTTCTCCAGACAAAAGAAACCAGCTCTTCTCCAGCTTCCACCTCTTCAAAACACGGGTATCTTTTATTTCCATCCTCTGTCATGCTCAGCTGGTTTAATTACTTCCTGTCTGGCATCCATTTATTTATTCTTGCTAGCTATTAGTGGAGGTGTTTTAATGAATGCTTCTTATGAAATCCAGTGTATTGGTGATGATTTGGACTGTATCTGATCATCATAGGGATGTTATTTCACAATTAGCTGCATTTGCTATGATTTTGTGTTCTTGTTATTGTTTTTTTTTCGTTAATAATCAATGGTCGTGGGTGTTCTTCATTAGCATGCACTGTAAATTGTAATTGTGTGCTGGTTGCGGGGTGGGGATGGTGACCAAAACGGTGGATTCTTGGATCAGGCATGAGGTGTTCCTGTTTGAGGCCTTGCGAGAAGGCTTGGATGAAGAAATGGAAAGAGACCCATCGGTGTGCGCCATTGGAGAAGATGTGGGGCACTACGGAGGGTCTTATAAGGTGACGAAGGGGTTGGCTAGTAAATACGGGGATCTTAGGGTTCTGGACACGCCAATTGCGGAGAATTCCTTCGCCGGCATGGCCGTCGGAGCTGCCATGAGCGGGCTGAGGCCGGTGGTGGAGGGCATGAACATGGGGTTTCTTCTTCTGGCCTACAATCAGATCTCGAACAACTGCGGCATGCTTCACTACACGTCCGGAGGGCAGTTCAGCATCCCGATAGTCATTCGCGGGCCCGGCGGCGTGGGTCGCCAGCTTGGCGCAGAGCACTCGCAGCGTCTCGAGTCATACTTCCAGTCGATCCCGGGGATCCAGCTGGTTGCCTGCTCGACCCCCCGCAACGCCAAGGGCTTGATGAAGGCTGCCATCCGGAGCAACAACCCGGTGGTCCTGTTCGAGCACGTCCTGCTCTACAACCTCAAGGAGAGGATCCCCGACGAAGAGTATATTTGTAGCCTCGAGGAAGCGGAGGTGGTCCGGGCGGGGGGAGACGTCACCATACTAACCTATTCGCGGATGCGACACCACGTGATGCAGGCTGCCAGCACTCTGGTGGCGAAGAAGGGATGCGATCCCGAAGTGATTGATATCCGGTCGCTGAAGCCGTTCGATCTTTACAGGATCGGGAACTCCGTGAAGAAGACGCACCGGGTCGTTATCGTGGAGGAATGCATGAGAACGGGGGGCATCGGCGCCAGCCTCATTGCCGCCATCACTGAGAATTTCCATGATTATCTCGATGCTCCTATTGTCTGCTTGTCTTCCCAGGATGTTCCTACCCCTTATGCTGGGACACTAGAGGAATGGACCGTGGTTCAACCGGCCCAGATTGTTGCTGCAGTTGATCAGCTCTGCCATTGACAGAAGCCATACCACCACCATTCATCTGTCAGTTACTTCTCTCTCTCTCCATCTCCCTCCCTCTCTCTCTCCATCTCCCTCCCTCTCTCTCTCCATCTCCCTCCCTCTCTCTGTCTCTCTCCATATCTCTCTCTCTACACACATGTTATAGTCATCTCTCTTGACTCGTCTTGTGCCTCAAAAAGTTATGGTACACACACACACATTGTGATATATCATGATACATATCATTGTAATGTTGTTTCATATGTGCGCGTAAATATTTTCTCATTCTGTAATGGCCCTTGGATAATGCATTGATTGAGCTGCTACATCTTTTGGCGCTGCTTCTAGAGAGTTCTCAAACCACCTGTTTTTTGGTTGCTCATCAGAGTCTGACGCGGAGAAGAAGACGTTCAGGTGAAGCCGAATAGCTTGTACTGTCTTCCTCAATAAACTCCCAGTGCAACTGGAGCTGATTCATTCTCACTAAATTTTTTTTTTATTGTATTTCACAGAGCAATTGCTTCTGCTGCGTTTTCAATAACTCTTTAGCAATTTCCCATTTGGCTTATCATGCTTATATGGATATTATTTATACACACACACAGAAATATATATATATACATACATATACATACATATATATACATACTTACATACATATACATACACACACACACACACATATATATATATATTGTGGATTAGTGATTTTGTTCAAGGATAGTACTTGAGTTCTGATGGTGTGTGTGTATTATGGCAGAATTATGACAGATCAAAATCAATAAATAATAAAAATATTAAAAATACTACAAATATGATGCTTACGATATTGCACCAAAGAAAGCAGAGAAGAGAGTAGCTATTCCATTAGTAATCTACTGAACACCTCCATTTGGTCCTCGGCCAATTCCAAGCAAATGTTAAGTCCGCCCTCACCATCTTGGGCGGGCAGAATAAAAACCAGGCCAGGCTTCGACTCAATTGGGGTGGCACATTTGACTTTTCCCCACAAGAACACATCTTCTTCTAGACCTAGCTTGGACCACGACACCAGAGAGAAGCAATTCTCCATGGACGGAGCCCCCCTGTGGACCTCCAGCCAGTCTATGCCCGATCTGATATACCCATCTCCTAATCTCCTTATTCCTTCCTGAACCTTGCTCACGAGGGTGGGGTAGTAGGCTTCTTCCTTGAGCTCCCTCACCCTCGACTGCGCGAATCCAGGAACCAATGCATTGCCTGCTCCAAACCGAAAGAATTTAGGTCGAGTAGATCTTACCACTTCCGCTCGTCTCGCGGTGGATCAGATAGAGCAGGCGAGCATTCTAGCGGCACAATCTCGGCACAGGAGCTTACCTGCGAACGCGACGGGAGCCGGAGGAACGATGATCTTCCTGGCATCAACGGGAAATAGCATCATGCTGATGTCCTCGTCGTCCATCCTCAATGCGATGCTCCTCGCCCTCCATATCTTGGCCGAGACGGCGTGAAAGCGACTACACTTGTTCACCATCCCGCCTCGCCCTGCCTCGCTCTTCCACCGGTCGATCTGCTTCTGCGACACGTGGATCAGCTGCGCCCTGCTCCTCCGATCCGAGCTAGGCAGGTTGAACCGGCTCGTTCCGCACGACGTGAACATGCTGGTCGGCTCGGCGGCTTTACAGTATTCATGATGGTGGTGGCTGATCGACGGCGGCGTCCTGGCTCTGAAGATGGATCGATCGGGATTCGGAAGGATCGCGATCTGGCCGCCTCGCGTCAGAGACGCCAGGCTGGTTTGGAAGTCTCGAACCGATACCCCGTCCAGCACGCAGTGATTGTACCGCGAAGCCAACGCCAAGCTTCCGCATCCAAACTGCGTGAACTGTCGAAACAAATTCAAAAAAAAAAAAAAAAAATTTTGACAAAAAACGGTTCCTCCCATGTTAAATTTATGTTTTGAGGGCCACGATATATTTACAAAAATAACCCTATTTTGTTATAATTTTAAAATATATACGAAAATATATACCTTTTATGTTTTGATTAACACAAAATACTATATCATATATATATATAGGATATAGTATTTAGTGTTAATCAAAACATAAAAGTTATATATTTTAAAAACATATATTTCATATTAAATTCATTAAATTTATTAATTATTATTTTTAAAAACAATATATATATATATATATATAGTTATTATATAATTGTTATAGTTGATATATATATAGTTATTATATATATATAGTAATTATGTTTTGATATATATATAGTTGATAATTTATTATTATATATATAGATATATTTCATATTAAATTCATAAATTATTCAAATGCATATTTAAAAAACATTATTATTTTTAAAATATAATTGTTGGCTCATATATGTTATATACACAAATATAACATACAAAAATGCTATCAAAAATACCCCTGAATACTTTTTATTCAGGTATGCGCACACACACACACACAAAACATATTAAACACTTATATTTATGAAATATATAACATTATAATGTTATGTATGACCTTTATACAATTTATAATTTATGACATTATATGTAACTTTCATATATATATGTGGTGTGTGTGTGTGTGTGTGTGTGTGTGTTTGTATAACTTTCATATATGTATGTGGTGTATGACATTATATAACAATAGAACCTGCAAGTACAAAAGAGGCCTCTCTTTTATGTCGATTTCTTCTTCATTTTCTTCGTGCAAGAAAGTGACCAACGTCTTAAATTGCGGTTTGGGTACCAGAAGATCACTGAAATGGCTCAGAGGAACTTGTTTCTTTGCCGCTGCTATGACAACTCCCGCGCCATTACAGTTGATCTTGAACCGGCTCTCATCTTCCGTCGAGGGTATTAAACGGCCGGCAAAAAAGTCGTAGGGCACCAGAAGAGACGCCATGGCGCGGAACAGGGCGTCACAGGCCTGCGAGAAGCTGATGTTCATGGGAGGATCGTAGAAGGATACCGACTCTTGGTATACATTAAGGGACAGGTCTATGTTTGACAAGAATAACTGCCTTTGCTCTGTGGCCACCTCTGGCACAATAACAAGCTTCTCTATCAGCTCGATCTCCTCCATTGGCACTAGGCTTGCTGGATATTATTCAACTTATGGCGGGCTCATTGTCTTGCTTACTTATAGGGTGGCGACCTGCACTGCTTTGTTATGAGATACATAAAACCGAGTATTTATTAGCGAATTCATTAGTTGTTAACTAGTATTCATAAATCTCTTGACTTTGCTTGGAACAAGTCAATTGGGTCAATGTTCTCATCAAATCAACTTTATTTTTCAAAATATTTAAGACCCTACAAAATTATATATTCACTAATGAGAGAGAGAGAGGGGGAGAGTGAACATTAAGACCATGATGTTATATAATTTTATATTTGTAACTTATTGGTTTCTAATTATTTATCATAGTTTTATATGTGCGCATATATATTTGACTTCTGAGGTGTAATAAGATTCAAATAATTAGTATTTATGTAATTATATACTTTTAATCCGAATTAGAACAATTTGTTTTGTGATGTGGGTATACTTATATTAACCATTAAGTCATGATCTCTAATACATACACACACACACACACACACAGAGTTATCAAAATTATATAATTCATGATTTAATTTGTGATTCGGGGGATAAATAATATAACTCTTTAAAAGAATTAAAATATGTATGAATCAAAGATTGAATCGCTGAAACGTAAATCGATTCACATGAATTGATTTAATACTGATTCTCAAAAAATCATAAAAATAAAAACTAAGATATCAAAAAAATATATATGACTGTAGTAATTAATTAATTTGAAAAAAAGTTACTCCAATTTCGAGTATTATGATTTTAATGTGAAAAAATAATATAATATCAAAAAAGTCATAAAAATAAAAACTGAAATACTAAAAAAAAAATTGTCAATTATAGAAGATATAAATTAATTAATGTGAAAAAAAGTTACAAAAAATTTGATTCACGATAAAAAAATTATATAAAAAAGAAATTATAGGGTGTTGAATTTCTACTAATTTATTAAAGGTTATAGTCTTTGGATTTTGAGAAATTTTTATCGAATCATTTGTTATATCATATCATAATTAAGATATGTACTATTAGTTTAATTAAATTAAACTTTTTACTTATACTACATCCGTGATAATAAAGTAAATTAATAAAATATAATGAATGAAATAAATAATTATTAAAAATATAATTAGAATAATAACAATCATTAAAAACTTGATGAAAATATATACTAACAAAAAATTTTTTTTTTTTAAATTTTGGCATATTTTCTAAAGGTTATAACCTTCAGATTTGATGAAAATATATTTTTTTTCTCAATATTTTAGTTATAACAAACTTATGAATGATATTTTATTTTTAGGTCGTGTGTATTATAAAATATTGATAAAAATTACATATCTAAAATTAAATAACTCGATAAAAAATTGGAAATATGAACATGATTTTAAGAATTTAATTAAAATACTTAAAATGATTATAAATTAGCCCAAGGGGACACAAATAAAAAAAATTTAGCTTTTAAATTTTTGATTATTTTATCAGGGTTATAGCATTTTACAAATTAGAAAGTTGTATCAAATTGTTTATAGTATCAGATAGGAATTAAGTTCCTCACTTGATATTTTTTTATTCAAAATATAAGATGAATAATAATGCGTTATGTGAGCAAGTATGAATTAATAATTTTTGTATTTTAAATAGTGAATGAAGAATCAATTAAATATTAGAAATTATGTTAATTTGTTTTTTATGTTTTAACACCTTATTTAAGGTTATAGCCGTCTGATATTGAGTAATTTTTATGAAATTAATTTTGTACTTAATATTTTAGTTGTAACTAACTTTGAAATAATATGTTATTTTGGCATCTATATAGTCTATTTTTTGATGAACAATATATTTGTGAAAGAAAAAATTAATTAAATATTAGATTGGAGATAAATAATTATTAAAAATATAATTAGAATAGTAACTATCATTAAAAACTGGATGAAAATGTATACTAACACGAAATTTTTTATTTTTTGAATTTTGGCACATTTTCTAAAGGTTATAACCTTCGGATTTGATGAAAATATATTTTTTTTATTGAATTAATTTTTCTACTCAATATTTTAGTTATAACAAATTAATGAATGATATTTTATATATGGTGGTGTGTATTCTAAAATATTGATAAATATTACATTTGTAATATTAAATAAGTCGATAAAATATTGGAAAATGAACATAATTTTAAGAATTTAATTAAAATACTTAAAATGAATTAATAATTATTTATAGTATGAATTTTTATAGTATCTGATAAGATTATAGCATTTTGTCAATTAGAAAAATTTTCAAATTATTTATAGTATCTGATAAGATTTAAGTTCTGCACATGATATTTTTATAATCAAAATATACAAATGAATAATAATGTGAGCAAGTTTGAATTAATAATTTTTGTATTATAAATTGTGACTGAATAATGTAATTAAATATTGAAATTAAGTTATTTTGTATTTTATATTTTAGCACCTTATTCTAGGTTATAGACTTCATATAATGAGTAATTTTTATGAAATTATTTTTTTATTTCTCAAATTAATTTTGTACTTAATATTTTAGTTGTAACTAACTTATAAATAATATGTTATTTTAGCAACTATATGGCGTATTTTTTGATGAAGAATATATTTGTGAAAGAAAAAATTAAGTAAATATTAGATAGGAGATAAATAATTATTAAAAATATAATTAGAATAATAACAATCATTAAAAACTTGATGAAAATATAATTTTTTTTATTTGATTAAATTTTTTTCTCAATATTTTAGTTATAACAAACTTATGAATGTTATTTTATTTTAGGTCGTGTGTATTCTAAAATTTTGATAAATATAACATTTGTTAAATTAAATAAGTTTATAAAATATTGGAAATATGAAATTAATTTTAAGAATTTAATTAAAAATACTTACAATGATTATAAATTATCATAAACACAATCAAATAGAAAATTATAGTTTTTGAACATTTATTCATTCATAATTACTATGTTTACTTCATGGGGGACAACAAAATAAACTTGTGTTACATCATGAGACAAATAATTATTAAAATTATATATAACGTTGTTGGAGCAATCATATTATAAGAGCAATTCTTATATAAAAATCATTTTTTTTTTTGTTCAACAAGACGAACATCATGAATGCCGATCACCACGAGAATGCCCGATATGCACTCGAGGGTATTTTTGCCAATTTACCTACTCACCGTGCTCGGGCGTTATAATTCAGGAATTTCCTTCTGGAAGCTTCGTCACGGACAGCCTTTTCAGCTTGTAGTCGTGCCGGAGCATGGCGCTGGTACTCTCCACGATCAGAACAATCTGCAACCACAAAAGTTTCACCTCTCTGTGCCGCCGCCCCACTTGTTTCGCCACAATTATGAATTATCTGGCCGGGTAGCAACCACGGCCCAGGCCCAGGCCCAGGCCTAAGCAAAGGATGGCTCTCGAAGCCATTTTCACCAGATGGGGAAATCCGCCTGATAATGCTCGGCCCTTTTTCCACCAATGGGCCTGTAGGGCCGGAAAAAGCCCACCTATGAGCCATAGATCTTGGCCGAGCTATTCTAGGAAGTCCGCCTTATTTTTGGCCGACTACAAGGAGACCCGCAGGGCAGCACAGAATTTTATTTTTTATTATTTTTTAATTTTTTTTTTTTAAAAAAAAAGAAGCTGGTCCAAGCATTATCGGACACCTTTCTTAAGTAAATATTATATTAAATTTTGTTTACTTTTATAATTCCAATGAATAAATTTTGCAGATTTTTAAATAAATGTATAATTTATAACTCTTTCATACCAGTATTTCTAGCACATTATTAGATTACAGTAAGCGTATCAACAAAATATATATATATTATAAAAGATTTTTTTTTTTTTTTGGAAACTTATAATATCCGAAGGATTTATATAGAACTGAAATATTATGAAATAACTTAATAAAATATAAATCAGTCACCAGAAACTTCACTCTCGCATTAAAGGTGAACAATGAAATTACACTTTTTATTTTATATTTTATTTGTATATATTATTTATTTTATTTTATCTCATAATTTTAAATAGGGGTCTGATATTCTGATATTTTGTCACTTTTTTTTTAAATATTATTATCAAATTGATATTTACTTATTTTGTAAAAAGTCTGAAAAATAATATATATATATATATATATATATATATCTACTAAGTCATCAAACATCTGAATGTATTATATAGGATGACTAAATATGTCAATACTCAAATCAGACATATAATCTATACAAAAATCTCATATTTAAATAAAATATATAACTCATTCTGCTCAATTCTAAATATAATATTCTAATTCTATATACTAACATAGAAAAAGAAACAAAATCAAAATTAAATTATATAAAAAATACACCTCACAAGTCACATATAATAAACTAACAAGATGATTACAAAATTTCCCGTGCCCGGGATCGTGCCGTGCCCGACCATGACACATTTGTGCCGTGTCCTGCCGAGCCCACATGGCCTCGTGCCCTGTGGTTTATTTATTGCAAAATTTCCCGTGCCCGGGCTCGTACCGTGACCGACCATGACACATTCGTGCCGTGTTAGCCGAGCCCACATGGCCTCGTGCTGTGCTTGTGATTGGCCCGTTAGCACGGTACCGTGTTGAATTTTTTTTTTTAAATTAGGGTTACTGGGCGACGAAACCCTAATTTTTTTTTAAAATTAGGGTTTCGGGCGCGCCGAAAACCTAATTTTTTTTAATTTAGTGTTCGTCCAGACCGGGCCGAACCCGGCGAATCATACCGCGGGCCCGTGCCGGGCTGAACCCCCAAAAAACCATGCCGGGACTGGCACAGCACGGTTACCGTTCTGGGCCCAGCCCGGCCCGGCACGAAAGCCTGGTTGGGCCTGAAAAAAACGTGCAAGGCCAGCCCGGCACGACCCATTTGACACATCTAAATTCGACAACCTTAACCTACCTGCAATCCACCGAGATGATGGATCAGTACGTAAGTTTGTCGTGTGCATCTATCCCGAGGTTGGTAGGGGGGGATTGGGGGGAGGATGGAAAAAAAAACATACCTGCAAACAAGCATATGCAATCGAAGTTGCAAAGTAGAAGTTTGCATTGCCAGTTCCCTACAAGCTCATCAAGAACATGAAAATAGTGACGTAAGCATGGCATGGCGAGACGAAGCTGATGATAATATACACATACCCTCCAGATCCATAGATTGTACATCACGGGTCCAAGGAGAGAAATCCCGAGATATCCACAAAAGAGGAAAAGAGTGAATTGCATTTCCGCGAGTTCATCAATGAACAGCCCGAACAAGCCCATGCACAGAGCCACATCCCCAACCTACACAAAGAGAACCACATGTTCTTACCGAAAGAGACGATCACAATTAGTGCTCGACTACTAGAGATAACTTGGTAAAAATTGAAAGCATACATATTCACCTAGAGGTGTCAAACGGGCCGGGCCGGGTGGGCCCATTTTTTTGAGCATGAGCCTAACTTCGTGCCGGGCCAAGCACGACATGGTTTAAAATAGCCGGGCCCGGCACGGCTTGCAGGCACGGCTTGCAGGCACGGCAGGCCGTGCCTTGCCTGGCCCGCTCGGGCTAGCCTGTCCGTACAGATCGGAATTCGGGGGACCACAGGTCGGGTCAAGGGGCACCCGACACGGGACGAACCCGTGTCGGGTCAGGCACGGGCCAGGCACGGCACAGCACGGCTCGTGCCTAACCCAGGCACGGCACGGGCCCGGGCACGAAATTTTCCCGTACCGGGCCGGCCCGGTTGACACCTCTACATTCGCCGTGAGCTACTTCACCGAGGAATCAATTTTTTGATCAGTGATGCGTGTGGCACGTGTTTGATGAAATCGCCAATGGCCGAATTAGATGGTGCCTGGTGGATGAAGCATCTCTCCCGCCTCCCACTCTCTCTCTTTCTCTCTCCATCTCACCTCTCTCTCTGTCTCTCCACTCCCTCAATCCCATCTCCCTCTTTGTCACTTCTCTCTATGTCCTCTCTCCCTCTCTCATGCCCCTCTCTCTTTCCTCATAGAGAAGGAGAGAGAAAGGGAGAGAGAGAGTGAGAGAGAGAGAAATTGGAGAAAAAGAGGGAGAAAATATTATGCTTTCAAAAAAATATATTATTTAATCCAGATCAATAAAAAAATAATTACCCACTATTTACCAAAAAAACAAATTCTCCGATTTAGTGTTGCCCAGCTAGGACAGGATGGGAGAGTTTTAGCGGGCCCACCAAGCCCATCTTTCTAGGCTGGGCTTAGTCGCCAGGTCATACCGAGCAGGCATGTCACCAGGACTATTTTCTGGGCCCATCATTATGTTCCTGGCCCGGCCCTTCACCAGCGGCCGGGCATCAGATATTACTCACGGCCCCGAGGGAAAAAAAAAAAACAAGCGAAGACGCATAGGGTAAGATAAAAAAAATACCGACGGATAAGACTTGAGCATCGAAGAGATGGCGACATAGACGAATGCCAGGAAACAAGGGCGGTGATTCAGCCGCATGGCTAATGGCGAAATCATGAACAGGATGTTGGCGTGGAAGACGATCAAAAAGAAATCTCTGAAAAATGGGAAGACCTCGGCAAAGAAGTACCTGCAGTGGATAAAGAAATCAGCAAACGCATGACTACTTGGGCGCGATGAATGAGCTTGAACAAGTTGGTCATTCATAAAACTCTATAAAGCTCACCACATAAGGCCAATATTTGGCGACAAATCTTCCACCGACAGAATAAATCCGTATGTTCTGCAAAACACAACAGGATTGCTCGATCATTATGCGTGAAACACGACCGTCCATATTGTAGATAAAGGATCGAGCCGAGCCAACCCAGCCAAATTGGGCGACCTGGGCTACAAAATTGGGCGACCTGGGCTACATAATTGGGGGACCTGGGCTACAAAACTTTATCATCAAATGTTGTACATTAATAAAAGAAGAATAAGCAGAAAAAGAACAAAAAAAAAAACAAAATAAGAAAAAAATAAAAAGAACAAGAAAAAACAGAATTAGAAAAACATGAAAAATAAAAAAAACAAGAAAAAAAACAAGAAAACAAGAAAAAGAATAAAAAAAGAATAAAAATAAGAACAAAAAAATAAAAAAAAACTAAAAAAAAAGGAAAAAAAAGCAAGAGGAAGAAGAAGTAATACAAGAACACGAAAAAAAAGTAAAAGAAATAAAAAAGAAATAAAAATATTGTAGTAGAAAAATAAGTAATAATAATAGAAAAAGCAAAAAAAGAAGAAACAAAAGAAGAAGAAAAAGAAGAAAAAAAAAAAAAAAGAAACAGAATAAGAAACAGAATAAGAATAAGAGGAAAAAGAAATAGAAGAAGAAGGAGAAACAGAAGGAAGAAATAAAAAAAAAAACAGAAGAAGAAGAAACAGAAAAAAAAAACAGAAGAAGAAGAAACAGAAGAAGAAGAAGAAGAAGAAACAGAAGAAGAAGAAGAAGAAACAGAAGAATAATAATAATAATAAAAAGAAGAAAAAATAGAATAAGAATAAGAAGAAAAAAAAAACAGAAGAAAAAGAAGAAGAAGAAGAAACAAAAGAAGAAGAAGAAGAAGAAACAAAAGAAGAAGAAGAAGAAGAAGAAGAAGAAGAAGAAACAGAAGAAGAAAAAGAAGAAGAAGAAGAAGAAACAGAAGAAGAAGAAGAAAAGAAGAAACAGAAGAAGAAGAAATAGAAATAGAATAAGAAACAGAAGAAGAAGAAGAAGAAACAAGACAAGAATACATATTCTATCTCGCGATCCAAATAGAAATTAAAATTAAAAAATTAATTTAATTTAAATAGGATTAATTTAATTTAAGCATGGGTCTACCCTTGGGACAATCACTGGTCATTTAATTTAAATAGAGCTTTTTAATTTAGACTGGCATAATTTAGACAAACTTAATAATATAAAACATGCACGAGCCGAGAAAATATACAAAAAAATCTAATTTACATACAAAAATAAAAACAAAAACAATAAAAAAAAAGAATAAGGTGAAAACACACAATAATAGAAAGGAAACATCGGAATATCAGTCCGATACCTGCGAAACATCTCCCGAAGGCTCCCGTGATGCTTCAGGCACAGGCCACACAGAAGCAGCACATAGGCGGCCCATACAGAAATCCAGAACAAGAGGTGCATGGCTAGCCTCCATGCAAAAACAGCCCGTGGCTTCGGCCGGCTACGGCCACTCAAATTCGTATCCCCGGCCTCACCGCGCTCCTTCCGGAGGAACAACTTCCGGGGAGGTGTATCCGGGCCATTCCCCAGCAAAAGAGCCACCTAGAACAAACAACCGAGCACGCTAACCAAGAGCTCGGCACCAGACAACGGAGATAAACAAATAATCATTACCGGCACGATCAGGATTGCGGGATACAGAGACAAGTGTGCTGCCACGACCCATCCAAACGCTGCCAGAGGAACTATTCCTGCAACATATTAAAGGGAAATTTGCCACTCGACGATGAACACGCGGGCGGAAAAATAATATTAATTTCTTTTCCCGCAAAGAGTGACAGATCTCAGAAACCAGCACTAATTAACACCGGCATGATGTCAACAATGCCATCATAAAATACAATTGTAAATTTTATTTTATTTAATTTTATTTATTATATTATATTTTTGTTATTTTGGATGAGAGCACTCAGCATGTAGGTTGGCTCAAAATATAAATTATTTTATAATATTTTTTATCCCTTCTCTAAATATATTATATATACAATTTAAATATAAAAAGAAAAAAATACATCATGCTATAAATATATATCATATCTAAGCATTTGAACATTCATAGAAGAATAAAGAAAATAATTAATTATATTAACTGTATATATAATATTTAATTTATTATTTATTAAATAATTTAGTTTTCTCATAAATGTATTATACTTGAAATTATCAATGCAATATACTAGCACACAATTATACTAACGCACTACTAGAAAGTTGTTTATCTTATAAATAAACACACAGTTATTGTATTTTACCATCATTTTTTTTTTATTTTTTACCTTTTTTTTTTACCATTTTATATCATTATTTACGTGAACAACAAATATGTCAGTTGCCACAATTCATTGACCTAGAATATAAGGGCATGGCTTGTACATTATTTATCATCAAGTTATATGATGCGTATGAATAAATATTAAAAAAAAAAACTTTGATATATCTATCATTGATTGGTGCTCATACACAAATACACACCGATATAACTTCGATATATCCAATATATCGGTAAAATCCAAGTAGCGATATATCCGTAGAAACTGATATTTTAATCTTTGCCTATAGTAAGTGCTAGAAAAAAATTTAAAAAAAAAATTTAAAAAAAAAATTTAAAAAAAAAATTTCCTTTGATTCGCATATTGTAAAAAAAAAATTGATACTATGAATATGTGTTGTCAATTATTTCTAGAGAGAAGGTCACGAATATTACAGAGTATTAAAAAAATATAAATTGACTATTAGAATTACCTAATGATCCTCACAAAATTATCAGTCATGATACTTACTAGAGATGAGTATGTAAAATTATACTTGCAATACTCATATTTCTTCAAGTATTATTAGTTCTGTCATCATATTTTTTTCATATTCTATGAATATTATTATAGAAAATAAAAAGCTCTCTAAAATTATTGAATGTGACGGTACTCAGCTTACTACTTTCTTTCTTCATCATGATAAGTTTATTTTTAATACTATTAGCCTATTTTCAGTAATTTATTTTTTCAGAATACTTAATTATGACTTTATTTTCTATTCTACTAATTTTTATTTATAAGATCAAAAAAAAAAAAAAAAACTAAGTTAGAATTCATTTTGAATTGAACAAGATAACCCTCTTTTTAAGTATTTTGAGTATGTTGAACCTTTTACTTGTACATTCACAGCTTAGCGGCCCATTGCCGACCAAGTTAAAAATATTTTATCCTACTTTTAGATATATTTCTATCCTAGAGTACATTACATGTCATCATTAATGTAATTAGATTTTTTTAATTATGGCAATAATTATTTTTTTTTTGTAAGCCCTCACACCATGATTCATTTATTAATGAAAAATTAATATTATTATATAATAAAATGTATAGGTCATCCAAGATTATTACGATGAAAGACATGCTTTACATCAAATTTAGAAAATGTGGTCAGCAATTAATAAAATGAAAATTTATGTTTTCAAAACATTTGCATCAAAATTAGCAAAAATTAACTTTGTAGAAAAAATTAGTAAAAAGATGATTTTCAAGTAAATTTGTCCACAAAAATAAGGCGTTGAGATTAGAGGTGTCAACATGGCCGGCCCGGCCCGTGCCGGGTGTCCCGTTTGCCCGACCCCATGATGCCCCTCCCGCAAAAAAAAGACCGCGGGTCGGGTCTGATTCGACCCGACCCGCGGTCCCCCTTATCCCGAACCACTCGGACAAGAATGCCCGAGCGGGCCAGGCAAGGCACGGAAGCACGATCGTGCCTTAAAATAACAGGCCGGGCCGGCCCGTCCCGGCCCATCTGACACCTCTAGTTGAGATCATTAGAATATGGGGAGAAATTGTTCGATTAGCAAAGAAAGCATGTTTTACAACTTACTTGCGCTTGCCCCATAAAGTGCCAATATAACCAGCAAATTCTCAACGGGGGATGAAGAATAACCAAGAGATGCAATTATTGTGAAAGGATTCCACAAGTAGGCAAGTGCCGCCACATCCTCTGAAAGAAACACATCTGAACGCGACAAGAAAATTAAATTTCTCATCAGTCAAGCTGGTTCAAGAAAAAAGCACATTCACAGATCAAAAAACACTTATTTAAGCCACGTCCCAGGGAGACACATGATTATCATAATTAGTCACCAACTTTATAATTTTCAAAGATCTAATCATCCACATGCTGCATCTATATTCCTAAAATTGGATAGAACAGCCAGGCGAGACGAGAGCTCAAAAACAAAGTTTATTGGATTACCAGGTCGTTTTGATGGCTTAATGGCTAGTGTTTCCAAGCTATGTCTGCGTGCAGTCTGCAGGTTCCGGCCAATAGCTCGAATAAGCATGGCACTGATAATATCTACAATGAAAAAAAGCAAGCTGTACGAAAGAAACAAAGATCAATATCAAACTTGACCTAAAAATTTGGAGGAATTTACATAAGCAAAAAAAAAAAAAAAAAAAAAGAGAAGACACACACACACACACACACACATATATATATATATACAAAATCAACCTCTTAAACCAAAGTACAAAAAAAAGAGAATGGAATAACAAAAAATGACTAAAACACACACACACACATATATATGTGTGTGTGTGTGTGTGTGTGAATGAAGATGGAGATCATACCCAGGCTTAGGCTTTAGCAAAGAATATAAGAGAGAATAATATCTCAGCAATCTTATCCCCAAAAATTTGAAAGGCTATGATTAATGAATCATGAACCCGAGAGATATCAACCTTAGATGAAGAAACTTGTGATCATATCAATGCATGATTTCTAATAATATACATGCAACACAAAAACTCTTCAGATGATCAATCATCCTAGTATTATTCTTGCTTAATCATATTTTATTTTGAAGTTCTTATGAAATTAAGTATGTTAATATTTGTATAATCACACATAGATACATATATATATATATATATATATAATATCTACATGAACACATGCTTAAATTATTGTTTTGTAAGGTTTTAAGAGTCAAAGTACAATCGATGTGGTTTATTTCGAAAGATTGAGAAATAAGATTTTAAGTTTCATGAGAGATAATATTTCACTCGTGTAAAAAAAAAATAATTCAAAATATATCTACAAAATATGATAAATGGCATCAATTAAAAATAAATAAAAAATATTAAATAATGAATTATCTGATGAAATAGAAAAAAAAAATATTTAGATTTTAATTACGTCGGATAAATGAAACAAATAGAAAATTGATGAATATTTTAGAAAATTATCAATGAAACAGAAAAAAAAAAATTTATTGATATTTTTAAAGAATTATAAATACGATCATTTGGACTACACATCTTACTTAGATAGAACTAGCATGGCCTAATAAATCTATGATTAAAATTTTATGTATAACTTTTATTTAAAATAAATAAAAGTCAATCAAACATTTGAATATTATATGTTAGAAGCATAAAAAAATATTCAAATATATTTTATAAAATAAAATATATGGGCGAACTAGAAAATATTTTTAAAAATTAAACTCTAATAAAATTTTTAATATACTGCAATGACTCCAACGCATATCTCATGCATGAAAAACATGAACAAAATACATTGAAAAAATATTACTCATTGATACAATTATTCATTCTAAAGAAAAACATGAGACTGAGTAAAAGTGACCATTTTTCCCTTCATAGGTGCTCGAACCAGGCCCACCCTATCAACTTAAAAAAATGAAAATGGACTCAACCCAAATTATGTATGCTAATGATTAAAAAAATAAAAAAGTATAATACATTAATGAGAATAATATTTTTAGAATGATAATTTAAATACATAGATACATACATATATATATATATATATATATATATATATATATAATGGTTGTAATTGGCCTAAATTGACACCTAAAATACTTTTTTTTTTTAAAATTCACACTCCCTCAAGGTAGATACATACGACAAACTTTTACACTGATCAATCATCTCAGTAGTGATCACAACTAAGCACATTTAACTTTGAAATTCATATAAGATCAAATTCATTAATGATGGTTTAAACACATCTAATTGACACCTATAATAATTAACAACTAGAATAGGTTAAACTGAATGTCGAATAAATAGAGTAATTTGATGAAGATAACATAATTAAAATCAAATCATAACAAAAAAATAATCAAGATGCATAATGGCATGGATTAATATTATAAAATTTAAATTATTAATTCTTAATTTAATTTAAATTAATGAAAAAGAGCAACAAGCAAGCTTTTAATTAGGGGACAAACCTTCGCCAATTTAATTGCAAGCAACATAGAAAGAAGCACTTCGATACAAAACACAAGGAAAACTCTTTTTACCCACCTAATTAAAAAGTGATTGGTGGATCCTTCATTCCTGTATCACCACAAAGTATTGACTCAAAATTAGTTATTGCATAAGAAAATTAAATTGAATGCAATTTTGTTGTGTTTATGTACGAAATAACAAAAAAAAAAAAAATTATGAAGAATATTTTCCCGAGAAAATTGTTAGTTTTAAGAACATTTGACATTTATGACTAAAATACCTTCCAACAGTAAAAGGCCCAAGAACAGCCAGCAATAGTGGAGAACCATGGTAGATGGATCCTACGAGGCAAAGAGAAGAAGCACAATGACATGAAATTCAAATCAAGTCAAGTTGGATCTGCCCGAGTCGAATAGACTAGTTTTGTCTGGTCTGTGCTTGACTTATTTTTAATTTTAAATGATAATACATAATTATTATTTTAATCTTCACTCTTCTCTTCTACCCCTCCATGGCACGCACCCCCCCCCCCCCCCTCGAATCATCAAAAGTTGTTGCATTGCTATGAAAATAAATTTCTCGATAAAAATTCCTTTTATGCCTAGAAATATATTCATTTGAATATTATTGAAATGCCAAAAAATTAAAATATTTAACCTAGAGAATAAAATGAAACGACATCCAAATTATTTTCTTCAAAATCCAAAGTTTACTTAACAATTATTGAATTTATGATTTCACGAATTCTATATTCTTGAAAAATTTTCTGAATTTATTAAATAATTTTGTTATTTAATGATTTATGAATATTAGTACGCATACAAAAATCCATATTGGCAATTAATTCATTAAATTTTTCTTAATTTATTAAAATTTTCTTGAATTATTAAAGTCTCTAGTACATATTAATTCAAATTCATATAGGGGCAATTATAAATTATTAAAAATTTTGTATTATGTTAAGTGTATGATGAATATAATTCAAATATGTGATCTTGGAAGGATTCAGAATCTGAAAAGAATATAAGTTATTAAACACTAACATTTTCAAAATACAAAAAATATAATCTTATATGATTTTTTATAATTTAAAAAATTACTCTGCCCATATAAATACAATTTAAGAAGTTTTTAGTAATTTCGTGGCAAATTTCCAGATAATATATTAAAAAAATACAGCAAGAACGTGATTTAAACTAACCCGCATAAGGAGACATTGCCGATTGCTTCAGCCAGTATCCTTCAGCCACTGAGAATCCGAAAAAAAATGAACAAAATGGCAGAGAGAAAACGGAGAAGATGGAACACCAAATAAACAGAGAGGGGGGGGGGGGGGGGGGGGAGAGAAAGAGTACGGCGACGGAGGCTGGTGAGAGGAGTGGAAACTTCCGGGCGATAGGCTAAATTGAGGTCGTGGGGAAAGAGAATAAGGAGGAGCCTCAAAGCCAAAGAAGCTGTTAACCATTTCCAGAATCGCCGCCTCTTCGCTGGCGCGGTGCATCTCCCCTCCTGCTCCTCCTCCTCGGACTCGAGTGGAGCAACCATGTCCCCAACCACAACACTCTTCTGCGGCAGCTTCAAAAATTAAAAATATTTTTAATAAATATTGTTAAGTAAAAAATATTAAATTATATTTTTAATAAATATTTTTAATGAAAATATTGTTAAGTAAAAAAAAAGTAAATAATACGTAAAGAGTATAATGAAGCATATTTTTAATAATAAAGTAAGTAGCACCAAATTAAAAATATTTATACATTAAAAAGTGTTTAAAAATACAAAAATTAGGATCACTCATAAGAATTTCATCGACATAAAAACAAAAAATTAATAAAAAATACTTTATTTTAGAAAGAGATCGTAATTACGACAAATGTAGAAGGGAATGGAATTCCCGAGCTTGTTCTTCTTCGAGCTAGGTCCGCTCCGCGTCCGTGCAGAGGCTAGAACGGCAGAACCTAATGGATTAAGATGGCCTGCAGAGCAAGGACCATATTCCCCACAGCTGAGAGAAAAGTCGCGAGCTGGAGCGAGCATCGGAGACGTGAGTGTTCGCGTGGATTTCGAAACAAGCTCTGTTTTCTCTCGCCTGCGAATCCGAAGTCCACTTCCGTGTGTCCGGCGAAACACGGCGGCGGGTCTGACAATGCCACAGATTTTGACCGGCGCGGTCGTGATGAGAACGTGACGAGCCCGGAATTTGATTCTCTTCTGATGGGCATGGGAGAGGAAGAAGATGGGTGTGGGGATACTGACGACGATTTCATGGATTCGAATTCATGCTGTGAGAGTGATGGGCAAGGGCTAAACGTGAAGAGGAGTAAAGTGGAGGAGGATGCATCTGGGCGGCGGCGGGGGCAGCAGGAGCAGCAGCCTTTGGTAAGAGAAACTTGTAGGATAATAGAACAGAGATTGGCATGGAACCCCGTGCTGGAAGAGGAAATGAGGTACCTATTAAGGAGGCTTAGCCCCCAGCAGGTCTGCTCTGTCCTGAGGTGTCAATCTGATGAAAGAGTCGCTCTAAGCTTCTTCCACTGGGCCGATCGTCAATGGCGGTATCGACATCACCAGAGCGTGTACTACGCGATGCTCGACATGCTCAGCAGGACGAAACTATGCCAGGACGCGAAGAGAGTTATTCGGGTCATGGCGCGCAGGAAAATCGAGCTCCATCCCGAGGCATTCAGGCACTTGATGGTGTCGTACAGTCGGGCGGGCAGGCTGAGGAACGCCATGCAAGTGCTGACGAAGATGCAGAAAGCAGGCATCGAGCCTGACTTGCTGATATGCAATACCGCCATTTACGTTCTGGTGAAGGCCAACAGGTTGACGAAGGCGCTGAACTTCTCATCAAGAATGCAACGCTTTGGAATCGCGCCAGACGTCGTTACTTATAATTGCTTGATCAAGGGCTACTGTGATGCTCACCTACTAGACGACGCCATGGAGCTGATCTCAGAAATGCCATTCAAAGGATGCCCACCAGACAAGGCCAGCTACAACACCGTGATGGGATTGCTGTGCAAGCAGAGACGGATCAGAGAAGCCAGAGACCTGCTGGAGAAGATGAAGAACAGTGGGCTGGTCCCAGGCAAGGAAACATATAACTCCGCAATACACTTGCTTTCCAAGCACGGACATGCAGAGGAGGCGCTGGAGTTCTTGCGAGAAGCAGAAGCAGCGGGACTCGGAGCTGACAAGATCGTCTACAGCGCCATCGTCGATTCGTTCTGCAAAGAAGGAAGGATGGACAGGGCCAAGGAAATCGTGAAGGAAATGTTCGCGAGAGGCTGTGCCCCCGACGTCGTCACTTACACTGCGGTCGTGAATGGGTTTTGCAGGGCTGGGGAGCTGAACAAAGCCAAGAAAATGCTCCGTCACATGCACAGCCACGGATGCCGACCAAACACGGTCTCACACACAGCGCTGCTGACCGGCCTCTGCAGGAACGGCAAGTCGCGCGAGGCGAGGGAGATGATGAATGAGGGCCGCGAGGGAGGGTGGACACCAAATGCAATCACCTACGGCACCATCATGCATGGGCTGAGGAGGGAGGGGAAGCTCTCAGAAGCCGCCGAGACGGTGAGGGAAATGGTGGGGAAGGGGTTCTACCCGACTCCAGTAGAGATCAACTCGCTGATCAGGGCTTTCTGCGTGGAGGGCGAAGTAGAAGAAGCAAGACAGTTCATGAAGGATTGCATGGGCAGTGGCTGCACGGTCACCACGATAAACTTCAGCACGGTGATTCATGGATTCTGCAAGATCGATAATTTAGACGCGGCGCTCTCAGTTTTCGAGGACATGTATCTGAGCGACAAGCACCCCGACGCAGTTACTTACACAACCCTAGTCGATGGGCTGGGAAGGAAGGGGAGGATAGGGGAGGCAACGGAGCTGATATTACAGATGCTTAGAAAGGGGCTGGACCCCACACCGGTGACCTACAGATCGGTGATCCACCGGTACTGCGGCGCAGGTAGGGTGAGAGACTTGTTGCCGGTGCTCGAGAAGATGCTCCTCCGGCAAAAATTCAGGACGGCGTATAATCAAGTTATCGAGAAGCTCTGCCGCTCCGGCCGACCAGAAGCCGCCCACAGGCTGCTGGGCAAGGTTCTGAGAACACCGTCGAGGACTGATGCTAATACCTGCAACGTCCTGATCGGGAGCTTCTTGAGAAAGGGGATCATCCTATCAGCTTACAACGTGGCCTGCAGCATGCTCCGCTGCCACATGATCCCCGATTCCAAATTGCGTGGAAGCCTCGCGCAAAAACTGATATCAGAAGGCAAATCCGAAGAGGCCAATAGCCTTCTTCGATCAACACATTCACCATTATAACCTTCAAAAGTATTAAATTAAACATGCCCTGCTGTACTGTATGGGCAGCCACACAGCTCACACGATGCCTAAGGCTTGAGCTTCTTGCTCGGGCCACTGCCAGGCAATTTGTGCTTGGGCATTTGATTGGAGAGCTTGAAAGCAGAAGGGCACAACTCCCTCACGGCGCAGCTTCCACAATGAGGCCGCAAGGGAGTGCAAACTGTCTGCCCAAATCCCACCTGTTCCATACCCAAATTTTACAAAAAAAAAAAAGGGTGAATTGATGCTCAAAAGTGGGTTAATTGGAGCCCTAAAGTGGGAAGAACAGCACGGACCAAAAGTGGGTTAATTGGAGCCCATTCTGTTTTTGGCAGCCACAGTTGCAGGGCCGCTCTGGTTTCCTCTGGAGTGGAAGTCATCTAGCAGAAAAGAAAAAAAAAGATCTGGGGGGCCATTACCACGCAGAAAATGAAGACCAGGCAAGAGTGCGAAGCACTAACCAGGGTCGTGTTCGGCTTGGAGACCCAGCCGAGCCGGTTGCAGATTCGGTGCACGTGGGTGTCGACGCACACACCCTGAACATTGTCCCATGCAACATTCATCACCTGTTATGAGGAACCAGAAGTCAGGTGGGTTAACCCTGGCCGACACGACTAGGGCCTACCAGGTGAGCCATCTTGGGGCCAATTCCTGGAAGCGAGAGCAAGCCCTCCAAGGAGCCAGGGATGTCCCCGTTGTGCTCGGCGAGGCAAATTTCAGCTATCTTCTTCATATTAGCTGCCTTCCTGGCATAAAAGCCCACCTGGTGAGAAAGAGAGACAGCAAGACCAGACATGAAAATTGAGTTTCTCAGAGTTTCTGAACAAATAAACTGCGCACCGGATAAATCAACTCCTTGATTCTCTCTTCATCAGCTCCATTGACGGCATCAACAGAGAGAAGACCATTTCCATGGAGGCGCCCAACAGCTCCTACAGAATATTTTAAAAAAAAATAAATAAATAAAGAATGAAAATGATGCTGAGGGCGGGTTAAATTACAAACTAACCATGGTTCACGTGATCCTTGGTTTGGCTCGAGAGGAGTGAAGAAACCAGCACGGCAAATCTTCTCTCCTGAAATGCAATGGGAGAAGAGGGCCAGGGCTGGCATCACATAAATCCCAAGTTCCATTAGTTTTGCAGAGAAAATATGACGGGCACGCCACCTTGGGAGGAAGAAAGTTCCCAGCTTTCTCACATCCCATGGTGTCTACCGGTGCACTTGCAGATGATCTCATTTTTCGGATCCCGTCCAGCACTTTTTCCCAGTTGGCCGGGGCCCCGCCCAGGGCTGTTATAAAAAAAAATAATAATAAATACACATATTTTTGGTACAATATGACTCTATATATATATATAGCCATATTGTATTGAATATTTTATGACTATGTATAATTATATTTTTTAAATAAAAAAATTATAAATAACATATTAACATATTTTATTTTTCAAAATTTATGGTTACCTAAATTAATAAATCATAGTGTCTTTATTTTTTTTTTATTTTCAGATAAATTTATAACATATTTAAATTTGGAAAAGTAATTTTAGTTGGGAGGGCAAAAATGATGAAACAATTGTGTTTGTGAAATTATTGACTGCTTGGCTGCTACCCACATAAATATACACATTACATATTTATTTTTTTGAGATTAGTTTTTTTTAGTTTATTTATTTTTAAAATTTAGTATAAAGTAAAATTATAATGATAAAAATAATTCACCCTCATACCCAAAAAAAAAAAAAAAAAAAAAACTCAGGAAACCTAAGCTAGATTTAAAAAATAAAAAATAATATATTTTTGTGAAAATAAAATAAATCTAGACGTATATGACAACAACATGACTGAAAGATCCAAGACTCGGGTATCTCTCAGGATCTCGGCCCTCGTGGCTGGAAAACCTATGAATAGATAAATATTAGTAGTATGCATAAGTTTTAATATAATTAAAAATAAAAATTTTATATATATAAATAAAAAAATTTACTCGACATATATATTATAAAAAAGTATTTACCCGAAGAAGTAGTAGTGCCACTTAATACCTTGAGAGATATGTTGAACCATACACTAAAAAACATAAAATATTGAATTTCAAGAAAATACAATGTAGCATCAAATTCTTTTAAATTAAATCAATTTTAATTTTAATGACCTCATTCATTTATCACAATGAGTATGTAATTGAATGCATCGTAAAATTCAACACTAGGATGATCTTGCAATCAGATTTTCAGAAGATCATATATTATATTTTATGAACAAATAAATTCAACCCACTTTCCATATGATGTTCGACACTCAACGTACTAACTTCTTTGAATTATTTCATAATAATTTCATGATTTGTAGTTAAATTAAAAAAGTTAACTTTATTATGATTTTTATGGAATTAAATAAATAATAACTAAATTAAATATAATTTAAATATAATTGATGAACTTGAAAGAAAATTAAATTAGTAGATAAAAAAATAAAAAAAAATTAATATTTCAATGTCACGACTTGGTCACACTGGCACAAACTTGTTAAGTAGTCATTTTAATCTTTATTAGTGGCGACTCTACCAAATAAAAAAATGATAATTCTTACACATTATGACTCTACGATAAACAGGCTGAAAATATGTCTGCATGATACGCACTACCCTTAGATCTTTCGAAAATCTGATCGGAATACCCATCAATGTGATAAGTCTGTCCATGCCGTCCCTACCCAACTCGCTGGTGTATATGAAGGGAGTAAACTTTGAGACTGAACTCAATCCAATCTCAAAAAATACAGTACTAAGTTGAATTTGTCTAGAATTTAATGGACCATATTTTTTGGTACCACATTTGTTTAATAAGTCATAGTATTACCAAGTATCACATTATATTTCTTATAAATCCAAAAATCATAAAATATCAAATAATTTTTAGTCATGATTAACTTTACTGCTATAATTTTGTGTTCTAGAGAATAAATATCTGATTCGCAATCATTCTTATCACACTAATTTTATGTTCCAGAGATACAATGCCTCAATCATAATATTTTTGCTGGCCCAACTTGTGTTCCAAAGAATCATTATCTCTGTTAGATTATTTTTTTTACTGTCGTAACTTTTACACTCTAGGGAAGATTAAAAGATATTACAGAGCCGCGGGTTCAAAATAAAACAATGAGTTGTAGATCGAAAACCCACGAGAAGGCAACACATATATCTAATGATAAAATGAAAAGTTACTATCATTTTCTTCATGTTTACGTTCATTAAATTATAATTGCTTCACATACTAGTTGCTACATGTTGAAATCGGTTCATATAACTTCCATAAATCAGACATTATTAAATTTCAAAGCTATTTCAAGCAAAAAAAAAAAAAAAAAAAACAATTAAATGTACTAAATAATCGACATGATTAACAATTACTTACCAGGAATTCGCGATTTAGTTTCTCCATTGTGAGCAAATTCCTCGATTTCAGGCAGACGAGGCGGCTGCACAACAACAACAACAAAACTTCAAGTGAATTTGATGCTTCGGCCGCCACTAGTCCGGTGGTTATTATTTTTTTACCGACGTACGCATTCCACACGAATCAAGTTAGCCAGGCACGCAGGCACGCAGGCACGCAGGCACGCATCATGTGAGCGGAAAATTAAGAAAAATCTGAGAGCAAGCCTTACTTTATCTGCAATGAGTTCCGATTCACGTACCTTCTCTGGAATTTCCGTGGTCGTTATCCTCTTCTTCTTCCCCATGGGCCTACCGTTCCTCATTAGCACTCACAAAAGTGGAGCTCAGATTATGAGCGTCCTCTTTGGGACGAATCTGTTTTTTCCTTTTATATGGATCATAAAAATAAAAGCAACTGACAAACTTGCAGTTTGCACACACACAAACCAGACCAGACTAATTATTTATAAATTTACATATTTATATGTCTATAAAAACACACACACACACACACATATATATATGTGTGTGTGTGTGATCAATAAATAAATATATATACATATACATGTAAAAGTATGTGTGCATAATATTCTCAAAAATATATTTATATTTATGTGTGTGTGTGTGTGTGTGCATGTATATATTTATAGTTCTAGATAAATTAAACATGTGTGTATGTGTGCGTGTGTTGAAATATAAATATTTCATATATTAAAATGATTTTTATTTTTTTTTGATCTGATGTTAAACTCATAATTCATAAATAGTCTGAAATATATAAAACTAAATATATATATTTTTAATAATTAGTTATGTTCCTGAAGAAGAAATGAAATCAGAAAAAAAAATGGGCCTTGATGGGCCAGCTAGGCCACTAAACTCAGAAGAGTAGGGCCATTACCAAATGACCAATCTCATGGACATGGCGCAGCCCATCGGACCACCATGTTTGAAAAAGCTGGCTCAATTAAAGTAAAACAAAATTTGTTTTAATTTTTAACAACTAAATATTTCCCAACTTATATTTAATTAAGACAGAAGACTTACCCACACTTCACAAATAAAAAATAATTTAATAAATGGATCACCCGGCTGCCTAGCCGGGCCCAGATTAGCATTTTTGATATTTTTTTTTAATATCAAAAAAAGCCCATTACCCATATCCTACAAATGAAAATAAATAAATAAAAACAAAACTGCAAAAGAGAAAAGGACCACGCGCTTCGAAAAAGGAAGGAAGACCCACAAAGGAGCAGAGTTGATAAAATGGTAAATAAAATATTACAGACCGAAACCATTTTACAAAAAATAAAAGCAGAGTTGATAAAATGGCTTCAACGATTGCTCTTCAATGGATCATCGGTTTTGCCCGATCTGGCATCGGTCCATGCTTTGGCAATCGTCTTCTTCATTTCGTCATCTCCATCCTCGTACATGTTCTGCAACAAAAAGCAACAGATTTGGTCAGCAAGCCATCTCTGATCTCCCTCGACCCCGACGCCACCATTAAATTGCGTTTTACTGATCCCGTGAGATTCAGACTCATCGTGCTCACCTTCATCAAGTCCATGATTCCTGCCATCGGATCCTTTTCTTTGTCTACTTTCGGCTTCAACTGTCGCCCAAATCACAGTTGCTCTCAGGAACAAATTCTTTCAGCCCAAAAAAAAAAACCCTAGAAAAATTACCTTGTCTTCTTTGAAGTGCAAATCCAACCAGTTCAATTTGGAAGCTTTGTGCAGAGTTATGACGACCCTCTTTGGCTTCACCTCAACATTACATTTCTCAGGAACAATCTCTTTGTGCAGCTTAGGCATGCCACATCGGTAGTTCTTCCCTCCCACATCATGAAATTTGATATCAAAAGACATTAGCTGGAAATCACACTCAGTGTTTTTCTTATCAACATTCTCCATTGAAACATAAATCTGAGAGACGGTGGCGAGAGAAAGAGAGAGGGAGGGAGAGAGAGGAGACATGAGAAATGAAGCTTGAAAAACCATTTAACAATGGAAGATGGGCGCAGTGCTGCTTGTTACCGTGACTTTGTTGTCATCCTGATCCCATCTGAAAGAACTCACTGGCAGATAATTCTTCACAGGCTCAGGCACCTTCACCTCGGTTGCAATTGGAGATGGAATGCGACCCAGCACAGGCTCCTTCGACGACTGTATTCAGCATTCACGAGTGATCGAACAGTTAACAGTTGAAATGGAAATCAAAAACAAAAGCACAAACGACGCAGCAACTAAAATGGAATTTCGGAGCGGGCTTCGGTCGGCGCAAAAACACAGATCAGGTGAAAGTGACAATCAACATGGAGATCAGAGACGGCGGACTTAAAATTCTAAAATCGCTCGGGAATTTGTTCGTGCTTTTACAGTGGCGAAGTATGACATAATTCAAAAAGGAACTCTATCAGACAGCTAAGCAACTCGGTCGATTCAAAAGAGAAAGGTGAAACAGGAAGTTCTAGGAGAAGAAAACGCGACCAGCAGCAAATCCTGGAGATAAACGAATCGATCAAACTTGCCGAAAGCAGACCAACGATTTACGCGCAGATGCCGCAGATTCAGATGAACAGCAGCGCGAATTGGCTTGCTTCTACACGTTTGAAGATGCAGGCGTTCGCCATTAGAGATCAGAAAGAAGAAATCGAGAGCAGATAAAAATGAAAACCTTCTCCAGTCTACGAATCTCAGAAGAGATGAAATTAACCACTCCGGGCCTCTTCGCCGAGCTCTGGAGGTGCTTCAGTTCCGCCAGATCTAAAGCCAGTTCCTCTGCCATTTCGTTTAGCCTTGGCCACGCGGTCGTCTTCCCCGGAAGCTCGCAGAGAGGAATTTAGGTTATGTTTCACCGACGGCGCTTTTCCAATCCACGAGAACTTTCTAGACTCCAGTGTTTATATTTTTTCTTCCAAGTTCCACCACAGATGGACAGTTGATCTCGCGGCCCAGCGCACCATCCAGAATATTCTATGAATTTGAGTTTTCATTTTTAAAAACTAAGTTAGATTCCCAGTTTTAAAAACTACTTTTTAAACATTTTTTTTTAATTAATTTCTCAGTATAAATTATAGTTTAGAAATTAGAGGTATCAAGTCGAAACTAAGTTAGACCCGACTAAGTGATGTCTGCCTTAGCCCGACACTGCACCGTCCAGAATCATGCTTGGACCTGGGTTGCACCGGCCCAAGACACGGCTCGAGCCATGTCGAGCCAAAGACATATGCTAAAGCTATGGACACTCCCAATATTATGACTTTATATTCCATAGATAAATTAAAATTGTCTCAGTCATAATTATTCCTAGTCATCATGACTTTTATACTCTAGAAGAGATCTAATGAGACGAAAAAGTCATGACTTCTAGCAAGTCCAGGGCGAACAACTTCCAACCCTCGATTTGGGATAAGTCCAATGCTAACAGGGGCAATAATTATTTGTATTTAGGTTTTGAGACTTAGATACTCACCATGACTCTCATTAGGAACCTTAGATTCCACGAGATGCTAAATTAGGATCTAGGGTTAGTTTTTATATACTTGTGTATTGATGATGTGATATTATAATGCTTATATATGTTGTAAAATGTGTTATTTGGATATATTATAATGCTTATATAATGTTTTTATATACTTGTTATATATGTTGCATATATATATATATATATATATATATATCTAGGGTTAGTTTTTATAATGCTAAATTAGGATCTAGGGCAATATCACATATATAATGCTTATATATGTGATATTATAATGCTTATAATATATACATATATGTATATATATGTATATATATATATATATATATATATGTATGTATATATATATGTACATATATATATATGTACATATATGTATATATATACATATATATGTATGTATATATACATATATGTATATGTATGTATATATATATGTATGTATATATATATGTATGTATATATATATGTATATATATATGTATGTATATATATATATGTAAATATGTATATGTATACATATATGTATATATGTATGTATATATGTATGTATATATATATGTATATACGTATGTATATACATATGTACATGTATATATATATGTATATACATATATACATATATATATACATATATACATATATATATATATATATACACATATATGTAAGATCATATCATTATATTCGATTATTGCTAGTGCTATCATATTTGATCTTGCAGACTCATTTGTTACAAATAACTTTTCTTTCTTTTATGTGATAATGATGCTAACTTTTTATGCATCGTTGGCATACTAACTTATTGAGCCTCAAACTTAAATTGTTATTGTATCTTTTGCTCTGGTACTTTTTATGTCAGAACTAGAGTTTCTTATGTCAGATTATTTTGCACTTATATAGTTGTAGTCTCGAAAACTTTTTTTGATGTGCTATTATTTTTATTATTTTTCTATGGTTGATTTTCTACAAAGATTACCCCACTATTGATAATAACTTTATGGGTAGTGGGATCTCAGGGGTGATACTCATTTACTCCTTCAAGATACCTTAAGAATATACACTTTCTAGATTTTAGATCTAATTTTGTTCTTTTACCGATAAAATATCTATTGGTATCTTTAGATCAATTGTAGTTCATAGTGATTGATTTCACACATAACAAGCCTAGCATGGCCCTATCAATGACCCTGGCATATATGAAGCTACTTTTAATCAATTGTAGAACATGGAGCAGGAACCCTAGCATGGCTGGCTCGAGCTTGGTCTGGGAAGGCTCTAAACCAAGTCATATAGTGTCGTGCATGGCATTTTAGTATCGTGCCTCGTGCCATGCTCGAGCTGCCCAGCCTAGTCTGCACCTCTAATATAGAATATTGTCATTATCCTCTATACTTCTTACGTTCCCCTAAGTACTTAATGACTCAACATCTCTACTCTTATTCTCGTATCGATAATTTGCCCCGGGGTACTCTTTCTTACGATAGCTATTGCACTTGGTATTCTTATTTCTTTTATATTTTGATCTAATAGGATTTGGACTGTTACTGGGGACATATTTTGTTGGTATCCTTCATATCAAATCAAAAGCTTCTACCTTGTTGTAAAGTTGAATGTTTATCCTCTTTTTTATGCTTATTTTCTTCTTCTAGGATAATAGTTCTAATATCATTGAATAATATATAGTCCATAAAGATATAATCATCAGATCGATGATGAATTAATCATATAAATCAAGTAAACTTTAAGGTAAAACTTAATTTACTCAATTTTTTTCTATTTTATGACCCAACATAGTAAGTTGAGAAAATATAATATTAAAAGAAAATAGAGTCTATTTTTTAAGAAAACTTGTTGTGAAGTAACTTTATTTCATACTATCTTGTCCCATGTGAGAATATCCTAAATTTTTTTTTATTTTTTTTTTATCATACTAGATAATGCTCCATCAACTAGTATTAAATACAGATCGGCAGCTGCATTATTATCTATATCAATCTACTTATTTTTAGTAATTTTGATGAATTTTTTATTTAAATTGTATCCAAATAATAATCAATTATTGAAATTATATTGATTTTCATTTCCATCATAAATAATTATTACCATTTATTTATTTTTTTTACTTCAAATTTCAATTATATTTATTTTAATTTCATAGTAAATGATATACAAAAATAATAATAATTATTGGATGTATCATAATATCTCTTTAAAAACTAATTTATATTGAGGCTCATATATATGTATGTATATATGTATGTATATATATATGTATGTATATATATAATATATGTCAAATACACAAAAAAAAAATCACAAGTTATTGGACGGATCATAATCTCTTTAAAAACTAATTTGTATTGAGGCTCATATATATGTATGTATATATGTATATACATATGTATGTATATATATGTGTATGTATGTATGTATATATATGTGTGTGTGTATTAATCACAAAAGTTATATATATTAAAATCTTGGTGCCCCTGGGTTGCTGACACGTGGGTGCACAAGGAACAATATTGGACGGACCGTGGAATAGAGACCAGAAAATGGTTTCCAACCAGTAAATTTGTTATGTACGACATGGGTCCACCCAAGCTGTTCCCCGGTCTGACAGGATAACGGTTTGACA
This sequence comes from Sapria himalayana, assembly GCA_029783825.1. Taxonomy (NCBI): domain Eukaryota; kingdom Viridiplantae; phylum Streptophyta; class Magnoliopsida; order Malpighiales; family Rafflesiaceae; genus Sapria; species Sapria himalayana. Next base: position 2,030,531 of record JAREIK010003088.1, read on the forward strand.
TGAATAATGGAGCACCAGGGGGGTGTGGACCGTAGATCCAGCTTGTATGATATGATGATGAGCAAGATAAATTGAAGCGCGCCACTACATGTCGGCACTTGGCAGCGCAGCAGCGTGACTGAATCTCCCCCTCTCCTCCCCGGCCGGCAGTCATCATCGGCTTCACCAGAGTCGTCGCCCATGAACCCCGACGATTCGTGGGTGTGGACCCAGATCAAAGCCGAAGCTCGCCGCGACGCCGAGTCGGAGCCAGCGCTAGCTAGCTACCTCTACTCCACCATCCTCTCTCACTCCTCCCTCGAGAGATCCCTCTCCTTCCACCTGGGCAACAAGCTGTGCTCTTCCACCCTCCTCTCGACCCTGCTATACGACCTCTTCCTCAACGCCTTCACTTCCGACCCGTCTCTAATCTCGGCCGTCATTGCCGACCTCCGTGCCGTACGAGCCCGCGACCCCGCCTGCGTGTCTTTTTCTCACTGCCTTCTCAACTACAAGGGCTTCTTGGCCTGCCAGGTCTGCACCCAAACGTCTATCCCTCCACTTCATTTCTTGATCTCGAGAGAGACGACTCTGGAGATCAGAACCCCCGCTCGCTGGAACTGGTCCATCGTTTTGGCTTTTTGCCTTTCCCCCCCCCCCTTTGGTCTCGAGTCTATCACGCGGAAATTAGAAATCTGGGGTAGAGTTTGTCCTAATTTTCCCTTGGAGTGATCTTCTCTCTCGATTAGGATCTCCACATCGACTCGTAGCTGAAGATTAGAAATTTGAAATTAGATTCTCACGATGGTTTCCTATAATTTTCTCGATTCTTCTTCTTCTTAATTTGTTTTCGTTAATATGATGGGCAGCCTTTTCTTTTTCTTTTTCTTTGGTCTGGATCGATTCTGGGACAGGCGCACAGGGTGGCACACAAGCTATGGACCGAGTCGAGGAAGCCACTGGCACTTGCGTTGCACTCCCGCATTGCCGACGTTTTTTCGGTCGACATCCACCCGGCCGCTAAGATTGGGAAGGGGATACTGCTCGACCACGCCACGGGAGTGGTGATCGGCGAAACAGCGGTGATCGGGAACAATGTTTCGATCCTGCATCACGCCACGCTCGGAGGAACGGGAAAGGTGAGCGGCGACCGACACCCCAAGATCGGAGACGGAGTGCTGATCGGAGCAGGCGCCACTATCCTGGGCAACATTAGAATCGGGGAAGGAGCCAAAATCGGAGCGGGCTCGGTCGTGCTCATCAGCGTCCCTCCCCGGACCACAGCTGTTGGAAACCCCGCGAGGCTGGTCGGACCAAAGGAAGCTCCGGCGGACCAGGAAGAATCCCCCGCCGAGTCCATGGATCACACTTCGTTTATCTCCGACTGGTCAGATTACATCATTTGAATGAATACAAATTGTAGGAGGAGAAATGACGCATTTCTCCAAATTGACGGTCGTGAAATAAATATCAGATCAGAACTCTTTTTTTTTTTTTTTTACATTTCTCATGACTCATTTTTAACTTACAAAAAATAAAAAAATCAAGTTTTTGCTAGATAAATGTAGTAAATTTTAACAATCACGAATTTAATATTTTCAAATTAAAACTATTTGATAAATAAAGATGCAATTATGAATTTAATTCATAAAAATAATCCTAGAGTAAACAAAGATGCTATTTTTTATTATTATTTATATTAACTCATTATTATATAAACATAATTTTAAAAAAATAAAACAATCTGCCATTAAAATCTGTAAAAAAAAAATTATGAGAAAAAATAATTCAATATTACATTATTTCAGTTAGGTCATCCCAGCAGTACCCAATATTCCTGGACTTCTAGTAAGGCCACAAGTCAATCCTGCCTTGCTTTTTCAGAAGCATCTGGTTGAACTCTGCCCTCGACGACTGCAATCATGCCACAATATCATATCAAAATCATAATGCCTTCCCAAAGTTGGGCCTTGTGCAGGCCCAACTAATGCCTTCTTCCCAAGTTGGGGCATGTGCAGGCCCAACTAATGCCTCCTTCCCAAGTTGGGGCATGTGCAGGCCCAACTAATGCCTCCTTCCCAAGTTGGGGCATGTGCAGGCCCAACTAATGCCTCCTTCCCAAGTTGGGGCATGTGCAGGCCCAACTAATGCCTCCTTCCCAAGTTGGGCCATGTGCAGGCCCAACTTATCTGATTGGGGGTGAAATTGAATGGAAAAGGGAACAAAAAAAGAAACAGCACGAACACAATTCATAATGTTTATGACAGTGGACACTGCTGATGGCGACAACTGATGGGGTGAATTATTAGCCTATGAACTGGAAGGCAATACTCTCCACTAGAACTTATAAAAACCCAACAACCATAGTATAGATTGACCTACCTATGGGTTTTAAAATGAGATCAAACATATTATTAGATATAATTACACTTAAATCATGTTTGATAAACTATTAAAAATTTTTAATAATTTTATTTTTTTAATATTACTTGTTCAATAATAAGCAGGCAGAGGGCTAATTATCATTGAATGCAAAAAATATTCAATAAAAATTTTTTTAAGCGTATCTATATATATATATATTTTTTAATTTCTTTTTCGTTTTATCGTTCACGCTACAGTTCAATTTGTTAATCTGTATTCTACTCATCATTTCTCTACTACCACAAACACTAATCATAACTTTATTTCATGATTAATTTAAGAAAAAAAATAACAAATCAATTAGTTGTTCATTAATTTTTATTTTTATATTAAAATTTTGAATAATTTTTAAAAATTTAGATTTTATTGGTTATTTTTTTAAATTATTTATGTATTTTATTGGATATTATAATTTATTTATGGATATGTTTCTAGTGATTTTCTTTTAAATAATAAGTAATAATTTTATTGAAAAATAAAATATTATTAAAAACCTTATTTATTTTGGATAAAATGTAATACAATGCCAATAAGGATATATATGTAAAATACATAATTTTCAGTATTCAGTATTTACAGTTATCAAACAATATATTTATCTTCAGCATTTGATTGTCAGTAACTTATCAAACAGTTTTACAATACAAATACAACACTTATAAAATTCAGCAATTAATTTTTCAGTATTTATTTTTCAGCACTTAATTTTTTTTCAGTTTATCAAACAGATCCTTAATTTATCTAATATAATTTATCATCTTCTTGAATGACTAAGCATATCAGAAAAAAGATAATTGCGATCCTGTAAATATTATGTGAGGACAACAGACTCAACTGTGTATTACGAAAAAGAAAGTACCCGAGTTAAAAAATATAAGGTATGATACATCCCTACCTTCTTAAAGTAATAAAACTTATGGCATACCTTCTCTCTATAATCACCTGAGCCCAGCTCAAATCAAAGTATACCTCTAACTGGATATACCCTAATCTCTAAATAATGCTTTTACATCATATAATTCTATTTGCATAGATGATAATCCAAATAACTATATTCATATGAGTCAGTCTAAAAAAATATAGTAACCAAATAATTATACTAATAATATAAATAATATCCGAACTAATCGTTATTAAATAATATCTAAAATTAAAATGAGAAGCTAATATTTATAAATAAGTCTATACACAAATTAAATGGTAAGTCAGCCAATACGCATCCAGTCATTGTAAGATCAAACAAAATATTTAAAACATATATCCTCAAAAAAAAAAAAAAAAAAAAAATCATATCTCTTAAGTATCCAACGTCAATACCCATGATGCATCTAAGACACACTAATTCCTTCATATGAATATAAAAAAAAATATTATTAATAAAATAAGAAATTTAATAGAAGAATAATCTAATAAATTACTTTTTAAAAGAAGAAAAATTACACTTATTAAGTATGTAGTATCAACTATTCCATTATATTCCATACAAGCAACAAGCTCTACTTTAACAGAAGCTCACTGTCACATAGTCTCAATCTAGTAACACCCCGATTGAAAAAAAGATTAAAAAAAGAAAGTTCCATTATAGAAAAATATATAGGATGGAAGGTGATTAAAAAAGACTTATCATTTTGGTATGAAAAATAAGTCAGAAGCAAAAAAATTATTATTCAAATACATAGAAGATCGTCAGAAACTAAAATTAATAAAAATTTTTCAAGATAATAGAAGAGACACTACATAATTACAAAAAATAATTCCATAAAACCTTGTTGATCATAATAATTGTGTCAAGCCCAGCATGGCATGGTCCAGAACCATGCCTAGACCATGGTTGGCATGCCCCACCATAACTCTTACCACACACACACACACACACACACACACACACACACACACACACACACACACACACACACACACACACAAACACACACATAATGTCTTACTAATAATATAATAATAAATACTTTTCATTCTACGGGTACTACATCTCTTGTGATTCATCTTCACACGTCAAACTCTTAGATTATTTACTTATAAGTTAATGATCACATCATAATAAATCATTATCCACCCATTACTTTTTCTTCTTACTCCTTAAATATTGTATAATCAATATCAAATTATCTAAAGTATTTGATTATAAAAATATTCTTTTTTAAAATTTGATCTTGAATACCCTAATAATCTTTTTTATAAGTTATCTTGCTAAATAAATTAACTATAATATTAATTTCTCGTTCATTGACATTATTTTAGATGATCTAAAAATTTTGATGATGACTTTTCTTAGGAATGAGCATGATAGATTATATATCCTTTTTTATTATTATTAATTATCCAACTAGGTACTTTAGTATTATTAATTTATTATTTATTCATTCTCCGCTTAGTAACTCATTTCTCGCTAAGCTAAAATATTTTAAATCTCAAAGTTAGAAATACCTCTCCCTTAGATTATGAGGCTTATCAATTATTTTGTTATATACGTTTCACTTAGTTTTTTTTTTATTTTATAACAAAAAATTAATTTTTAATTAATTAATTAAAAAAAAATAAATTAATTTTATAAAAAATATTAATATTTTCATATTCTCGTTAAAGTATATGTCGTCCACCAAAAAATGACAATGTTTTAGATACTCATTTACTTCTACTACTATTCTTGATTGTGATAATCAAATAATAAAATATATAATCTTCGATCTAAAATGCTATGAAATAATAAAAAAACATAAAAAAAAAATTTTTTTCATGGAGACAAATCAAGATAAAAATTATTACTAAAGCCATTGTTCTTATTGCATATCAATCAACTAATATATTGATAAAGGCCTAGAAAATATCTCATTTTAATATAATAGAGATATAGATTATACCCAATATACAAAACTTCAACTTTAGCACAAAATCTGAGAGACATTAATATCATGATATTTTTATCCCCAAAATTCAAAAAGGCAGCATCTAATAATCTCGAACCAGATACCCACCAATCTCAGACGATGACACTTGCTATCACATAAAGGCATGACCTCCAAAAAATATATGCAATACGAGAACCTATGCTGCATGGACACGGATACGGACACGGGGATACGACACGACAGGATACGAGGACACGGAAAATTCTAAAAAACTAGGATATGAATATGACTAGGATAAGTCATGATAAAAAAAATAAAAATAAAAATAAAAATTATTAATTATAAATATTAGGTATTTTAAAATAATTTAAAATAATATATTTTAAAATAATTTAAAATCCTGTATTTTAAAATAATTTAAAATTTTGTATTTTAAAATAATTTAAAATACGGTATTTTTAAATAATTTAAAATTCTGTATTTTTAAATAATGTAAAAAAAATTTAAACCCTCTAACACTCTCTCCACTCCCAAACCCCCCCACCCTCTCTTTATAGTTTCGATTTTCGAATTCTCCCCCCCTCCCGATACAAATTCCAAAACCCCCCCTTCCCTTTATGGAATTAGGTTACCTTAGGTACTGTCGGCGCCTCGACGGCGTGCTCCTCCCCTCCCCGTTTGACGCAATGATAATTGACAACTATTTTCCGCAATCGACTTGTCGGCAACTCACTGTCGGCGGTGTGCTTCTCAATTTGTTGGAGATGTAGGAGTAATGGTTAATATATATTGTATTTCCGACACATTAGAATCGTAAAAACGCGTCGATTGATAAACGACGCGTCTGTTGTTAATGACGACTATTTCCGAACAACACGTCGGACACGTCTCCGACACATGTCCGACCCGTGTCCGACCCGTGTCGCAGTGTCCACGTGTCTGACACGTGGACACGACAGTTCCTAAGTGTATCCGTACAACATAGATGAGAACTTCCAGGTGATCAGTTATCATCATACTATTTTCGATCAAATATATTTAACTTCAGAATTCTTATAAATTTAATAAAATTAAATTATTCAAATATTTCATTAGTGAATTCTCCAACTCTCGAGCAAATATTAATATATTCGATGATGCAGATAATAATTTTATTTATTTATTTGACTGTGTAGATGATTCACTTGTTAGCATAAATAACCCATAATAATTCACTCATTTTCCACATCATTGTCACGTTGTTCTTATTAGACAATCTTTGGACTCTCTACTATATTGTACGTGGAGTTACCTATTTCCGAAGGCACATTCTTATCAGACAAACACATGCTTGATCTCAAAAAAAAAACATATTTTTGTACTATGGGCATTCATTTATTGGGAGAAAAGTAGCTCAATTCAAATATTTGCTTATTAAAAATCATTTGATAACTGAAAAAGATATACTTCTCTATCTCAAGAACATTATTTTTTAAGGATGCCATCACCTTCACAAGCAATAGAGCCGAATGGAGACTTGTCGCATCCATTATATACCTGAAATGACTTCTATCTCTTCTCCAAGCACCTTGGATTGAAAACTCAACCCTCTCACCATTTATTATGACAATTTAGGAGCAGGTTATCTTTGAGCATCTGCTGTTTTTTTATTCTCAGATGAAATCCTCCCCGTGTGGCTCATATTTCATCTCGAGATCAATGGGTCAATCTCCTCGCTTAATTATTGTCTGTGCTTCTCGTGATCAATTTACAATTTACTCGATATCTTCCGATGTGGGTGACTCGAATCGTGGGTCAAATAAACGGTTAGCGACTCAAGTCAACTCATTTTATGTGCCACCTGGTCGATCTGCGATCATCAATTCGTTCACGTGATATTTAGCTCGCTGATGAGCTCTCATCTACTGTAAAACAGAAATATGTACGCATGATGCTCGGAAAAAAAACCAGAAGGGTAGACCGACTGACCAGTTGCTTGAGCATTAGCATGGCGATGACAAGGAAGAAGAATAATAGAATCTCGAACTCTGCAAACAGAAGAAGAGAATGCACGGCTTTGATTGGCCGTCCCAAGTCTGAATCACGAAACCAACTCCAGCGGCTTCCTGCTCTGCTGCTGCTGCCTCTCCGCATTATTATTCTGAAATTGAGACTGCTAGTGGCTTATTTCCAATTGCAATTGCAATTGTTTTGCCTGAGATATTCCGCCGGACCAGTCAATGGCAGATGAATATGGAAAATCTATCTTATCGACCCTATTTTATGTACCCACTCCAACGTGTAAAAAATTAAAAAAAAAAAAAAAACAAAACAAAATACTTTTCATATATATATATATATATTGCCCCGAATACATCTATATTCGAATATAAATTTGAATATGTGTGTATATATGCATGCATATTAATACACACACACACTATTTATATTAACATTGTATATATATATATATATACACACACACACACACACATATTTACTATGTACATACGATGTGTATATTATGTATAAGTGTATATATACTCACGATGTATATACACAATGTCTATACATTACACATTGAGCTTATTTATATTTCTACAATATTGTACATTACACAGTGTAGATGTACATTATACAATATGTATATACAATATACATTGTATATACACTATTTATTTATTTTACACAATAGGAAAATGATAGAAATGTAAGATTCATTCCTAAATTAAAAATAGATTTTGAAACATAAATTTTCATTTCTATTTTTTATAATATGAACATGTCCAATTTGTTGCAGTTTATATATGGTGTGTACAAAATACATATACATACATAAACTATATACTCTGCAATCATGTAAGTACATACACATATTATTCATCCAATATCATTCACATATTATTCCTCATCTCTTTTCATTCTTTCATCCTCCATTTTTTTTTTTTGTTTTTTCAATTTAATTTTGCATCTTTTCATTCTTTTGTTGTATCCCCTCATTTTTTCTTTACATTTGTATAAGGAGATGTCATCACCTTACTAAAAAATAATATAAAAGTGAAGTTAGTCAGTATATTTAATGAGTCTATACATAATAACTCATCAGTTATGATAAAAAAATAATAATTAACTTTGCATATTAATTTATGTGAATGCCGGTGATTAAATTTTTTTACATTGTTTTTTTTTAATTAATTACAATTTACATATGATACCACACGTACAAATTGAGAAACTCTATTTAATATTATTTGACTGCTTGTCCACAAATAATTTATCATTCTTATTGTGCATTCGCTCGAACACCTCAAATGGTGTTGGTGGACATCACAACTAAACCTCCTGAAAATAAATAATAGATACTAACGAGATACATGGTGCATTGTCATATATTTATTATCATTCACATTCATAAATTTCAAATAATAATAAAATAAGAAAGATAATTTTATCAAATCAATTGAATATTAGTTGGCTCTGCATCTTTATCATAGTTTTTTCTCCATTTGCTAAGCTTGCCATTATTTTAAACACTGTTTCCATATATCTATTACTAAGGCTACTAAGATATAATATTTTATTTATATTTTTTTTTCTACAAAAAAAATAAAAAATAAAATAATAATACATTGTAATATATTTATTTTCATTATTTTTCATATTAAACCACATTAGAAAAATGATAAATACATCAAAATTGTACTTCAAAAAGTTTCCAATAAAATTCTTTCATACTCAAGGGCATTTTCGTCCATTTTATTCTATTCACAAATAGTTTCTCCTTAAATATCTTTCTGGTTATATGAGAAATATAATGAATAAACCCGTGGGCAGTTTAACATTTTTGTGTAAATACATGAGAACAAAATACACTCGTATTTATACTACCAGGTTAGTATTTTATTCATTTTTATTTATTATCCAAAGCATCGTAATGCAATTATTATTTTAATACTCAATAAAAATGTTCTATAAGTAGCAATATCATAATTTGTTATTAAAAAAAATTATTATATTATAATCATAATCATATATTTATTTATTTATTGTTTATTTTTCGGTAAGTTATAAGATTTCACTATCAAAATTTTCGAACTACTACACTCTTTGCTGAAAATAATATAAATTTTAGTTTTAATTTTCTTAACTAAATTTTCAGCATATTTGGATTTATTTTATAATATTCAAGATTAGAAGATAAAAATTATTTGAGAAATTATTTTTTTTAGTATATTTTTTAATTAATAAAAACTTTGTTGGATTCACTTGTTTTTTCTGTAATCCCGCCATGTTATCGTTATCCTTGAGATTCTTGATAGTACGCGAGCGAAAATAATTACGATTTGTCGCTCTGCCTCGAAGCAGCTGCCGTCCTAGATTGAGCCAGTGATTCAGGGGCGACCTTCCTCCAGGGATTCGCCTTCGCGTGCACCGATAGATGTTCATCGTCGCCAGTCATCTCTTTCCGACGCCATCATCCATTTCTGGAACTCGGAGGGGCAATGATGTTCGAAGAGAAGTTAAAATCCTCTTCCCGCCAAAATGCCACCCCCCGAAAATTTCCGTCTCCGATAATCACGCAGCCAAAATTCGGACTCCTGAATCAGCATCTTCAACGCACTGTTTTACTAAATCTCCGGATGGGCATCTGCTCTGCGAAAACGTTAGGGTTCAGGACATCATGAATAGAGTCGAGAAAAGCCCGTTCTATCTGTACAGCAAGCCTCAGATCACGAGGAACTTTCTTGCTTACCAGGATGGTCTCGAGGGGCTAAGACATATTGTTGGATATGCTGTCAAGGCTAACGGCAACTTGAAGGTCTTGGAGCATCTCAGGATGCTGGGTTGTGGCGCTGTTCTGGTCAGTGGAAATGAGCTCAGACTGGCCCTCCTCGCTGGATTTGATCCAAAAAAGTAACTACCCAGATCAACGCGGCACACGTGCAGTCCGCCAATATCTATGCGTCTGTTTTATGCTTCACTTGCATTTTACTTTTTTACCATGTTCAACTGCTGATCTAGAAAATAAACAATGCAAACATCTACACCACCCAGACACCAGGAACTTGTCGTGGCATTGTCCATGCAGATGACTGTAAGATATTGAAATGAAATAAATGGATTAGGCATTATGCTAAGAGCAACTCCAATGGGAGGTGTCATCAGGTGTGCCATCCCCGTAACTGCCAAAATGACACCCAAATCATAAATTCTGTTGCTCCAACGGGGGTGGCATAGAGGGTTGCAAAATGCCATCCAAGGTATAGATGTGTCATATTTGGCAAATTTGGAGAGAGAAAAGAGATGATGCAAAATAGTAGTTATGGCTGCTATGCATCTCACAATGACTCTCTCTCAAGGGGTTGAAAAAATAATTTTTTAATAAAAAAATATTTAATTATTAAAATAGCACCCCTTTTTGGCACCTACCATTGGAGCAAAATTATTGTCCAGGGGTGTCAAAATACTATTTAAGTTTGCAAAATAATATTTAGCACTCATTTTTTGGCAACTCTCGTTGGAGTTGATCTAACTAACATAGAGCCTAGAAATGAAATAAAATATTCAATGGCTGACCACACTCAATAATGAACAACACAAACACAAACACTACACTTGGGGTGACATGTTTGTAATGATGAAAGATGCAAGTTCTAAAAAGGCTCAAAGCTTAGGGTATGGAGTTATTAGGCTAGTAAATTCTTTTTTGTATCTGCCTAAGTTAGTTTATTTTTATATATCACTAGAATTACGTTCACAAGATTCTTCAAACAAGCTCAGCGAGAGAGAATTATAGCTAGAAATAAAAAATATATGACACATAAAATCTGAAACATTTTATCAAACCAACACTGAGGAGGGCTATCCCTTATACAGTGAGAGCTCTCATTCACCACGAGACAAAATTATGTTATATTTTATAATCTTATTATAAATTAAAATTTTAGGATAATTTAGAATGAGGAGGAATTTTAAAATCTACTTAATCTTTTAAATCTTCATTGGTAATCTCTCGAATTATTTAAAATCAATTAGAATGTTTTAGGCTTGCTTAGATCATTCTAGAAGTCTCCATAGAACTAACGTGTATTTTAATATTTTTGAGAATTTTATTGGGCTGTGATGTTTTTCCCATCAACCTCATCAACATTGCCTTCAGATCTTCATCCTGAAAGTTAGAAGTATTTTTTTAGAATAGTCATATTAATGGGTTCTTAATTGGTTTTAAATTTTGCTAATCTTTTTTATTCTATTAAGCATGCTGGTCTCTGCATGTAATTTTTTCATCTCATAATTTGATCTGCCAAAATGTCATATGTGATCTTATCATAGAATACTTTCGCTCATGTTGGCGTTCGGTGTGATTTGCCTCATATTAGATTACCTTGATCCTTATCAAATGTCAAATATCAATTCTATATTGAATTGATTTTGTCTTATTATAAACTCATCAATGAAATGGCTCAAGATATTGATTGGTTTGTGCATGATTCGCCAAAATTCTTATCCATTGTAAAGTATTTGTTTTTTGACAAACTCATCAAAATTAACTTGGTTGATCACTCTAAACTCATAAAAAATTATGTTAATTCATCCTACATGCTCATATTTAGAGCTAACCATATCTTTTATATTTTTATTAGTCAATATATTAATTATAAAAAATATATTTATGTCGATTCAAAAATATCATAATAATAAGTTCATGACAATTTTTTTCACCTAATTCAGTGTACATCCTTTTGCAATTTTTTAATAAAATTTATTCAATTGAAATCATAAATAATTACTTGCTCCTTATGAGTCATTTATGTATTACAAATAAATTTAAAATAATTCTCGAATACAACAATGAGGAAAGCTCCCTACGTGTTGAGTATTTCTCTTCATCAAGGATCATGATTACATTACATATCATAATCTTATTATTGTTCGGTATTTAAATTACTAATTTTTATTTATTTATTTTGGAGTTTATGATAATGTGGAGATATTAAAAAAGAGGTATTATGAGTTAATTTCATGATTTTGATATTTTGACGAGTTTTGATGAATATTTATGAAATAAATAATTTTTTTGAGGTATTTAGTAGATAGAGTTGAATAATGAGTCTTACGTAGTTTTGACATTTATTATTGATCAATATTTAATTTAATTGGTTGAAGCAATTTATGTACGTCATGATTTTACGAACTCATCAATATATATTCTTTTATTGTACACTACATTCATATAATTGTGATATTATCATAAAGTCATTGTTATATTTATCTCATAAAATTTTAATAACTATGATATTGATTATATATCTTAGCAACTAAGTATTGCATTAGTGTTTAAGGTCATAGATAAGTTTAAACATGACTTTATCTTTTATATGACTTAATAGTTTAAGTAAGAGCCGTGATATTAGAGGTGTCAATCGGGCCCGGTTCGGCACGAGGCACGGCACGATTCGGCCGTGCCTGGGCCAGCCCAGCAAGGGAATTTTCGTGCCCGGGCCAGTGCTATACCTAACTACGATACCAACCATGCCGTGTCGTGCCGTGCTGAGGCCAATCGGGCCTCGTGTCGTGCCTGTCCCGGCACGGTACCGTGGCCCGTTGGCATGGTACCTCGGCACGAGCTGAGAAGCCTTAATTTTTTTTTAAATTAGGATTTCGGCATTGCGGCAGCACGACGGCGCGAACGTAACCCTAATTTTTTTAAAAAATTAATGGTCAGCGGCGCGACGACGCGGTCGTAACCCTAATTTTTTTAAAATTAGGGGTCGGTGGCTCGATGGCACACGTCAAACCCCTATTTTTTTTAAATTTAAGGGTTCGGCTGCGCGGCGGCGCGACTTCATGTGCCGAAACCCTAATTTTTTTAATTAGGGGTTCGGCTGTGCAGCGGTGAGACGGTGCGTGCTGAAATTCTAATTTTTTTAATTTAGGGGTTCGGCCCGACCTGGTCAAACCCGACGGATCGCGCTAGGGGCTCATGCCGGGCTGTACTCCACAAAACCGTGCAGGACCAGGCATGACACGGTACAATAAACGTGCCGTTCCTGGTCAGGCACAAAAGCACAGTCGTGCCTGAAAAAATAGGCCGCCCAAGCCCGACACATATTGTTTGACACATCTACCTGCTATTTTTATAAAGTTATGATTTTTGAGCTATAGAATATTATAGTCTTAATTATTTATATCAAAATTATGATAATCGTTCAGATTCATAATTATTCGAACCAAAAATTATAGAAGATATGAGGCTTCTATAATTATTCATGTATATGACTTTTTGTACTTAAAGAAAGATAGTCATGATTTGTATGCTCGAACTAATTATTGTTTTTATGACATTATCGTAGTACCATAATAATATGATATATTAAAAGAAGAGAGGAACAATATCATAGTTAGTCATCGCCCTAAAGATACATGAGAGATATAAATGGTAAATTGAATGCCGCAATCATTTTTTAGTGTCGTTGTCCTTTATGGATGACAAGATGACAAAGGCACAAAGTCGTAATTATTTTATAACGTAATAATTTTGTATTACAAAGATATTAGGCTTAAATCATAGTCGTCACGTGATTTTGTGTTAAAAAAAGATTAAGATATATATTAGTCACAATTATTTTTTAAAGTTATAATCTCAATTTGAAGAGATGAAGCTTGAAGTCGTGATTTTTATCTGAAAGTTATAAGTTCGTACAATACAAAATTAGTTGAATATAAAGATGAAAGATTGAAAAATTTCAAATATCTTTTAATTTTTTTTTCTTCTCTTCCATGCAACAAGTAAAGTAATTGTAATTATCAAATTTTAGGGTGAATATTATATTCTCTTATGGTTTCACAAGCAAATAAGAGATACAAGATTAATGCTGATTCTTATAGTTAGGAGACACGATTCTCAGATCTTCATTCTCTAGGATTGATTTGAAATTTTGTATCAAATTAGCATGGGTATAGAATTTATGTAATTTGAATCTATATGATGTTATTTTAGTTTTTAATGAATGAATGAATGATTTGATTTATTTTATATTATGTATATTAATAGATAATAATTAAATAAAATTTGAATAAGTATTTTAATTATTGATAGGTTTATATGAGAATGTCATAGTAAATAATGATAAATAAATCATGAAGCTCACTCATATATATGATAGAAAGGTAATGATAGTTTTTTTAACTATAATACGCGAGATAAATTTATATATTAAAACTAAAAATTTTGATATGTTAATTATCACGATGTTATTGTTTTCAAAGTCAAAAGTGTAAATATTTATACATGTTAATTCTTTGTATATGTTTTAAAACAATTGATTCTCATTTGAGTGTAGCACGACCATGGCCTCTTTGTGCCGTGCTTGGCACATCACAAGAATCAATCGGCCAGCATGACATGTCATGGTTGGCCTGCATAGTGCAGGGCCATGTTGGACCATGTCGGTTTGTCATCTTCTCTATTAAAAACCCATTGCATGAAAAAGCACTGGTGCCTGATTTATGTGGCTGGTCAATTACAATTGGCCACGTAAACAAGATATAACTTACGTGGTTATAATTTTTTTTAAATAACCTGTTATGTCAAGTGGTCATCCAATGATATTTGACTTGTGACCCGTAGTCAGTTTATATATGGTCTTTGGGACAAGTATAAATGTGTGTTGATTTGTAAGGTGGTGATAAACCTTGAGTATTATTTTTTATTGTATGCTTTTTATCAGTAAAATTTAAGAGAAACATATGTTAATTATTAAAATATAATACTTATGAAGCCGAAAGTATAAATATTTATAGATCTTATCAATCATTATTCTTTATGATAATGAAAGTTGAAGAATAAGTATCTACATATGAAGTAACTATCAAGGATAGTTGATGAAGTTACTTAAAAGATATGAACTTATAAATAACTCTCGATCAGAGATGAATTATTATCTCGATAGTGATGTTCCGATGGAGCAACTATAAGAGGATCATAATTGAGATATTCTTAATTATGACAATTACTTTGTACGCCGTTAGGTTAAGGAGTAAATACACTTTCATTTGTATTCAATATAATATAAGTTAAGCGACTTAAACAATATCACGTAAAATAAATGAATAAATCATGAATTTAAAATTATTTAACAAATGGAATATCTAATTTATTAAAAATGAGTTATTTCATTATTGAATAATTGAATTGTCAATACAATCTCTGTGTGATCAACATATCGATGAAAGTTTATTTTACTATTTTTATGACTCGTACACTCGCAGGTTTTTATTGACGATGTATTCTTGTTAACGAGTTTTTGAAACATTACTTAATCAATAAAATTATATGACATTAAAAAATTATAATAATCACATAAAAAATATCTGACTATTATAGAATGAGAATTAGCCTTATTGTAGTTGAAACTTTATAGAATTCCATTTAAAATCTTTTGAACTATCTTGCATACTGATATTTTTTGGGATTTCATCTTAATATTTTAACCATCCTACTATTTTTTAGTTTTATTTAATTTAGTTATATTTAATAATTATCTAACTATTTAAACATACATTATTAAATATCATTCATAATTTTAATTAGTTCAATATAAAATTTTATCATTTCAAAATACCAATATATCATAGTAAATAAAGTGAAGCATCACTAAAATATATAATAGTAAATTAAAAAAGATAACGATGCGTAAAAGTAATATGCATAAATAAGTATTGTTATATCGACATATATGATAAATACAAAAAACACAATATGTTAGCATGCCAACTATCTCGAATCTTGTTGTTAAAATTAAATACTTATTTCTATTTAATGATCATTTATTGTGATAATCATATAATAAAATATATTATTTATTTAATAAAATATATCATTTTATCAGTGAAAAAATTCAAGATAATTTACTCATTATATATTTTATTGTAGGGAATAAATATCACAACTTATTTTAGGAAGGTCGTGAGATGATTTTAATTTTAATTTTTTTTTTTGCCTAGCTTGATTTGTCATATATTTATGTACTATTTTGAGAAATAATTTTAAGTTATTATTATTTTTCTTATTATCAATGTCTCTAGAGAATTGCCCATGGCACATGAAAGAGTGCTCCAACACACACACACACACACACACACACACACACTTACACGCACACACACACACACACACACATTTTGTCAATTGGAAAGTATATCGATGCAAATAGAAATCATCATATGCAAATAGCCAATTTCATTGATTTGACAGTTCATTGTGATTCCAAATTCGATTCATAAATAGTGGAAAAGTTAGTATCTTGTGGTTATATCTGCGAATAATGACTTGCTGAAAAACCTGTGGTGTAATAGGTGCTTGTTTAATGGAAATGGAAAGCAATTAGAAGACTTGATTTTAGCAGTGCAGGAAGGCGCTTTTGTTAACGTGGACAGTGAGTTTGATTTAGAGAATATTGTCGATGCTGCAAAAATTGCCCACAAGAAGGTTAATATATTTCTCCGGATTAATCCCGACGTGGATCCTCAGGTAAATAGTCATCTTAATTTAGTGCGTGGAGCTCATGTCGAATGCGTGCCTAGTAATTTCATACCATGCACCTAGTAATTTCTTTAACACTCATTTTGGCTTTGGTTCTTGAGTTGGCCTTATGTGCATGTTGTATAGAGGTGTCAAACGGGATGTGCCGGGCCGGCCCGACCGTGCTTTCGTGCCGGGCCAGGTACGGTTCCGTGGAGGTCAGCCCGACACGGGCCCGCGGCACGAATTCGCCGGGTTCTACCCGGTCGGGCCGAACCTCTAATTTAAAAAAAAAATTAGGGTTTTGGTGCGTGCCGTCGCATCCCAATGAGTGTGTTATAGTCATTATTTTGTATGCTAACTATCTTATTTATGGGTGTAGGTTCATCCCTACGTTGCTACTGGGAATAAGAACTCAAAATTTGGTATTAGAAATGAAAGATTGCAATGGTTTTTAGATGCAGTGCGGGCCCATCCCAACGAGTTGAAGCTTGTTGGCACCCATTGCCATCTTGGATCAACCATCACCAAGGTATTGCGTTCATGGCACTTTTTTTTTTTTTTTCCTAAAAATCATCCCCTCTCAAATACTAACCCATGTCATCCCACGGCCTACGGTATGAGCCTCAGAGCCTCGCGGTCGAAGCTGGTAAGGCACCCATCCCAACAACATGATGGAGTGAACTGATACCCCGGGGAGCATATCTGGCATACCCGGGGATCAAACTCGTAACCCAAGACAAAGAGAATCTCTCTTTTTTTTTTTCCAACTCGACTATTATGCTGTTGGTATGTTCGTGGAGCTAATTTGTCTCTTTTTTTTTTTTTTTTTAAATTCACAATCTTTATTTGTCTTATTCTGGGGAATGTAGCCCTACTGCCGCCCTAGGGTATTTAATTCTCAATGCCATGATGTTGTCATGATTATCTAAATATTAATCAAGGATTAAGATATCGGTTTCTACGGATACATTGGTACTTGGATTTTATAGATATATTAGTGTGTATTTACACATGAGCACCAATTAAGGATAGATATATCGGTCTTAATGAATATATCGATACTTAGAGAATTTATAGATATATTGGAGATATATATCGGTGGATATATTGGGAATTTTTATTATTGATATTAATCTCTCTCAGATCTTACGCCGAGCTAGACTTGGAGCCCTGTGCACTGGGTATGATCTCAATGTAGTCTTAAAATATATAAGTTGGGACCCTTTCTTCAAAATTTTGCAGCATTAGAGCAACTCCAATGGGAGATGCCAAAAAAAAAGGGGTGCCAAATGTTATTTTGCAAGCTTGAACATTGTTTTTGGTATTCCTAAACTGATTTTTACTCCAATGGTAGGTGCTAAAATAAGGTGTTATTTTAATAATTAAATATTTTTTTTAATTTAAATTTTTTTTTTCAACTTATGAAAAATATCATTTGAGATGCACAGTAGCCATAATTTAAATATTTTAATAATTAAATACGATTTTTTTATTATTTGGGTGCCATTTTAGTAGTTATGGAGATGACACCCATTATAGCAACTCCCATTGGAGTTGCCCTTATGTTTGCTGGTTTTTTGGGGGGTTTTTTTTTTAAACAAAACTGCTTGTGGGAATGCTGAATATTTATGATATCTTTGTTCTTATGATGATTTAGGTCGACATATTCAGAGACGCAGCAGCTATAATGGTGAGTTATATTGATGAAATTCGAGCACAAGGCTTCAAAATTGATTACCTAAATATTGGAGGTGGCCTGGGCATAGACTATTCTCATTCTGGTGCTGCCCTTCCCACGCCAAGAGATCTGATCAACACCGTGAGTTCTCACCATTAGTTTTATCGTCCACTCTGAATTTTTGCTTAGTAATTTCGAGTTTCAGATGCCTCCTCCTCCTCCACCTCCACCACCTCCATGGATCTGATGGACGGCGGCACTCTGTGTTTGCGCAGGTTCGAGATTCAGTTCTCGCGCGAGATCTTGATCTCGTCATCGAGCCCGGGAGATCTCTCATTGCAAATGCTGGTTGCCTGGTCAGCAGGATCATCGGCGTGAAGATCAACGGGTCGAAAAAGTTCATCGTGATTGATGGCAGCATGGCAGAGCTCATTCGCCCCAGCCTTTATGCTGCGTATCACGTGGGCAAAACTGCTATTGATCGAGCGCCATTTTTTTTTATGTTTTTTTTTTTTTTGCATGGTTAGGCCGCTAAATCGGAAACAAAATCTCTTCTGTCTGATAACGCAGCACATCGAGCTGGTGTCTCCTGCGCCACCGGATGCAGAAATTTCCACTTTTGATGTGGTGGGGCCTGTCTGTGAATCGGCTGATTTTTTGGGCAAGGATAGAGAACTGGCGACTCCTGCAAAGGTGAGCTCGCATCCATGGCGGAAATGACTTCTTGGGTTGCTCCCAATAGATGCCTCACTTTTTTTTTAAAAAAAATTTGATGCTGCAGGGTGCCGGGTTGGTCGTTCTTGATGCTGGTGCCTATTGCATGAGCATGGCATCGAATTATAATCTGAAGCTTCGCCCTCCTGAGTACTGGGTATTATATCAACCATGTTTTTGCTTCGACAGTGGCTGGGAAGGGCCAGTTTTTCTTATTTTCATCGTTTCCCACGTGGGTTTTCCTTTTCCCAGGTTGATGAACATGGAACAGTCCTTCAGATACGGCATGGAGAAACTCTTGAAGATCACTTGAGGCTGTTCCAGAGCCTTTGATTGCATGCTCTCCAATTCCATCTTTCTGCAGCATTTCTTACTGTCTTATCGACGAAGAACAGTTTATCGGAGAAGAAGTTTATAAATGAAGAAGAAATAGGAAAACAGGACCAGGAGCTGTGCTTATTGCGAGATGTATCTTGAATAATTATAGACATGAAAAAAAAACAGTTAATTTTGTGCCCGAGAGGCATTTTATCCACTTTGATGAACTGCGGTGTGGTGGAACTCCATTTCTTTGAGCATAACAGATCGGCCGCAAGAAGTGCACGGGGTCGTCCTAGATCCGCAGACGCTCTCGTGCTCCGACAGGCCCCTAAGCCTGTCGCGAAGGTCCAGGGTGGTGCTGCCGGCTCGCACCACGTCGCCGCAGAAGCGGCACAAAATCAGCCGCAGGGGACACTCGGAAGCACCGTGCTCCACCATCTGCACCTTGTGGAGGACGGCACCACAGGGGCACTGAAGCGGCTCGTGGAAGACTCTCCTGTGCTTCTCCATTTCTTCCTCGTGGAGAGCTCGTCCGCATTGATGGCAGTGTGAATGACTCGCGACGTCCTCGTGCCTCAGAACAGCTCCGCAGCCGGGATGCTGACAGAGAACGTTGTGTCTGCTACAGTACGCTTCGTGCAGCGTTATGTTTCTGGCTGGTATCAAGAACCTGCAATTTTTGCACTCCACGGCATCGGTCTCGGAAGGTGACGAAGATCCAACTTGCTTCCCCCTCCCAGCGCCGCTGTCTTGCACAGAGACGGACGCATTGTATCCCGCTGTTCCCCGGAACCCATACAGAGCAATCATGTACATGCCGGGTCCCAAGTTCTCGTCCTCGGAGCCAAAAACCAGAACCTTCGAGCCGACATCATGGCAGGACCATTGGTGATGGTGCTGAGTTGGGAGCGCCCGAGGATGCCTGGACACGTAGAGATCAGCATCGCCTCCATCATCCACGTTTATCTTTATCTCGACTCTGCAATCTCCACGAGCAATCCTTCCGCATGTATCATCATCTATATAAAATCTATAATACTGATACTCACCTTCTTCGACCCTTCCTGATTCCTGCGCACCAATGGCGAGCAACCTTGGGCCATCATCAGTTGCGCTCTTGCCGGCAGAATCCGAGCTAATTATATCAACTTCCATGTCTGTGTCGAGGATCGAAACGCTGGAAGAAGGTTTCAGCTCGACGACATTTAACTCGTATGTCAGTACTCCATAATTGACGGAGATCACGTCGCCTTCGGAAAGGGTGGCATGGTGCCGAAGGCTTGTTTCCAGGACGGCCTTGTGATCATGCACATCCGAAAACCCAGAAACACGGGGCCGAAGCCGTGCATGGGTTCCTCTTGGCAGCCAGACATGGCGAACCTCGAGCAGATGAATCTCCTGCGTATCTTCGACGAACAGGTTCTTCCAGACATGGGGAGGAAGCCCGGCCGTGCCTTCCGCCGCAGTAAACTCGAGGACTCCTGAATGTGTCGAATTCTTCCTCGTCGGGTGGGAAGCTCCGGCTCGGCCGACTGCCGACAGATGAAAATACATCGGGCCTTCGTCAAGAGCTCCTTGATCAGACAGATCGGCGAAGCAGGAAGGAGGCAATTTAATTTTATCCCCGTGCCCGTCAAAAGCCACGGCTTCCAGCAGGCGGAAAAACACCGTCCCTTTCCCGGCACGCAGATTTTCTTGCGCTTGTTCTCCTGCCTGCGGAGGAAACCAAGTTCTCGTGAAAATCAAGCTCAGGATTAAAAGCTTTTCCAGACTCACTTTCTCTGGAATGTTCATGCTTTAGGATATCACGTGACTGGGATCACCGATGGATTTCTAACAGCATCATCTTAAATATCGATATTGGAGAAATATGGCGTTGGCAAAACCTTGGGCTGGCCTTCCATGGCCTCGAGTCGCCGAGATCTCTGAGCCGCATCGACAGCCTCTCGCCTTTGCTCTGCGTCGAACCTGGCTATTCTTTCTCTCTCCAGTTTCAGTCTGGCTTTCTCCTTTCCCTCTTTCTGTTCTTTCTGTAGTTTCTCTGCCGCTCGTCTCAGATAGAACTCCATTGTTGCTCTCTCTGTTCGACTCCGCCTTCCCTTCTTCTAGATTCCCCGCGATTGGCAATTTTCCGGTCGGTGGAAGTGATTGGTGGATTCCGAAGATGATCAAATATTTTCTACGGCTTATGATATGATTTTGAAAAATATTTAAAAAACTTTACTGAAGTTTTTATATTTGTAAAAAAATGCCCCAATTTATTAACAAATTAAAACTCCTTGCCCCTTGACCCTCTCACCCTTGACCCTCACCCTTGACCCTCACCCTTGACCCTCACCCTTGACCCTCACCATTGACCCTCACCCTTGCTCATTGCCCCTTGCCTAAAGACCCTTGCTCCCTGCTCCTCACCCCTTGACGGTGATATGTTCTATCTTTTAATTTATTAATTAAAAAATTGTTTATAAATTGAGATATGTTCTATCATTTATTTGTAAATGTATTCCAATATTTCCTGTTAAAAATAATTAAGTCGCATGTCTCGCTTCCGCGGTTGCCGAATCCATGACGGCCACAAGGAGAAGGGGTGCCTTGGCTGTTCTGATCTTCCACTTGCTTGCTATCATAAACCAGGCGGAGCCTAAGTGCGCTAGAAATTGTGACTTAGCTCTGGCGTCCTACTACCTCTGGAGAGGAGCAGATCTCACTTTCGTGGTTACTGCGTTGCAGTCATCCATCATACCTTTAAACTCGATCGGCATCAACACCACCTTAAAATACAATAGTCAGATCAACGACAAGGACACTGTCTATGCCGGCACCCGAATAAACGTTCCATTTCCATGCGGATGCATTGATGACTTGTTTCTTGGCCATGTATTTCTCTACTCACTCCATTCTAATGATTCCTACGACGAAATATCGGCCCATAATTATTCCCATCTGACCACCGTCCCATGGTTGGAACGGTTCAATGTATACGATGCGACAGATATACCGTCTTCCGGCATAATTAATGTCACTGTGAACTGCTCCTGCGGGGATATTCTCGTTTCGGACAAATATGGGTTGTTCATCACGTATCCTATTAGGTCAGGGGAGAATTTAACTTCGATTGCCCAGGATAACAATATCGACGAGGAGCTGCTGCGGCGTTACAATGTAGGCGTCAATTTCAGTCAGGAGGATACGCTGATATATGTTCCTGGAAAAGGTAACCATTTTTGTGAGTATGCACTTATCCAGAGCTGCTGCTGCGACTCATTCGCGATAAGTGCACTTTTGTATATATTTGCTATGGAGGGTAATTTGTCATGGATAATTTGGAGTTATGGAGGGTAATTTGCTCTGGAGGGTAATTGGGAGATAAAGAAGATGAAGATGAGAGTTATGAGTCGTGGATAATTCGTCAGTCCCTATTCCATTCGACTGGGCTATATTAATAGTCTTACATGCAACAGAAATTCGAATACTTCTCAACTTATTCCTAAAGAATAGGAACTGGATGAAACTGAATGAGACTTGTTCTCCTTGAACTTATCTGATGCAAGTGATGATCCACTTATGACGCTGTGTGGGTTATGCAGGATGGGACCCATAACAACTTTTTAAAATTTCTAAAGGAACATGAATATGAAAATTGTTTGACTCATCTAGTTGGGTTGGATGTTAAGTGAGTGTAGTGGTTTATCTTGTATCTTGCTCTTTTAATCACATTTATTTTCTAATAGTTATTTTAGTGTTCTTATCGCTATTTAAATCATTTGCGCTGTGATTTGTGTATCCCCCTCAAGAAAAAAAAAAGGATTTTTTTTGCACTGGCCTTATCAATAAAAGTTTTGAGCATATCCCCCTTGATTATCCATGTGGGGAATTTTGATTTATTACATTATTGGTATCAGATATAACAATCCTTGGCCTTTGGAAACCATCTATATTACTACCAAAACTAAATCGCATGATCAAAATGTACCAAAGAGCAAAGTATTAATATTTCTATTGTAGTTTATAGTTTGTTAATTGTTCTTATTTTTTTTTTTTTTTTGGTTTATTATTTTATGATGGATATGAGTACCTAACATGTAAGCTGTTACAATTCGATTAGCCTATTAGATCTAAACCTTAGGTAGGGAAACTATATCCTATGATTTTGCAGAGAGAGAAAGGGAGGCATGCACTATAACATGACATTGCACACATGCACACGTGCAATAGTGCACGTGTGCGCACTATAGGTGCATGGATAGTAGGTGCACAGGCATGCACTTCCATCACATTTCCATCGTGTGCGTCACATGGCGACATCATTACATTGATATGCATGGTGCAATGTGTGTGCAATGTGAGGGTGTGCCATGTGTGTGTAGTGGAGGGAGGGTGAACCTTAATTTTGCGTAATGGGTTCACTTTTGGTGCACAATGGATGCAATGTTCTTGCGTAGTGGAGTTGTGTTGGTGTGCAATGAGAGTAGTGTTCAAGCACAAAGGGTGCAGTGATAATACAATGATAGTGCAATGTGTGTAGTGACATGTTTGTTTAGTGCTCCATTGTGTCTTTATATGGAGAGAGTTTATATTTCATTGATTACTTTATGAATGCTTAGATAAAAGGATTAATAACAGTGAGCAGTGAGGTATATGAGTTTGATTGTGATTATTTTGTTAGATGATGATGAACTATCTGATAAAGAACTATTCAACGTTGAGATAAAGGAGAAGTGATAACTAAATTAATTTGTCTTTTAATTTTTATATGATAATTTTTTGAGTTAGAGTTGATGTCAGTTTTGTTTATCATGCACCTCATGTACGGTACTGTGTGACTTACTAATATTATTATATTCATCCCAAATAATACAAACATATTATGTAGTTTTACAATTTATGAGTCTGAGATTAGAAGTTCACATAATTCCTGAGTAGGTTTTTACTCAATATACTCATTTCACTTAGCTTACTTTATGATTTTTGGAGTATGTTTTAGTAGAGGTTGATGCATAGTTGTTAAGTGGGCCATGGTGGGCCAACATTACTTAGTTTTTTGTGGCTTACATGAGCCATTGTGCCGGATTGACATGACTTGACAGTCATCATGCTTCTGAAAGAGGGCAGTCCAACACGGCCTTATGACTAGTTACGTCTCCATTGACTTGATCCAATATTTTTTTTAAATGGTTTATGAGATTCATGAGCCAATATGGGTCAGAATTTATGCCCTACACAGGTCATGACTTGGGCATGTTTGGTCATGTAGACTGAATCTGGCTTGCCTGAGATAGTTTCATCGGCTATACCATGTCATGTTGTTTGCTTTTGTAGCATCCATTTTAGACTCCATGCCTGATACAATCCAAGCCATGCCATCTTTTCAGCCCATGTCTATTTTCTATATGAGTAGGGTAGTGTTGAGCCATGCATCAAAAAATGGGTTTTTAGTGGGTCGTTCTTGAGGTCTCTATCCTGTTAGCCATCTACAGGTTTGTGTCTGAGATAGTCTGAAAGATATAACTATTTTTTTGTTTGATATTTTTGTATTCACTAACAAATTATTTTTCAGGATTCAATTACAAAGTTAGTGAGAGTTTCTCACCAGATCCTTCAACTCAGGTCAGTATTATGCATATATTGTATGATAATGAGCTATATCAAAGAGAGTCATTGAGATGTGGCTAAGAGTATTACAGACAACTAAGACTATGAGGGACATTGATTACAAAAGTTATTTTAAAGTTTTGTAATTATATTTTAATTGATATCTATATTATTAATAATAGATTATTAATTTATTTGTTGATTATTATTAGAATTTTTATCAATAAAATTGTTTATATTAAATTTATATGATATATAAATATAATGATTATTATAACTAAATATTGTACTCACATTGGAAAAAAATTTAAAAATAATTATATTTTCAAAGGTTATTATCTTTGAAAATATCAAAAAATAATAAAAATAAATTTTTTGTTATTTTATTTTTTAAATAAAACTTATTAATCACTAAATGCATACACAGTTAAATCAGTAAACTCTTAGACCTCGTAATGCCTAAATACATTAACCATTAAACTGTTATATAATATATAATAATTAGTAAATCTACTTTTTTTTTCTATTTCTTATAATTTTAAATATTTATTTTAATTATTTATTAGTTTATTTTTATAGAAAAATTTATTAGAAAAATAAATTATGAGTGCGATAAATGTAATTTAAATAATTTATTTTTAATCAAAAAAATATATGCCTATAATAGAAGTAAAAAATTTTTAAAAATTTAAAATTATTATTCAGTAATATATTTTTCTTTAATTTTGAATCAATTTGGATTTTGTAAATATTTTTTAATTAATATTTAACTTATTATTAAAAGTTTATTAATTAAATTTTTTATCATTATTATAATATCTATCAATAAAATTATTTATATTGAATTTATATGATTTATAATTATTAATATTATTATATCTAAATATTGTATTCACATTTCAAAAAAAAATTTATATATTATTATATATTCAAAAGTTATAACCTATGAAAATGAGAAAAAATAACGAAAATCTTTTTTGTTATTTTATTGTTTAAATAAAATCTATAAATCACTAAATGACTAAAAACAAAAATTGCTAAATGACAAAACCTCTAAATACTTAAACCATTAAACTGGTATAAATTAATAATAAATCATAAATTTCATTTTAATTTTATTCAGAATAATTTTAAATTTTTATTTAAATTATTTATCAGATTATATTTATAGAAATATTAATTATAAAATAAATTATTACTGAGATAGATCTAATTTGAATTAAACCGGCATACCATAAATAAAAAATAATAAATCTCATTTTTTGTTCATTATAATTTTAAATATTCATTTTACTTAATTATTTGTTTATTATTATAAATTTAATAATTACAAAATAAATTATGAGTTAGACAAATATAATTTATATAAATTATTTTTCATCAAAAAAATATAGATGAACTTTTTAAAAGAAAAAAATTCAAAATAAAAAATTATTATATAGTAATATATTTTACTTTGTTTCTGAATCATTTTAGATTTTATAATTATATTTTAATTGATATCTATCTTATTAATAATAGATTATTTATTTATTTTGTTATCATTATTAGAATATTTATCATTAAAATTGTTTATATTGAATTTAATTGATATGTAAATATAATGATTATTATAACATAAATAATGAATTCACTTTTGAAAAAAATTAAAATTATTATATTTTCAAAGGTTATAACCTTTAAAATATCAAAAAATAGGAAAAATAATTTTTTTTTTTTAAATAAAACCTATAAACCACTAAATGCATACATAGTTAAATCAATAAACTTCTAAACCTCGTAATGTATAAATACATAAACCATTAAACCAGTATATACTACGTAATAATTAATAAATTTTATTTTTATTTTAATTTATTATAATTTTAAATATTCATTTTAATTATTTATTAGTTTATTTTTATAGAAATATTTATTACAAAATAAATTATAAGTGCGACAAATATAAATTAAATAATTTATTTTTAATAAAAAAAATATACGCTTATAAAAGAAATAAAAATTTAAAAATTAAAAATTATTATCCATTAATATATTTACTTTAATTTTGAATTAATTTGGGTTTTCTAAATATCTTTTAATTAATATCTATCTTATTATTAATAGCTTATTAATTTAATTTTTGATCATTATTATAATACCTATCAATAAAATTATTTATATTGAATTTATATGATATATATTTATTAATATTATTATAACTAAATATTGTATTCACTTTTCAAAAAATTTTAAATATTATTATATTTTCAAAGGTTATAACCTATGAAAATGACAAAAAATTACAAATTTTTTTTTATTTTATTGTATAAAAAAACCTATAAATTACTAAATGCCTAAAAATATAAATCGCTAAACTCCTAAACGACAAAACCTCTAAATACTTAAACTATTAAACTAGTATACATTAATAATAAATCATAAATATCATTTTAATTTGTATTCAGTATAATTTTAAATTCTTATTTTGATTATTTATCAATTTATTTTTATAGAAATATTAACAGATCTAATTTTAATTAAATCAGTATACCCTAATAATAAATGATAAATCTCAATATTATTTTTTTCATTATAATTTAAAATATTCATTTTAATTAGTTATTTGTTTATTTTTATATAAATATTAATTACAAAATAAATTATGAGTTAGAAAAATATAATTTATATAAATTATTTTTCATCAAAAAAAATATAGATAAATTTTTTAAAGGAAAAAAAAATTCAAAACAATAATTATTATATAGTAATATATTTTGCTTTGCTTCTGAATTATTTTAGATTTTGTAATTATATTTTAATTGATATATATATTATTAATAATAGATTATTAATTTAATTTTTGATCATTATTAGAATATTTATTAATAAATTTGTTTATATTGAAATAATATGATATAAAATATAATGATTATTATAACTAAATATTGAATTCACTTTTGAAAAAAATTTAAAAATTATTATATATTCAAACGTTATAACCTTTGAAAATATCAAAAAATAATAAAAATAAATATTTTGTTATTTTATTTTTTAAATAAAACTTATTAACCACTAAATGCATACACAGTTAAATCAGTAAATTTCTAGGCCCCGTAATGCCTAAATACATTAACCATTAAACCACTTTATAATACATAATAATTAGTAAATCTACTTTTTATTTTTATTTCTTATAATTTTAAATATTCATTTTAATTATTTATTAGTTTATTTTATTAGAAAAATTTATTACAAAATAATTAAGTGCGACAAATATAATTTAAATAATTTATTTTTAATCAAAAAATATATATACGCTTATAAAAAAAGTAAAAATTTAAAAATTAAAAATTATTATTTAGTAATATATTTTTCTTTAATTTTGAATCAATTTGGGTTTCGTAAATATTTTTTAATTAATATCTATCTTATTATTAATAGTTTATTAATTAAATTTTTGATCATTATTATAATATCTATCAATAAAATTATTAATATTGAATTTATATGATTTATAATTATTAATATTGTTATATCTAAATATTATTTTCACATTTCAAAAAATTTGATATATTATTATATTTTTAAAGGTTATAACTTATGAAAATGAAAAAAAAATTACGATTTTTTTTGTTATTTTATTGTTTAAATAAAACTTATAAACCACTAAATGCCTAAAAATATAAATCGCTAAACTCCTAAACGATAAAACCTCTAAATACTTTAACCATTAAACTGGTATACATTAATAATAAATCATAAATTTCATTTTATTTTTTATTTAGTATAATTTTAAATTTTTATTTCAATTATTTATTAGATTATTTTTATAGAAATATTAATTACAAAATAAATTATTACTGAGACAGATCTAATTTGAATTAAACTGGTATACCATAAATAATAAATAATAAATCTCATTTTTTTTCATTATAATTTTAAATATTCATTTTAATTATTTATTTGTTTATTTTTATATGAATATTAATTATAAAATAAATTATGAGTTAGACAAATATAATTTATATAAATTATTTTTCATCAAAAAAATATAGATGAACTTTTTAATAGAAAAAATTTTAAACATAAACAATTATAATATAGTAATATATTTTGTTTTTCTTCTGAATCATTTTAGGTTTTGTAATTATATTATAATTGATATTTATCTTATTAATAATAGATTATTAATTTATTTTTTGATCATTATTAGAATATTTATCAATAAAAATATTTATATTGAATTTATATAATATATAAATATAATGATTATTATAACTAAATATTGTATTCAATTTTTAAATAAAATTTAAAATTATTATATTTTCAAACTTTATAACCTTTGAAATTGTGAAAAAATAAAAAATATATTTTTTTTGTTATTTCATTTTTAAATAAAACTTATACACCACTAAATGCTTAAACACTTAAATCACTAAACTACAAAATCCTGACACCCCTATATAGATAATCTTTTAAACTGGTATACCCTAAATAATAATTAATAAATCTCATTTTTATTTGTTTTCATTATAATTTAAAAAATTTATTTTGATTGTTTAGTTTTTTATTTTAATTAATGTATTAATTATAAAATAAATTATGAGTTAAAAATATAATTTATAAAAATTATTTTTCATCAAAAAATTGATAAGCTTTTAAAAAGAATAGAAATTTAAAAACAAATTATTATTATTTTGTACTATATTATTCTTTGCTTCTGAATCATTTTAGGTTTTGATATTATATTTTAAATAATATCAATCTTATTCATAATAGATTTTTAATTTATTTTTTGATAATTATTAGAATATCTATCAATAAAATTATTTATATTGAATTTATATGATATCTAATTATTATGATTATTATAAATAAAAATTGTATTAACTTTCGAAAAAAATTTAAATATTATTATATTTTCAAAGGTAATAACCTTAAAAATCTGAGAAAAAATAATAAAAATTAATTTTTTGTTATTTCATTTTTTAAATAAAACCTATAGATCATTAAATACTTAATTACTTAAATTAGTAAGCTCATAAATTCCGAAACTCCTAAATACATAAACCTTTTAATAGCTATATACTATTTAATAAATAATAAATCTCATTTTTATTTCTATTTATTATAATTTTAAATATTCATTTTAATTATATATAGTTTAATTTTTTACAAAAATTAAATACAAAATAAATTTCGATTGAGACAAATATTATTTAAATACTTTATTTTTAATCAAAAAAAAAATATAAACTTATAAATAGAAGGAAAAATTTAACAATTAAATATTATTATTTAGTAATATATTTTGATTTGATTTTGAATCATTTTGTGTCATGTAAATATATTTTAATTAATATTTATATTATTAATAATAGCTTATTAATTTAATTTTTGATCATTATTATAATATATATCATTAAAATTATTTATATTGAATTTATATAATATATAATTAGTAAGATTAATATAATTAAACATGGTATTCACATTTTAAAAAATTTTACAAATTATTTTATTTTCGAAGGTAATACCCTTCGAAAATCAGAAAAAATTAAAATTTTTTTTTATTTTTATTATATAATTAAAACCTATAAACCACAAAATCCCTAAAAACATAAATTGCTAAACTCCTAAACAACAAAACTCTTAAATAATCAAACCACTAAACCAGTATACCATATATAATAAATCATAAATCTCATTTTAATTTGTATTCTTTATAATTTTAAATATTTATTTTAATTATTTATTAGATTATTTTTTATAGAAATATTAATTACAAAATAAATAATGAGTGAGACAAATATGATTATAATAATTTATTTTTAATCAAGAAAAATATAAGCTTATAAAAAGAAGTAAAAATTTAAAAATAAAAAATTATTATATACTAATATATTTTATTTTGATTTTAAATCATTATATATAGGTTTTGCAATTATATTTTAATTGCTATCAATCTTATTAATAATAGTTTATTAATTTATTTTTTGTTCTAATAGAGAAAGACATATGAGAAATTTAAATAATATGTCATTTTTAGTAATGATTCCCCACATTTTATTTTTTTGAT
This sequence comes from Sapria himalayana, assembly GCA_029783825.1. Taxonomy (NCBI): domain Eukaryota; kingdom Viridiplantae; phylum Streptophyta; class Magnoliopsida; order Malpighiales; family Rafflesiaceae; genus Sapria; species Sapria himalayana. The sequence continues at coordinate 2,061,673 of JAREIK010003088.1, forward strand.
TTTTTTTGAAATAGATTATAATCATTTTGTTTTCTATTATTTTTTTAAAAAATATATATTTATAATTTACTTTGAAAATAATTTTTTTATGTTGGCATACCCTTACATGATAAAATTAAAAAATTAAAGAATAAATATTTAATTGAGATAAATTAGATACTTTTTTTTTGGTAAGAATGTTTCTGTGTTTTTTGAGACATGTGATGTTAATCTTAATTTATCTTATTAATCAATTTTTTATTATTATTTTACACAATATTATTTTATATTATATATTTTAAAGAGAGATTATTTAGTTTATTTCATAGTTTTTCTCAGAATATTTTTTTTGTTCTAGATCTTTCTCTAAGTTGGTATAAGATGACTGATGTAGTTTTAAAGTATGTCTTTTTTAGTTAATCTAGTGCACAAAAAGTATTTTAAGGCAGAATTTATTTTTTAATGAAACTAGGAAAAATAAGAATTCATAAAATGTATTTGTGCTTATTATATTTTTTATTATACACTATTACTTGAGCCTTTATTTAGGAGAAATAGTTGTTTATTAGTTACATCTGAACTTATTGATCGATATATTGTTGATATACCCTGATATTATTATATTTTTTGATATATAATGTTACAAAATTGAATGTGCAAAATAAAATAATTGAAAAATAATATGAAACAACTTGAAATATTACAATATAACTTAACTTGAAACTTGATACACAATTCAATACTAAATAAAATACATAAAATTGTTGTATATGAGTGCAAAATGATCGGGAGAACTTACATAAATTGGGGGCTCTGATCAAACAAAAAAAATAAACAAAAATAAAAAAAATAGCAAGAGTAAATCAAACAAATGTATGATGATTTTGTTATACTATATAGTATTCCTTATGTTTAATATGATAATAAATGTTCATATAATTTTCTTTTGTATAATTGGAAAATTCAGTTACAACCAAAAATTAGGCGGTGACAAAATGACTAACCAGTTAACTCTCCACACCATGCAAGTGATGTATGTGCCATATATGAAGCATAGATATGGGAAAATCATGGAGTGCCTGTGTGTCGGACACGCAGACACGCGTGTGTGCTGATATGCGTCTGATACGCCATGTAGCATATCATTGGCCAAATTATAGGTTAATGAGTTTGGACACGGCTCGGACACGTGGAGACACCCGGCTGAGACATGACTGAGATTTTAGTTTAAACAAATCTTCTTCCTACTTAATTTTTTCTCACAAATAATAAATCCCAAACTTTTTTAACATCCGAAAAAGATTTAAGCTTAAAAAATTCCTCTTCCAACATATTTTTTTCTTATAAATACCGAACAACAAATTAATTGACAGTTATTTGAGAAGTGAGAGGCAATCTAGAGACGTCCTGTAAAAGGTAATTTTTTTTAAGAAAGAAAAAAAGTGAAAAGAAGAGAATGAGAGAGGAAGGGGAGGTATACGTACCTTAAGGCTTGCAGGCATGCTTTTATGACAAATGACACAAAGGAGGATAAGGGGGGGGGGGGGGAGAAATATGAGAGAAAGAATTTCGGGGAAAGTAAAAAAAAAATTAGTGGGAGAGGGGAGAAGCACAATGGGGCGGGGGGAGAAAGTTAGCATATTGGAGAGAGAAAAGTAGGAGGAGAAGAAATATGTGATGTGGGGGAGTATTCCTCTTTTTTTTCACTTTTATTTTGTTTTAAATGATATTGATATGATATCCTAATCAATTTTAATCCTATTAATTTTTATATATTATTTAAGGGTATATATATATATATATATATATATATATAAACGAATATATTTTTATTTATTTATCTAAATTATTCTTAAGGACAATATTTATAAGAATAATTATGTTTATTTTATTTTATTATGCTGTATCCTTTCTGTATTCGTATCCTGAATTTTTTAAATTTATCGTATCCGCGTGTCTTCCCGTATCGTATTCTCGTGGTCGTATCCATGTCCGTGTTTTTTAGTGTGCCATGATTGCCATTGACATTTAAAGTGAATGGTTGTATTTAATAAGGTTGTTTTATTTATATTTTTATTTGGTTATTCTCATTTGATATTATTTTATCCATCATTTTTTTTGTTCTACAATATCTTTGTTGGTGCACATGAGTTAGGGGATGCCCTCAGTACTATTTATGACATTTAACATCAGTTATTTTGGAACTTGTCATGTGGGTGAATTCCCTATAGGTGCTGGGGGATGCTTCGATCTCTATGCTATTACTTGTATTTACCCTTCAGCCGTACTATTTTTACAGTGAATAAAACGAATCCGACAACATGTTTTCATCAAAATATGCTCACATAACTGATTAAAGCTGCTGTAGGTAATTTTAGTTTTTTTCCATATGATGATTTTTTGCGATCTATTCGCAGATGCATCTGGGAGCTATCTGCCTTTGAAAAATAGGTAAATTATTTTTGTAATCTTTTTTTTTGTCTTGTCCTCTTATTTTTCCTTCTTTTCTTTTCAACTCCTACACGATGTTTATCTATGCTAGCTAAAATATTGCCTTTTGTTTTCAGCACGGGAGGTTTGCTTTCTTTTAGTAGAGTTGATTCCTTATTTAATGAACTGATATGGATTCCTGAGGCCTTTAAATCACGATTAAGTGCTGTTCATGGCTGATTGCTATTCGTCAATAAAGCAGGAATTACTGGGAGGGTTATCGCATCGATTTTTGCCGCAGCAGTAATTTTAGTTGGGTTATTTGTAATTTGGATGTATGTTGGATGGCGCCAAAGAAAAAAGAAGATGGAAACAAAGTTTATGTTAGAAGAATGTCTAGAACTTTCCGCTCATACTATGGATGGTATTGGTACTTTTCTTTTGTGATTTTTATAATCAAATTGCATGTTTTTTGTCCTAGAATTATCTTTCAAATTGTGTAGATGATGATGAGTCATAAAAAAAACATAAAAATAAACACATACTAATTAGAGGTGTCAAACGGGCCGGGATGGGCCGGCCCGGCCCATTTTTTTAGGGCACGATCGCTCTTCCGTGCCGGGCCGGGCACGACGGGCCATGCCGGGCCGGGCACGGCGGGCCATGCCGTGCCAGGCCCGCTTGGGCTTGCCTGTCCTAGCGGTTCGGGATACGGGGGACCGTGGGTCGGGTCGAATCAGACCCGACCCACGGTCTTTTTTTGCGGGAGGGGCATCATGGGGTCGGGCTCACGGGACACCCGGCACGGGCCAGACACGGCAGGGCTCGTGCCAAACCCGGGCATGGAATTTTTCCGGCCGGCCCGGCCCGGCCCGGTTGACACCTCTAATACTCATAATGTAAAAGATTCCTAATTGTTTTATATGCTGATAAGTAATAATTCAAATAGCACATATGTTGGGTGTCCTCATCATAAACATAAAATAAGATATGTGTATAAGCTATGTAATACCTCGTCCAAATTTATCCATAAATATTTATATTAGAGAAAAGAAGAGTAAATTAATATTTTTTCTAAGTTTTCTTAAATATGTTAGCTATTTGATAAAAAAACATAATAATAAACACATACTCATAATGTAAAAGATTCCTAGTTGTCATATATGATGATTACTTGATAAATGATAATTCAAATAGTATATATGCTGGGTGTTCTCATCGTAAATATAAAATAAAATATATAAATAAGTATTGTAATACCTCGTTCAAATTAATCCATAAATATTTATATTAGAAAAAAGAAAAGTAAATTAATATTTTTTCTAAGTTTTCGTAAATATGTTAGCTATTTGATATGCTGTAAAAATATCGACTGTGATAATGGGTTCTTCGTCTTTCTAATTCTTTTTTTTTTTATTAATTTTTTTATGTATTATATTCGCTCATGAAATTTTGGATTTGAGGTTATATATTTTACTGTTTAAGTATTATAAAATAAAATAGTATGAGAAGATATTGAATATTTATTATTTTTAAATAGATGTCTAGTTCAAAGAATCTTTTAGAAAATTGTGATCATAACTTTGTACTCTATATTTGCGCTAGTTTTGAAAATTATTATTTGTTTTTTATCTTTTTTTGAGATAAGATTGCTTAAAAAAAAGCTAAATAACTTATAGTAAATTTCATGTCTATACATGTTGGTGCTTACTTAAAATTCGAATATATAGCTGGCTAAAGATGTTTATGATTCCATAATGAGATACCAAGTCATATTTGATATAATAATAATTAGATAATTAATATTTCTCACAATTCACCTATTTATAATTGAGTTATCTAAAGAGTTCATACTAGATAAAAAATTAGTATATGGTTATAATAAGAATATTTATTAGTGTAATTCAAAAAACATACATTTAAGAGAGTATTTAATATATATTTTCTATGTAATATCACAATAACACAACTATAATAAGATACCTCAATCCTAATGAAGAATCTAAGTTTCTTATGATATTTTATTTGAAATTATGAATAAAAATATTTTTTGAGCTGAGAGTGATTTTAAATTTTTTATTTCCTATAATAAAAATATTGTTCATATGTATATATAATTAATAAAATAAACCTATGATATGAACTCCTAGTAAATTAAGGAATAATTTGTAATGGTCATGTGCAGGCCAAACGAGATAACCAAGTCTCATATGAAATCAACATAATATATTTTTTGAAGATCAAGATATTAGTTTTTAAGTTCTATTAGAGTAAATGATATTTTTCTTATGCAATAATCTGATATCATCATGGATGAGATAATATTCTGAATGAAATATAAATAATATTATATTATCAAGATCAATATTAAATCATGCGATAAAATGATAAAGTTGTGAATAGGATAAAACCTATGAGATATAATGTCGAGAATAATTTTTTTGTTTATTAAAAAAAGAATCAAAAATCAAGATCATACGAGTTGGTTGCAGAACTTTCAAAGATTGACATTGGAGTTGCTATCTTATCTGGACTGTGAGAAGATTCTTTTTCACATGATTTTTCATCCTCTCCATGAAAATTTGAATTAACTAATTGTATACTTATTAATACAAATGATTATTCAAAAATAGAATCAACTAGTATGATCCAAAAAGTTCTTGTTATCTAGTCAAGTTTTTGTAAAGAAAATCATACTAAAAATGGATAAAATATGTACTTGTTAACATTTAATTCTCTTAAGAGAATAATACTTGTTCACAAATATAGAGCTATTAGAATTAGAATTACAAATATTAGAATAAAATATTTGATTGAAATGAGTCCCACCTTATCATATTTTGGAGAGAAATTTTGAATAGAATACTCATTCACAAATATTTTAAGAGTTATGTTGAATTAATTATCCAAATGCAATCATTAATCAAAAATCAATCAATAATCAAATATTATCAATCTTACAGCAAGGAGTGTTCTCTATTAGATAATTAAGTTTTTTTTTTAACTAAAAATTTCTCCTGAATTCCAATTGCTCATTATGTGTTTTACTTTTCACATGGTAATAACTAGAATTTTTAATTCTTCAACATAGTTTCATTTAGAGGTGCCCGGCCCGGCACGAGGCATGGCACGGAAAAATTACGTGCCCGGGCCCGTGCTGTGCCGTGCCTTTTTCAATGTCACTAGCCATTGAAAAAGCATAGTTTATTTCACAACATCATCCCAACAACTACACCACATGTCATGGCAAAGACATAGTATATCACATGGCACAACACCTTACTATTTCCAATGCAGTGCTATTCTCCACCTTGTAATCTATTCATGCTCATACATTGTAGTATTTCACACACGCATATATTATTGTAGATATTTGTTCTAGAATTTATAAAGATTTCTTTCATTTCATGTAGAAAAAAATAAGCCATATGATATAATGATAATAAACTCTTTCATAATATACAAGGGTTCCTGATCGTGTGTCTGTGTTAATGTGTGTATATATTTACATTGTTGAGCCTACTAAATGTTATGGTTTTTTGCTAAAATGGGAGAGAGAAAACATAGAGACATGACCATGAGAAAATGGAAAACTCTGATATTATTAGAAAAAAAATTTATCATCAAATATAACATAAATCATATATATATATATATATATATTTGTGGTTTGGGACAAACCACACGTTGAGTGTTATCAAACAATAAAAGTGAAATAAAAATAACTTAAATTAAATTTTAAGAACTTTTGTAAAGATGTCTGCAATTTGATCATTGGTAAGTATGTAGGCTATAAGAATTAAACTATCATAGATCTTCTTTCGAATAAAGTGACAAGCAACCTTATTATGTGTTGTCTTTTCATGAAATACTGAATCGATATAATATGTTTGATTATCTGGTTGTCATAATCAAGTATTATTGATCTTTAAATTGGTAGGCAAAGCTCTTCTAAGAAATAATTAGTCCATTGTAGCTTACAAGTTGTTGATGTCATAATATTATAAGTTCTCTTTATTGGATGTTGAGACAAATATCTATTTCCAATGCAATGCTATTCTCCACCCTCTTGATTTATTCATGCGTAGAAAGAGATAAGTTATAGAAGAACATGATAATAAATTCACTCTCATGATGTACAAGGGTTCTTAATTGTGTGTGTGCGCGCGTGCATATATATATATATATATAGATTAGAAAAAAAATTCATCATTGAATATAACAAAAATTTTATATATATATGTGTGTGTGTGTGTGATTTGGGACACCACAAATTGGTGCTATTAAACAATAAAAGAGAAATAAAAGCAACATAATAAATTAAATTTAATATTCATTTTTAAGCTGGAGCATACAAATCACAAATTTATAACTTGAAAGAAATTAAAAAAACCTATGGCACTTTAAAAATTTTTGTGAAAATATTTGCAATCTGACATTGGTAGGTACATAATCTTTAGGAATCAAACTATCTTATATCTTCTTTCGAATGAAATGATAATTAATCATGATATGTTTCTTTGTATGCTCATGAAATACTAAGTTAACAATAATGTGTTGGACTGTTTGACTATTTCAGTGATCTCTAAATTGATAGGAAAAACTCTTTTAAGAAATGATTGGTTTGGTGTAGCTCATAAGTTGTTGATATAATAATTTTATTTTCCATACTTATATTGAATGTGAAAATAATTATAACCTCTTATTTTTTTTAGGAAATAAGATTATCTGCAAAAAAATATAAAAAATTTACATTGATTCTTTTCTCTACAATCATTAAAGTTTAACTAGAATTGGAAAATCTTTATTTGATTATGCTTATATGTTTAAACATAATATCACATTTTGAAGTTTTATGTATATACTTGAAGTTCCAAAAAATTGCATTAATATTAATTTATTTAGGAGAATCTATAAAATGATTAACTATATTGATAATATAAGTAATATCTAGTCTAATGCCTATTAGATAATTTAGTTTTTTTATGATCATTTTATTCATAGTGGAGTCAACCGATGAATCAATATGTGTAGATAAGTCTATTACTAAATCAAATGGTGTGTAATTAGGTACATATCCTGACAGATCATTGTTAAATAAAATTTTCAAAGCATATTTTATACTTAGAAAATGTTTTATGCATTTTATATTTTTTGTTTGAAGCTCATTTTGTAAACATGAATTCAGTTAGGATGTACCTAACTAAGCATCTTATGCAATCAACATATTATCAAAATATACTTTTAATATCATATACTCATGTCTTGATCCATGTCGAAATAAATAGGAATAATCTGGCATACATCTTAGACTAAATTTAGTAAGTTAAGAATAAAATTGATTAAACTATCATAAGAAACTGCTTTATCTCATAAATGACTTCGTAGTCTTCATCTAGATCATTATGAATGGATGCATTCCTTTCATCTATTTGATATACGATCCATTTGTATGAAGCCTCAGTTAAGATTAATAATTTATAGTGGCTAATTTGGCCACTTGAGAGAAAATATCCTAGTAGTCAATATTATATGTTTGCATAAAATTTTTTGTTACCAATTTAGCGATGAGCCAATTACTATTTTCTTTGGATCGCATCTTCTTCCCATACACATCTATATTTCACTACTAATTTATCAATGAGTTTTGGAATGAGATCTCTTGTATTATTAGATGTGATTATCTTCAATTCTTCCAATGTAATTTGTTATCATTCTAAATGAATAAGCATCTTATAAAGAGTGTCTGAGATTTTGTAATTATCAAATAAAGATAAAAAATTAAAATATATAGTACTACAATTAGATGTGTCAAACGGGCTGGCCCAGCATGGTCCTCTCAGTTTTAGGCTGCCCAACCGAGCTATCGTGCCAGGCCATACACAACACATTGCAGTAATCGTGTCGTGCTTGGCCCGGCATGGACCCTCGGCTCAAAAACCATTGGGTTTGGCCCGGTTTGGGTCTGACGAAATCCTAATTTTTTAAAAAAATTAGGATTTCGGTGGTGTGCCACCACGCCACCGTGCCTCTTCGCCATTTCGGGGCTCGGCAAGCCTCGTCTGTCGGGCATCGGCTCGTATTAATCATGTTTGGTGTGTGGTCACATGCTGTACCCACGTGCCGGCATGACATGACGAGCCATGGCACAAGCACGATTGAACCGTGCTGTGCCTATGCCAGGCCGGGCTGGCCCAGCCCATTTGACACATTTAACTACAATGAGAATTAAAAAATATCAGAGATAATGAATATCGAGTAGAACATGTTCTTGGTTCATTCTGTAATGCAATATGAATGTTCAAGTTATTAATTTGAGTTGGATTCATTAATATGATAGATGACTTATCTAGAATGAATTATGAATGTATTTGTCTAAGATATGTCTTTACAATGTGATAATCAAGTCTCCTAACTCTCATCTTTCTTTCTTGATGTGACTTACATTTCATGTCTGTGAAATAGTTACATTAGTCTCCTATCCAAGGTGCATTGTCCTAGGAGAGATGTTATTACTCTTCTTGAAATTAGTCATGCTAGTTATATGAAGTGTAAGTATACGAACATGGTCAATCATTACTTCTCTGAGGAATATCCTAAGAAGTACGAACATGGATACATACACGGGGATACGACATGACAGGATATGGGAATACGATAAATTTTTAAAAACTAGGATACGGATATGGCTAAGACATGACATAATAAAATAAAAAATATATAAATATTATCTTTAAAAAATAAATATATTTTCATATTATATATTACATATTTAAAAATTAAAATCATGTATTTAAACCCCCCTCACCCCACTGCCCAAGTTTCATAATTTTATGTAATTTTTTTTGTTTATTACATTTTGTATATTTAATAAATAATTATATTTAAAAATTAAAATGATGCATTTAAATCCCCACTAATGTTACTGCTTTGACACTTTCACCCCATGTTATTGTTTCAAAATCTCGAAGACAATCCCCCGCCGTTACTTCTTCTCTGAGTTTGAGACTCAAAAGTTGGCGTCCACTTGGCGTTGCCCGAGTTGTTGAAGCCGACAAGCCGTAGCACATAGACTTTATTACGTGTCAGATACTTATCAAACACATCTGTCCGATATGTCACATGACGTATCTGACACGGATGGTCAACGATACGCCACGTGACATATCAGACATTTATTCGACGCGTGTCCGTACCATATCCACGTGTCGGACACGGGGACATGACTGTAGTATAATGTATCCGTGCTTCTTAGGGAATAACAATTCAACAAAGAAACAATCTTACTATTATAATGTCTGAAGGTATGTTTTCATGGATCTAATCTGTAAAGGACTTATCCTCTAAGAACATAATCTCTTCTATTCTTTGAGCCCCACATATCCCAAAGTTTATAGCTATTATTTCTTTTGTCTTTTGCTTTACTTTGTGTTTTGATGGGGTCATCCAATATTTGGGCTGCTTCATCCATTTTGCTCCTTATGTAAGGATGTTTCACATATCAAGTTTTATGGAGTTGAATAAATGTTTAATTTTTTTCTACTGTTTATTTTCTACGCCATCAAAATGATGATTCTTTGTAAGAAAGCTATGAGATCAATTTGTGTTGGTAGTAGCTCTTTCATCCTATTGCGAAGATGTGTCCAACCCACAAAATGGGGTGCATCATTTCGATGAGTAAATCCAAAAGTAAGAATTAAAAAGAACATTCATATAAATGAATAGTGTTGGATGAATCAACGTACGTTGCTAAATACTAATTTTTATTGCGCGTAATATGGGAACCAAATACTTTCAATCACTCTCAAGTCCAAGCAAAGTTATAATAAAATACCAATGGAGTCTTTGTCCTATTGGCAAAGGCAGATGTATTACAGGGGAGAAGACTTGAGTTTAAATCTTTACTCTGCGTATGTGGAACTGTGCCTCCCAAAAAAATCTCTAAAGTGGCTGGGCCAAATGAGTATTTTCTGGGATATGGGGCAGCCCAAGCGGTGGGGCCAGTCACTGTAAAAAGCTTACTCGAACCTTAGTTTTTTATAGTACTTATAAAAAAAAAAGCTATAATTAAATAATCAACTGGTTATATTATTATTTATGTTGAATGAAACTCATGATAATATAAACAAAAAATGGAAAATATAAATAAATCTCACTTAATACATAATGATAATCTACCAATTCTTTTATAAATAGGTAGAAATTATGATTATATATTTGATGCTCTCATCAAACAACAAATATACAAAGAAAAAAAGTAAAGATATAAAAATGGTATGAACTCCTACTCTCATTGGGTTAATGTGTAAATATTCATAATTTTAGCTATGGAAGAAATAGAAGTAAACCAAACACTTAACAAAATCTTTGTAAATATTTTGGTTAGTTGATCTGTTGTTGGAATAGAGATAATAATAATGATTTCATCCTACATTTTTGACAAGAGAAAGATATAATTTATCTCTATGTGTTTTGCCTATTCGTAGAATATTGGATTGGAGTCTATATATATCTTATTGTCTGATAGTTACAGTAAAATATAGTGAGAAGAATTTGAAAATCTAATATTTAAAATATATGCTTGATTCAAAGAATCTCACGGGTGCTTGAGGCCATTATTTTATGTTTTGCTTCTGCTTAAGAATTTAAAATTATTGTTTCTATCTTATTTTTTTAGAAAATAATAATATTAATTAAAAAAATTATAATAATTTATTGTGGATCTCCTGTTTGTGCAAATTGATATCTAACTGAAGTTTAAATAATGTTATCTCCAGGAAATAGGACTATCTTCAGCTAATCTCACCAGATTAGCTGCAGAGGTCTAGGATCACTAAACTAGATGCTAATCCATAAGGATTTGAGAATAATTAATTGTATTAACTAAATAAGTTATATTTATTCTGATAATAATCATATAATTAAATTTTAATAATTTTTTTTTGTATGTACTCGAGTCAACAGGAGAACCCATATCAGATGAAAGGTTTGTAGTTGGCTAAATTTGAGTGTCTTCTCGAGCACAATCTAAAACACTAACATCTAATATATGACAACACAATATTTGTAATGGCATAAGATATTAGACACCGTAACATAATAATACACACACACACACACTCACACAATAATATGTTACAACAAATAATACACACACACGCACACACATAATAATATGTTACAACAAATAATACACACACACACACACACACACACTCTTTGGCATAACTAATATAATATAAATTCAAATAACATAAACTAAGTTGAAACAAAGATAAAGAAATAAAAAGATAGTGAGATGTGATTGAGACCAAACTTGAGGGGGGGCAAAGCTAATATGAGAGGGATGATTTCAGTTGTTAAAGAATAGAAGGATTTGGAAGTGAGAGGAGCAGAGAAGTAAGAGCAAAGCAATTCTTTTTGCGCAAAACCAAGTTATTCAGTTTCTTAATTTCCATTCAAAAATCTTGTCAATTACATCAGTCTTTCTGCACAACAAAACTGTGTGTATAAAAAATTTACTGATGTACGATTGAAACTCTTGTATTCCCTTTTAAGAAGTCGAATGGTTGTCCTATTGATTTCTTACTTGGCGACCGTATCTTTTTGTCCATCTGTCAGCATATCACAGCTGTTCGACTGACTTGACAAGTGATTCACCTCATCGACATGGATAATTACATGTCGGTTCATGAGATGGTGCTGTCTTCCACTATTGTTATTGTGAATGCTCCCAAAAGAACTACACTTTTTTTTGTTGTTGGCATAACCAGGGTTTCGGCCACACCATTTTCAGGAAAGGGGGAGAGATGTCATAAAATAGCATTTGAATACAATATCATATATATATATATATATATAAACATTAAAAATAACAAATAAAATATCATAACCCATCATATGTGGTCGGCATACATAATTTTTATGTGTTTGAATGAATTAAACGAAATGAAATTCTCATCATACTCTCATTGTGTGCTTAATATGAAGTTCTAGGTTTGTTAATTTGAAAATCAAATTGAAATCAAAAGAAATAAAGGCAAATTTGTTCACATTGAAAATCAAAACATTTTTAATAATGTCTTTGCTTGTGTTGGATATTTGGGATTGTTAGGAGTTTGCTAGATAACGTTCTTCTGTTCTTGGACCAGGCTCAATTTCTCCCAATTCGCTACAACTTGCGCGCATAAATATAGATAGATCGGTTGAATTCTCATATCAAGAACTTTCCGATGCGACTGATGGGTTCAGCTTGGCAAACAAGATTGGCGAAGGTGGCTATGGGTCTGTGTACTATGCTGAACTAAGAGGCGAGGTTTGCTCCTTGATACCCCCTGTCACTTTCTGATAATTGGAGACTGGGTTTTATAACCGTGAACACTCACTCAGCTTGCCAACATGAAACCAAGCCTTTTGCAACTTACGGTTTGTGGTGGCTGAAATTTGACTTGAAAAACTAGTGTGGTACTATTGGCTGCCATGTGGGTTGTCTTGTGCAAAACCACAAGTCTTCATGTACAAGATCACGTGTAACTTGTATCATACTTGGCTAAGCCTTCTGTGACAAGATTTTGTCTAGAGAAAAAAAAAAAAAAGAACAATTAAATGGTAACATGTTTGCCCCATTGCTATCACCGTCACTACCAAATATCACCCTAAACACTATTGATCAAAACACCAACACATTTTCATTTTTGGTAAAAAAGTATATTTTTTATATATCAAGCATTTATATAGAGGTGTCAACCGGGCCGGCCCGGCACGGAAATTTTCCGTGCCTGGGCTCGTGCCGTGCCGTGCCGAGGCCAACCGGGCCTCGTGCCGTGCCGTGTCGAGGCCAACCGAGCCTCGTGCCTTGCCTGACCTGGCACGGTACCGTGGCCCGTTGGTACGATATCTTGCTTAAATCAATTTTTTTTGAAAAAATTAGTGTTACGGTAGCTCAGAAACCCTACTTTTTTTTTAAATTAGGGGTTTGGGCGGGCCGAAATCCTAATTTATTTTGTAAATTTGAGTTTCGGGAGCGTGAATTCCAAATTTTTTTTTAATTTAGGGTTTTGGGTGCGCCGAAACTCTAATTTTTATTAATTTAGGGTTCGGCCTCATCGGGCCGAACCTGGAAGATCGTGCCGCGGACCCGTGCCGGGCTAGGCACGGCACGGTATAGTAACCGTGACGTGCCTGGCCAGGAACGAAAACACGGCTGGCCTGAAAAAAACGTGCCGGGCCGGCCCGGCACGTGCCGTTTGACACCTTTATATTTATACTAAATTTCGTTGCAGAGTAATAATTACCTTTTGCTAAAAATTAAATGAAAAATCACATAAACACCCATAGAAAAATTTATCAATCTCTGCATAAGTTTGGAATGTGGATTAGAGGCACCCATATATAATGAGATAATCGGATTGGAGCAACTTACATGCTGGATGTTAATATTAATAATGCAATAATGTAAAAATAAAAAAAATAAAATAATAATACATGTTGTAAACTACTACACTCTCTCTCAAGATGGTACGACTTATTGAAGACTCTAATGAAATTGATTGCTAGCTACTTTGCTTTATATATATATATATATATATATATGTGTGTGTTATAATAATGATGCTATAATGAATCTTCTTTCTAAAGAATAAGAATTTCATCTTTATGTCTCACTGTATGATTGTTAACATAAAATAAATAAAATAAGTGAATTTTTGTTCTTAAGTAGGTGCTGAATCTATTATATTTAACAGGTAACTGCCGCAATCATCCAAACTATGTATATGTACTTTATCTCAAAAAATATTCTTTGTTTCTTAGTGCATATTTATGCCTCAATGTGTAAGGAGTTATATCTGAGAGGATGTATTAATGAAGATCTAAGAAATGATTAATTATATTAACTATATAATCTATAATTTTTTTGTAAGTAATAAAGTTAATTGGATTCATATCACATATCAAATAAGAAATTAATATCTTTATCATTAAAAATATATGTTGGAGCACAATCCAAAAGTTACATCTCTATGTGAGTATCAGTCACTTATCCTCTCTATAATAAAATAATCTTTTTGCTCGAGTGGGTTATTTCTATCTAAATAAAATATGTGGGTCTTTCAACTTATTATCTTTCATGATTAGAATATTATTCACGTACAAAATGTGTAAATTTATTATTTTATTATAACTTTTCTAAAAAAATAAAGAAAATTTCACAACACACCTAAGTAGTCAGGCTCTCTGTGACTGTCTGTGTGAAAACCTTGTAAACATGGCTTTCCTTAAAATATATTTTATAGTTTAGAAATTACTTTCAACTGTTTTATGTCATACAATATATTTTATAATTTATAAATTACTTTAAATTGTGCTGCTTGAAATTTATTTTGGTGTTTCATATGCATATTATCCTCAAAGTCAATGAATAGATATAGTAATCATGTCTAACTAATGTATTTTTTATCTATGAGATATTATTAGTGATGTAACAAATTATGTGATAATTATTTTGGCTATTAGAAAAAAAATTTCTTGATAACAATATTTTTGCGACTTCCTTCGCCCAAATCCTATTTTAGGGTAATCTACTCTCTCATATAAACATTTCTAAATAGTAGATACCTACTTGTAATTAATAATAATTTTTTTTGAATGTCATGATATTAATTTTGAAGTTTTATTGGAAACATTAGTATTTTAATATTATCAAAAAATTAGTAAAAGAAATAAAATAAAGAATAATACATAAATATTATAAATTTTATGAAATTGAGTATTGAGCATAACTCAATTATTTTTTTCCTGATGATGATCAAAAGGTCAAGATCAGAGAAGCTAATTTCTGGATTATCAAACTCTTTGGTAGATTCATCTCTTGCTTGAGTAGCATGCGTGCCCCTTTTTCCTAGTATGGTAAAAAATAAAAAGTATTTGTATTATCTTTGAGTACTAGATTTTTCAAGAAATATATACTTCATGGCTTTATTTAAGCGTTCTTTTATTTTCTTATAAAGAGAAATTATGAATAAAATTAATACTCATAAATACTCTCTGAGGTAGATTCGAATGGAAATATTATTTTTATAGTTGGGAATGTTAAATGGAGATGTTGTGGGATACGAAATTGAATATTAAAGTTTAAAATAAATGAATTTGGGAAATATTATTTTCCATTATTCCTGCAACTTTTTTATTTTTTTTTTTTTTTGCGTTGCTTGTCAATACTTAGCATTGTTTTCATTATGCTTGCAAGAACTCTCTTCTGCCCCTTACTCCGGGCGTAATTCATTTCGTACTTGTTCCCGTAGAAAACAGCGATCAAGAGGATGGACATGCGGTTCTCAAAGGAATTCGTTGCTGAGCTTCAGGTTCTAACACATGTTCATCATGTGAACCTGGTAACTCTCACCTCCACTCCATCATACGAATATTGGTTAAGCGTAAGCTTGCGTGGCCGGCCCAGGGGCCTTTTCGTCGCATGGAAAATTTATGTTCCACTCGACCTCGCTTTGTTGCCGAGCCGCGACACAGATGCTTTATTTAGAATAATTTTTGGAGTAAATTTATGTGTTGTTTGGGACTTCTTCCCACTTTGCCCCTTCGCTCATCTTATGCATTACGTGTGGATGCTGCGTGTGCTATTTCGTTGTAGGTCAGTTTAATCGGATATTGTGTGGAGGGTTTTCTTTTCCTGGTTTACGAGTTTATTGAGAACGGAAACTTGAGCTACCACTTGCGGGGGTCTGGTGAGAATGCACGTGCACGTGCTGATCTTCTGCGAGGCTGGCGGTGAATTATTGTGATCTGGATGGCTCTGTTCTTGGTTTCAGGGCCGGACCCTTTGCCATGGTCCACTCGAGTGCAAATCGCTATCGAATCCGCTCGGGGTCTCGAGTATATTCACGAGCACACTGTTCCTGTTTATATACACCGAGATATTAAATCTGCAAATATATTGATCGACAAGGACTTCCATGCCAAGGTGCGTGTCGTTGTTCCCCCGGTGAGTGCCATCCACGTCGATGCTGATTCATGCCGGTGCTGTGGTGTTTCCAACGCAGGTTGCTGATTTTGGCTTGACGAAGCTCGTCGAGGTAGGCGGGGTGGCTCTTCCCTCCCGCCTAGTTGGGACATTCGGATATATGCCACCAGAGTGAGACACGAGCTTAGATCTCTCTCTCTCTCTCTCTCTCTCTCTCTCTTTGGAATATGTGAATTGAAATAATAAATACTTATAATTAAAAATAAACCATCTATCTTGTAATTTTTTATTTTTTTATTTTTATTTCATGTATTTTGGAGAGTCGTGTTTAGTGTTTTCACCTATTAATTACATGTTGAGGTGATTTTTATTTCAACTTGTTAATATGATATAAGTATAACCAGTTATAAAAATTTCTGATATATTCACCGATATGTCTCTGAAATAACTCTAAATTCTAAGTATCGATATATCGGTCAAGAATGATATATCTATCTTTGATTTGTGCTCATATGTAAATACGCACCGATATATCTTCGATATATCCAATATATCTTTAAAATTTAAGTAACGATATATCTGTAGAAATTGACATTTTTATCCTTGGGTATAACAGCAAAAAAAAGAGAAAAATATAGTGGTCCCAGATCACTCTTTCTTCTTGTCGGGACGATGGTCGTTGTTATAGGATCGATTCCCAATGCCGACAATAGCCCTTTGAGTTTTTTATCCTCGTTAAAGGTAAGATATTTTTCCTAATAATTCTTAAGTGTTGGATGTGGTTGGAGGCCAAACCACTTAAGATTTCACAATGGTTGGGAGGGGAGAGAGAGAGAGAGAGAGAGAGAGAGGAGGAATGAGAGAGAATAGGAGAGAAGAAAATAAATAAATCAAATGACACGCAACCTAAACACCCTTTCACTTATGATACGTGTAGTTTAACTAGTGGGGATGCCGAAAAATTGATCATATTATGTCACTGAGCAATTTAATTTATACGAGGCAGATTGAGAAACATTAGAGAGATGTTTTGCTTGTTTATTAGTTATAACTGAGACAAAAATATGAGAACTCAATTCAGTGCACACACAGCGAAAAGATGGATCATATTAGGGATAATTATTTGGAGTTATTTTAAGGAGGAAGCCTAGAGCATTACAAATAGTTAAGGAGGATAGTCTGACTAGTATATTCTAGTTGGTCAGTAGTAGTAGTAGATTTTTTTTAGTCTCTAGGTATTCTAACTCTTATGTTTTTTTTCTACTTCAGACTCTTGAATTATCAACTAAGGAGTTATTACTTATATTACAACTACCAATCCATTTGTTCATCATCTTTTTTTTTTTTTTTTTGAGAAATATGATATCAAATGACAAGTCATCAAATGTTATTAGTTGTTCATCTCTTCCTCATATTTTATTTATTCTCATATTTATCTCTTGTGAGTTGTTATTCTAGCAACTCAGTGTTCATTATTTTTTATCTTTAATCAATTATTTCTATTTGTTAGTAGAATTATAAGACTTCGAGCAAGATTTTATTTGTGATTGAGCAAAATAGATATCTCACTAGATAATCAAGTATGATTGATTAACTTCTTAGTCACTTATAATCCTAGCTAAGATGATAATATTATATCTTACTTAGTGTTGAGAATTTTCAGTGATAAAAATTTTTGATTATCCACCGATATATCTCTAAAATATTCATAAA
Organism: Sapria himalayana; assembly: GCA_029783825.1. Classification (NCBI taxonomy): domain Eukaryota; kingdom Viridiplantae; phylum Streptophyta; class Magnoliopsida; order Malpighiales; family Rafflesiaceae; genus Sapria; species Sapria himalayana. The sequence goes on from JAREIK010003088.1 coordinate 2,079,770, forward strand.
TTCTAAGTATCAATTTATCTGTCAAGAACGATATAATTAGCATTGATTTGTACTTATATGTAAATACACACCGATATATCTTTCATATATCTAATATATCCTTGAGAGCATACTAGAGTATTGTCGGTAAGGACCCATCCTCCTCTAGTGTTGTTTCTCCCCCCGCCCACTAGATTATTGTCGGTAAGGATTACCATCCTATGTTATATATCCAAACATACGAGGACATAGTAGAGACTTATATGGTATCTTGCTAATGGGAGATGGTGAGTTGAGAGTTATGAGATACTGATGATCTACTCCATGATGCCGTCTCATCACATATGAGGGTTTTAGTTGAAGTTGATACACTCGCAACAATTAGTTTGTCGAGTTCTCTTTCAACAAATATTCTGATTGATCAAGATTTAATTTTTTTGTCAGATGCGACTCAAGTTGATTCTATTGCTTTCATGAAAATTATAGAAAAGATTAATTATATAATTATTGCCAAATCATGTGTTAATTACGTGATCGTTATAATTACTTTTTTTTTTTTTTAGGTTTTTCTCTGTAGATTCATATGCACATATCTTTTTTGCATACTGAGATATGTGAAGAAATCTGTAAGGCTTAGAATCTCTTTCAGTGTGTCTGATAGTTCTAGCACACATACAAGTAGCTGAATATTCAAATTTAAGTTGGGTACCAGCTTATGCCGAGAGATCTATTATAAGTTTATCTACATTTTTGTACCAACTTTTCATGAATTTTGGTAATAATATAAAAAAATATGCAGGATTCACAATATATATATGCATGTATGTGCGCATACATGTGTGTGTGTGTGTGTGTGTGTGTGTGGTGATGTTTGGTGCATATAAATGAGCAGCTAAAAAGAGGTTTGGTCCTGTTCAGATATGCTCAATATGGTGATGTTTCTCCGAAAGTAGATGTGTATGCATTTGGAGTTGTCCTTTACGAACTCATTTCAGCCAAGGATGCCATTGTCAAGGCAAACACAGATGCTTCAGAAGCGAAGGGTCTTGTTGCTTTGGTCAGTTTTTTGCATTCTCATCTTCCTGTTCGTGTTATTTTCACACAGCTTCCTTCGAGCTGGCCTAAAATTACATAATAGAGCTTACTGGTATCAATTATCAGAACATCAGTAATGGTCTGGGTTTCGACTGTCGGGCGCTGTGCTGTGCGTTATTTCTCAGAGGCAAAAAAACTCCATTGGAACAGGAACAGAGCTAGGCCCATCCCCGGACTGTCGGACACGACAACTTATTTGTTGTTTCTCTTGGGTTTTACAGTTTGAAGGTGCACTTAATGAAGCCAATCCAAGCGAAGGGATTCGAAAGTTGGTCGATCCAAAGATGAAAGATAGGTTTCCCGTGGATTCCGTCCTCAAGGTATTTATGATGCGAGAAATCAAGAAGAAACGCCGGGAGGAGTGTTCTTCTTCTAAATCGAAACATGGTTTTTTTTTTTTTTTTCTTTGCTTGGGTGCAGATGGCGCAGCTTGCTAGGGAATGTACCTTGGAAAGGCCCCAATCACGCCCCACAATGAGATATGTTGTCGTAGCGTTGACGCCACTTTCTTCGTAGGCAGGAAACTGTGACGCCCGGTTTGGCCTGGTCGCCAAAACAAACAAATGGATACGTTTTTCAATTTGAAATTGATTTTTCATAAGATCGCCGAGAGCGAAAGATACTGGTAAGTCTTGTTGTGCTGTTCTATCGCGAGGAGATGAAGAAAAAATTAGCCGTGCCATCCGAGCAAAGGTTGCAGAACGAAGGAAAAATTACGAGGGAGCTCCCGGCGAGAGATCGTAACGTGCTGCCGGCAGCCCCTCCAAGGTTGTGACTTGGAGTTCTTCGTGAGCTCCCGCGAGCTCATGATGAGCTCGTAGTAGCTCGCCGCAGCTCGTGACGACGACGAAATCGTCGCAGGTTACGAGCTTGTGTTGTGCCGGAGCTCCTGGCTAGTTCTTCCTAGCGGTTACTTTGGGTAAAGTTTGATTTTAAGGTATTTTATATAATTTGGCCATTAGAGGAATTGTTTTTTAAACTACCTTTTAAGTATTGCCAGCTTCAAGTTTCCAACAGTTGTTACTGCCTTCAATCAAACTTTTTTTTTTTTTTTTTTTTGTTGAGCGAATGATGCAAATTACAGCAAAAATTGTGCGACCAGCATGTTTTTGAAAAAAAAGTCTTTTCATCACAAATTTTAGTTATTTTGTTAAAATTATCTACTTAAAAATGAAATGGTTGCTGAAATGGCTGCGGCTGCAAGATGAGTTTTTTTTTTTTATTTTATTTTATAGTTTTTATTTATTTTTTTTGTGATAAAAGTATTGGTGTAATGAGGAATCAGTTATTAATATTTTTTCATTTCGTGTTCTAAATAAAAAAAAAACTATTTTTTCATTTGTTAAAATTATAGTTCATCAAACATTTATTGAATGCCATGTTAAAGCATTTATTAATGCTATAATTTTGATCTCACGTTCCTTTGTTCCCAATATTTTATTTATGCATTTATTAATTTGGCATTGAGTTTAAATGTTATGTTATATTATAAAAATAAAACCCACGATAATAAATAGAAAATAAAGGTGTAATCCTAACATGATAAACTAAATAATATAATAAAAAATTATCAAGCTAAAATAAAATTGAGATTATGATATATTTCAAGGAGAGAAATATTATTTTATAGCATAAAAAGTTAGAAATCTCAAATGTATTTTCAATGTTGGCATAGTGATGTTTAACTTATCCTTATTAATGTTACATTCTCTCACTTGTCTATGTTTGCTTACAATAATTTTAGGAATAATATATCATGCTAATTCAATATAAACTAGTTTCTTGAATGATATTATAATAAAGACAGTAAAATATATTATTAAACTCTTGTAAATAACAAAAGTATTTATTAAAATATATTTATAAAATTATCGAAAATCTTAGGAAAACATATTGCTAGATAATACTTTTTAGTAATTAAATTTCTATAATTTTTTATAAGATTATATAGTTTCTTGATCATAATCAAAATTTTTCAAATTATATTTGGGTCACTTATAATATATTTTGTAATTAATATTTATATAAAAATAAACCTATAAATAATTTTGAATAAAATAATTTCAAAGGTTACTTATGAATTAAAATAATTGTTAGATTTTCTTATTTTATTTTAGTTTAATAATTTATTTTTAATTTATGTAAATACATTAATAATTTATTATTTATTTATAATATTCATAATAATTATATATAATATAAATTCAATATAAACAATTTTTATTGATAGATATTCTAATAATTATCAAAAAAATAAATTAAAAATTTATAATGAATAAGATTCATATTACTTAAAATATAATATGAAAACCTATTTTATTCAAAAGCAAAGGAAAATAAATTACTAAATGATAATCATTTGTTTTGAAATTTTTTTATCTCTTAAAAAGTTTATCTATATTTTTTTTGATGAAAAATAATTTATATAAATTATATATATCTAACTCATAATTTATTTTGTATTTAATATTTATATAAAAATAAACAAATAACTAATTAAAATGAATATTATAAATTATAATGGAAAAAAACTTTTGAAGAAGAGGATTAACGGAGGAACCTAATGTGGTGAATACTACAATATTAAATGGTGGTGGGCCATGAAGTGGTATATTAGCAGTAGACCCTACCTGGTTTCTAGGCTTCCATGTTTGAGGTTGGTGTTACAATTAATTATAGTTTATTAACTTATGATATTGAGCTTTCGAGTGACCTTTATGCTGACAAAACCATGTTTATTATATATAATTTTTGTGTAAGTCCCATTCTAATTATTTAAGGGCAACTTATAAGGTATTGACAATATGAGAGTACTAGAGAAGCTAGTTCAATGATAATATTCATGCAGAATTAATGGTGCCAAGTGGGCTGTGCTGGGGTATTACATAGTTTTTAGCATGAGTAATGTCATGCCAACTTAACCCTAAAATGGGTAGCCCGACACGGTCAATTGGCTTGTTTTTTGTCTGGGTCATGCCATGCCACACCTACTATGCTGGGAATCTGGCTCGGCATGGCTCAAACTGTGCTGCATGCTGACACGAGTTTGGCCCAGGCACTTCTCTTAATCGGGCTATGCCATGCCAAACACATGAATCACGTAATGCCTCGCGTAGTTCCCAAATCACCCGGCTCCATTGAGAGCTCAATGAATAACTATCCCAAGCCACTTGTCTTCCATGATAGAAGGTCTGTGTTACTATTAAATTATGGTCTACCTCTGTATTCTGACGGCAATCATGATCATAATGACGATTATGACCTTGATTAATAAAACACAGCTTGCAACTAAGATATTTTTTTTACTTTATTATCGAAGGGTATATTTGGTATTTTCAAATAAATTATACTCAAGATTAATTATCATAATCTTGCTCACTATTTAGGGTAATTATTTTTTATTCGTATCCTATTGGACAAGTATATATATATCCTAATCTATCCTAATTAAAAATTTGTTCATTAAATATATCGAGTTTACTATTTTGAGAAATAGTAATTTAATCATTTTTTTGTTATATAATTTTTTAAATAAAAATCTGTCGGCCTCGGAACCCTAATAAATGGATCACTCGGTTTCATTTGAACGAAAAAAATCGATGTTAGGTTAGGCTGCGAGAAATGGAGGCAATGAAGTACGTATGGGAAGGTGCGATTCCTCTTCAAGTTGACCTCCACGAGTCCGAAGTGACGGTCCTTCCACCGCCTCCTCCAGTCCACATCCTAGCGCCTCGCATAGGGTACCTGCCTCTTCTTCTTCCCTCGATAAAACTTTATTTGTCATCGGCGCTGCCTCCTGTACAGGGCGCTGTCTGGTTTGACTACAACGGCTTGCCCTTAAATTGGTAATTGTCGCAGATTTTTATTGCATCCAAGCTTAGGAACTTGCTAGAGGACTGTTACTTTTTTGTTTATTTTACTTTTCCACTCGACGATTGAAAAGCTACACAAATCTCATTGTCATTCTATTCCTTTCTTAATTGTTGCTCAAAATCTCTTGATGGAGAAATAAAAGTGAAATAAAAGGTAAAGTGGGAAGAGTGAAAATAATTACTCTTGTGTATTAGGAATAAAACAATATTATTCCCTAGTGTATTTGGAATTTGGTTGAGTTATATGTGTAAACAATTGTATTTAATTTTTTGTCATAGTGTTCAAACAAAAAAAATCTTGCCGATAACTATTGAACAAGAATGAAGCACAAAAAAATCTTGCCGAAAGCTATTTAAAAATTAGGAGTTGGCGTAGACGGATAGAGCCCTATAACTTTTTTGCATGTTATGATATTTATGCAAATATAATTTTTTTGATGATAAGTGCAAATACATTGATGAGTCCAATAAACTGATAACTACAAATATGTTAATCTTAAGTATCAATACTTTGAAGCAACCCAAGCTCTCGAGTCTAGTCATGCATAAATAAGGAATACATAAAGCTTAAGTACATCATTAATATATAAAAATACATAAAGCCACAATATATCATATATGTTGAAATATTCAATACTGTTGGGCAATTGCGCTTCAACAGTTGTGATTTTAAGATACAGAAGAAGAAAAAATAATAAAAATAATAAATGATATATGCCCAATCCACAATTCAAGTATTAGATAATAAAAACAAAACAGAAACCATAATAAAAATGTATGAAATAATGTGGTTCTCTAGTCGCTCAGCATGACTAGCTACATTCACCAAAAAATGATTATGCGTTGCATATTAAACTAAAATCAGAAGTCTTACAGTATTTGCAACACAGAAATAGTCGCGATAAATAGTGCAGAGAGAGAGAGAGAGAAGCTGAACAGTTCTAGATCGTAAAAACAATAATCCAAAAAAATAAAATACAAAATATTTTATATTAAAAATTGTTCGGTTTATAACAAATATTTATAATTACAAGTGATCCAAATTATTTCTCTTCTTTGCATGGACAAGGCACAAAAATATGAACAAGCAGGGAATGCTTGTGCCATGATTATGTTGGAATTTTAGTAATGCTTAAGTAAGCAATTATTGCTTTTAACCTGCAACTCAAAAATGTTCTCCCGACAAATTCATATGATTGCATCTGTTTATGGAACATAAATATAGTTTATCTAAAAATATCTTATGTTGCTAGTTACCTATAGCAAGTTAGCAACCTTGTAGGATTAGCCAACAAACACAACTCAGCTAACTAGTTTAGACCAGTATTCTTGGGGACAAATATAACGATGCTATAAAGTAATTCATGGCTGCAAGGAAGAAATGATGTCTATATAAGACACAGTAAAGTTAAAGTATTGACATAGGTGTAAAGAAAGCTCAAGTGGAAAACCAATAAAGCCGAGGTTGCCAACTCATTGTGTGGCTCAAACATGGTCTTTAAACTGTATGTCCCTGCTTAGGTATAACAAGAACCTTCCCAAATAGAAAAGTGGTGAGTGTTTAAAGGAACTAGCTTTAATACATTTAAATCTGGTTCAAACATAAAAATTTCAACTTTTTTTTGTTTAAAAAGAAAAAAAACTTGATTTTAATACATTACCATTTGAAATAAACTTGATTTTATACTTCTCTGACACCTTAAATCAATATATATATATATATATATATGTGTGTGTGTGTGTGTGTGTGTGTAGAGAGAGAGTGAGAGATAGACATAGAGAGAGAGAAATAGGTAGAGAGAGAGTGAGAGAACAAAAAAAACTATATTTTATCAATTTACATGTAATAAAAGTTAAGTTTAAATCTATAATTACTAATGAAAGAAGTGAAAATTTATACTAACACAAAACAAGGTACTGTATCAAAAAAATAATAATAAATATTTATTCTACCTATATATTAACTCTTCAACTTGAAGTCTTAATATACAATGAACGTTTAAAGGATACCTGCCACTAACCATGTGGAATCCAAGATGCTAGAGATCGAGCATAAAAATATTTGCAAATCCTAAACACTGCATCCCCAATACCTTACTTATTAGTTGTCTAATGAAAAAATAAGGCAAAATAGATGAAATCTCTTAGACCATGGATCACGACACTATGATTTATAGATTATTTTAATCTCTATAAAAAATGTGGCCTGGAAATTTATATAGATTATAGATGAATATCTTTTATTAGAATATCATGTATGTGCCAATTTCACCATAAAAATTAATGTCACCACCATAAGAGCATCACTAACAAGTCTATCTAAAATAGCCACTTAAAATATATTAAAATATTATTTTATCTATTTAACTAATTATTTTTTTAAATAACTCCTAAATACTATCTATTTTAGCAAACAACTTCGACTAAATTTAACTAACTTTTAAAAATAAAATCTAAAATACTATATAAAATGCCATGTCATCACCAAAGTGATAAAATACAAAATGTAAAATTTTATAATTTTAAACTCTAATATTTGCAATGGAAATGATAATACAATGGAGTATTATCTGTAAAACCGGTGAATGAGCTTCAGTTGACACCGGTATATTTTTCACCTGCAATTATTATTATAGAGATTTTGTTTGCGCCATGCAAGTTTGATATTAAGAAAGGATTATGTTTGGGTATCTAAAGTTTATATTTCTAAATTTTCTCCTTTCTAAAGTTTTGTTTCTAATTTCTCTCTCTCATGTTTTTTTTTTAATTTTACTTCTATAAATTTTATATTTCTAAAATTTATCTTTGTATTTTTAAATTATGTGTCCCATGTTCATACAGCGGGGGAAGAAAACATGCGACGACGAAGTGCGCTGCCCAAATCTTTGGGGGCGTTGGTGGCCCGGACGGCGTTGTTCTTGTTGTCGGGGCAAACGGATTCGTTTGCAGTTGCTGCCCATGGAGAGCGTGGAAACGCATCTTCCTTGTTCGAATTACCATACTGGTCGGGCTCGGGCTCAAACGATGAATCCGATCTGCGCTTGGAGGAGCCGTTTGCTGATTCGGGTGGCAATGATACGAACCCTTTGGACGGCGGTTTTTATTTTCTAGATGGAATGTTAAAATGGGCAATTGGTACCAGCGGCAATTCTCTTTCGTGATTTTGTACATAATTTCTGTTTCTCTATTTTCGTTTTTCTGGAAGAAAGCAGGATTGCGTTTTATTCTACTTCCATTTCACCAGGGCACTCAGATCCAGATAAGCTAAACGAAACAGCGCGATATCTCCAGCGTCCATCTTCTCGAGGGCTTAAGCAGCGTCAAACAGAAATTACGGTTTGAATTCCATGCTTTTTTAGTCACGGTGTTTTAGTCTGATCGAAGAAAAATTATCGCGATGTTGTAATTAAGTTGGACATGATACCGGGACGCTGATCTGGGAAAGCCGCTCATCTCCTCGAACAACCCTTTGTGCCTGCTATTATTGTTTTATTTTGATCTTTGACGCGTTCCGTTTTGTGTTCATTCTGACCCGGTCGTGTACGTTAGGGGGATATAATACCAGCACGGCTTTTTCCTCATCTCAACAAACTCTCCGGGGCGAATTTAGCCATTACTAAAAAGCACGACGATCCTCACAACTCCTTATATCTGTTGCAGGAATTATTGAACGAGTGGAAAACACCTACGGATGTGCAGCTGATGCAGAGGGCAATACGTGACCTGGAAAATACTTCTCTGTCTCGTGATGAAAATCTCAGTGCAATGCAGGAGATTCTTTTACTAGTTGAGCCGGTTGACAATGCAAATGGTTTGCTTTTTCCTTCTTCCTGGTAGCCTCTTTTCAAATGTCCCTGTTTATTGGGTGCTGTTTAAATCACATCTACCACTCAGTTATGCTGCGTGGTTCTTTACTCACTGTGTGTTGGTTGCATTTGTTCTAGAGAGTCCTAGATGAGTTAAGTAATCAGGTTTGTTCGACAAATCCTTCATTAAATTTAGTGAGTGGGATAAAAGAATTCTTGATAAAATAAAATAATTTTGTTTCATATTGAGTTGATAAATAATAAATCAGCTTCTCTCTTAAAAAATGGTATAAAGTATATATTTTTATTTTTTATGTTTTTAGAATTATGAAATAGTATGAATTTATGCTGTAATATTTTTTTTCTTTGGTAATTTTTTAATGCCTCAACATTAATTTGTCCTATAATTACATATCATAATATTTCTTTATTTTTTTCACACTTCATTTCATATTGTGAGTGTACCAATGTACTCCGATCTTCTCTTGAAATATTTTTTTATTTAAAGCAAGGACATGCTATATTGAAAGAGATAAACATATTTCACTTTTGATATACCTTAAGGATTGCTTTTCCATCTCTTGTTAAAGTCCATAACTTTCTGTAGGGCTTAAAATATTATTTTTATAATTTTTTAATGAATGAGTTTTTTATTTTTGGTAATAAAGAATATTTTTCATCATCATATATAAAAGAGAAGATGTATATGAAAACACATGTGATTTTCATACCTAGATGCTTCATTCAATTTGTAAATTGTAAAATATCACATATGACCTAAAATAATTATCATCCAGTTAATTAAACACATTCATAAAAATGATTTTTTTTGGTTATCACATGTATTTTTTTTAATTTTTGTGCTTTTATCATAGGAGTTCATAATTTAGATATTTATTCTTATTAGTTTCTAGAGGTTATCGAGCATAAGAAATTTATTATACATAATTTATGATGAAAGATTTTGATAGATTCAAATATTTTTTTATTGATCAAGCTTACATTCTATCATGTATAATTATTATTTTTAATTAAAATATATAATGAATATTCTTGTAATATTTAAACTTTTGAAGTGTATGCTAAAAGTACAATAGTACACTAATTGCTTGGCCTATAGCACATAATAATCTTTGATGAGTTGCTCATCTGTATCCATCATAGTAAATCTTGATGAGTTGCATAATTAGTCTTTGTGGCTTGACTTTGGAAAATCTATGTTTGGAAGGTTAGTCTTTGTGCCTTAATATCATCTGTCATTAGATGACTTGAATCATCAGCTTGCTCCATGCTAAATTTATTCTAGGTTACAAATTATTCTTAAGTTGTGTCATGGGTCGAGTAGAAACTTGTGAATCAAGTTTAGCTCGTGAAATAATATTCATACTAACTATATTAACTATAAATTATATTTGTTTTAGTAATAGTTAAATAATCAAGAGGAACATTTGAAAAATCCAAGAAATAAGTAATATTATCGATTATAAAAAAATATATTTAGTTTATTCATAATTAAATAATTAATCTATTTATTATTCTCTTATATATATTATATTTAACTCAAGAGTTCAAATCAGATAAAAAAATAATACTCTACTCAATAGGAGTATTTTTTGGAGCACAATCTTAAAGATTAATTGACATGAGAACATCTCAATCCCATATTTTATTTAAAATATAATATATCTCTCATGAAGTAGGAAATCTTTATTTAAAGAAAATACAATAAATCTATATTGCAACTAATAATAAATATTCTTGTAGGTTGAAGTATTAGTTTCTTTGTCTTATAATATGGTCCAATATTATACTTAGTGAGATATTGTCTTAAAAAAATTCTATTTGATAATATCATTATGAGATGTACTAAATGACACCAAATAATTGTTAAAAAACAATAACACGTGTGAAATAGAGTAATGTCTGCAATTTTTTTTTTATTTTTTTAAAAAGAAATTGAAAGATCAAGATCAGAATAATAATGGTCGAATCATCTAGTTTTGACGGAAGATTCTACCTAAATTTGAACATATTGTATGTCTTATTTTTCTAGTATTAACTCTAACTTAAAGGTGGTCAAGCCTTTTATTTTTTTTGGAAACCAAGAACATTAGGGCCCACTTACGTGGGCTCCTACATCCCATTGGCATTCGGAGAATCGAGCAGGTAAGAAATATCTCTTAGTACCTCTCACCAATAAGACTTGAACTCGTGACCTCCTGGATATTGTCAAAAGTCCCAATCAGCTAAGCTCCTTATGAGATGAGTATCAAGTCTTTTTAATCTTGGATCATCTTGAGTTGAGAGTAAATAGACTTAAGAGCTACTAGATTATTTGGACTAAAGAGAGATTCAAATATTCTCATTCAAAGGTAATCTTGATCTTTCTAGAGTTATTTGTTGTATATTTATTAGTATGCATGATAATGATATGAGTAATATCATAATGTGAATTAATAAGTTTAGAAATAGTTGATGAGTAAATATCTCTCTTAATTAATAGAATATTATAGAAATGTGAAGAAAAATAATAGATTCATATAAGTATATCAATCTTACTCAAAAAAGTGATATTATTACTCTTTAATGCTCTATCAGATTTAGATGAATAATATTTTAATCTTTTTTGAATATTGGAGTAATTAAAAAGATATACTTTGTCATCTTAAGTATTATTCTGATATATAATGATGAGAGATCATGAACAAAATATGTATTTTCAAAAATTTTGATTGGTAAATTAAATAATATCATTTTGAGATATAATATTTGAGAGGACACAATGAGAACATATAGAAGAAAAAATTGGTTGATATAATAATTTTTGGTTAAAATTATATCCTTACAAAAATATTTCAGAAAAATTATAAAAAGGGAGTGCCAACACTACATGTCTAAATTATAATTTGAGTAATATATTATTATTTTTAGTACAATAAGTATGATAGATATCAGGTATATATTTTAATATATTATTATTATGGCATTTGAGTCATGCTCAGGTTGTGCCTTGCGTAATGCAAACTATGAACTCGGACTCGAGTATGACATGTGATCAAAGGCTAGCCTAAAAGCACCTAGTTTTTTCTCGTACAAACCTAGATTGCCATCTGATAGCAATTGGGCCACCAATTTATCCAGTGGGTCATCAATCCATGCATAAATACCTCATAGTCATCTTGACCACTCACTATGCCCTTGTTAAGCACACAAAAATAGGCTCTATGACTTGAACTGACTTGCCTGACATCTCTAGTTAGAGTCTGAGTTAAATTTAAAGATAATTTTATGAAAAAGATTGTCAACTTAATGTGGGATAAAACAAATACATGAAAGAAACAAAATTTAAGTTTAATGTTGTAACATTAAATAATTTTTGATAGTTTGATATTTACTATTATCATATCAAGGAAAAAAATAAAAAATATTGAACAAATAGAAATTATCTATGATATGATTACTAGTTGATCAATTTGTGACTCGGTATCTAAAATAATAATATTAGTCACTAGAACTATATTATTTGGTGGATGTGAAATATTTGTTACTTAGAGAAATTTTATATGATATATTATCAGCATCACAATGAAGTAATTACGTGAGAACTAATATATGGTTATGATAATAGCAAATAAGAAGTTGCCAATTAGAATTTTTTTTATGAAAATAATTGGCGTAACTTTTTTTGATATATCATTTATTTGTATAATATGTCTATTGCTAGAAATTTTTTTATGTATGCAATATGCATAATGTTACCATATAGATGCTCCCTCGTTTTCACCAATGTAACTTCCTCCTACACACAAATTTAGACACCAACAATGGATTGGTGTTGCACATTGCACCAACAATCTATTGCACACAATTTAGCATTTTTTTGCGTGCATGTGGTGCAAAGTGCATGCTAATGTGCACAGACATAGTGCATCTAGGATTTACTTGGCCTATTCTATGATAATAATAGTCGGCCCACACCAGGATTTATTTGTGATTATATGATTAATAACATACTGAATTTCATAAGAATTCAATAATTAAAAATGTCTGGACAAGAATAATTTTGAGATGACTTATAATCCAAGAAGTTATTATGTAATTTGTATGTATCGCAAGTTAGGTCTTTGTACAATAATAAATATTATTTTCTAGGGATTGTTGATATTGAGTGCGAAGCTTATTAGACGTAGTCTTTTTGATTTTTGAGAATAATATTATTAATATATTAATTTTTCATATATTATATGCTAAAGTGAGAGCTTTGTGTGCTAGGTACATCCTCCCCCCTCCTTGCCTACTGTGCATCACGAGTGTGTTACAAATTAATAAAAGTTAAATTCACAATATTATACACACAAGCTCTCATTTATCAATGATTCAAATTATGTCACATGTCATAATTATACTACATTAGAAATTCATAAAATATTTTAGAATGAGAAGATGGGTTGAAGCCTTTAGAGCTCTCTAGAATTTTTATCAAACATTATAAAGTTTCTCACAAGTCTTCAAAGCTCAGCATATTAATTTTTAGTTTTTTTTTTGTCTTGACAAATGCATGTGGAGTATGTCTAATATGCACATAATCATAATGTGCATTATTCATGCCAATTTTTTCTTTTCAAAGATTTATAATAATCAAATGTATGATACAATAATGAATGTAACAAAATAATAATAATAATAATAATAATTTTATAATCAAAAAGATAAAACATACAAATGAGAGTTACTTACAAATATATGATACCACGTGGCGTATCGGACACGTATCCGTGTTGTGTCCGTGTCGTTTCCACGTGTCCAGGTGTCGGACACGTGGACACGACAGTAGGGAGCCGTGTTCGTGCTTCCTTGCCAATAAGGTTAATGTCTTTTCCTCATGAGTTGATTTATATACGAAGGTGGGCATATTCACGTGTTTATCTATGAGAGTTTAAGAAGTTCGAGTCCCGCTTCTAAATTGTAGCCAATTCCACCATATTATAGTTGTGAAACCCTTGCTGCTGCCGCCTGGATGCAAGCTACTAGAGAAGGCTCCTATTGCTCAGAAAATAAAAATAAAATAAAATTAATGATCACAACCACAACATGATTTTTTTTTGTTTGTATTATTCTGGTTTTTACGCATGATTATACAAATGCTAATATAATGTATCTCATTAGAATTAATAGGTTAAAAATATTTGATTGAGAATAGTACTGTGATAAGTCATCACCCGAGTTGTCTTCGTGTTACAAGCATCTGTTGAAGGTTATGTTTTGGTACGATGATAAATGCCTATATCTGAGCGCGATAGATTTTGGGCCTGAGATTCTCCACATAATGTCTTTTTTGATTTTTGGTGTTAAGACTATCGAGATAGAAATCTCTCTCGAATCTCGCACCAAGGAGGAATTCTGTTCATTTGGTACGACTCTCACAATCTTGATCTTGTTACCTTTTCAAAAGCTATTCTAGTTTTTTATTTTTTTTTATTTTTTTTAAAGTTATTGTAGTTGAGATATATATTATGTTATTTTTTTAGCCTTGCATTACCATCATCGTCCTTGTTGCCGTAACAATCTCTGCGGTAGGAGTTATTGTTTCAAGTCTGTTTGTTGCCACCATGCTAATGATTCTTTTTTTTGGTCTGCTAGATTTCAGCAGGATTGGCGGTCTCCGTTCCATGGTGCGCTTTCTGAATCACGATGATCCCGAGATGAGGAGATATTCTGCATGGGTTATTGGGAAATGCAGCCAGAATAATCCGGTTGTTCAGAACCAGGTGAAGTTCATTGGCGCTTCTTGTTGGTCCCCTCTCGTGCGGTCGAGAACCAGCATCCATCCTGGCTCTTGCCCAACGCTGGGAAATTATCAATGCTGATCTGTCAGGTGCTGGATCTCGGGGGGCTGGCTGGGCTAATGGTGATGGTCAATTCCACCTTCGTGGAAGAAGCTGTCAAAGCACTGTATGCTATTTCCTCTGTTGTTCGGAACAATTTTGCAGGACAAGAGTTGTTTTTTTCTGCAGCCGGACACATGATGATTCAGGTGACCCTCCCAAATCATTAAATTTTTTCTCTACCTGGATTACTATGCTGATAGACAACAGTTTCTGTCTCTTCATTCCTCCGCGCGCGCCGCGCGTGTTTTTTTTTTGTGTCTATAGGACATATTGGGCAGCTCAAGCAAAGATACGAGACTTCACAAAAAAGCTGTCACTCTGGTGTCTGATATTGCTGAAAGCCTGTCAGAAACTGGTTCAGAAGATGTCCTGCCACCTCTCTTTCGTGGCTGCTCCTTCCTGAAATATTTTGTTAATTTGTTGGACGCCAATGATTATGATCTCCGGGAAAAGGTAAACATCTCAGCAGTGTATTTGCCCTATTTTTTTGGCACAGTGCTCTCTTTTCTTGTTTTTCTTGTTACCACATTATCGATTGGCATGTTTAGTGTTTTTTTTTTGCCGAAGTAACAAGCTATAAAATTGTACATTGTACAATTGTACGCAACCCAATTTGACATTATGAAAATTGGGTTGGGGTTGGGTTGGCTTGGGTTTGGCCGGCTGAGTCAGAATGTGTCATTTCTGTTGCTATAAAATAAAAAAAATAAATAAATAAATAATAAAAAATAAAAAATTTTACATAGTATAAAACAAAACAAATTACTAGTCTCTTGATGTTTTTTAAAGTTTTAAATTTTATGCAGCATAAAACTTGTAATAAAATTGACTTTAGTTATTTTAGATGCTAATGTTTTCTTTTAGTCTCCCAAGTCTTATTTTTATAAGCACATAATAATCAACTTTTTTTGGCCCGGCTGATATTGGTAATATGATAATCGCTTAAATTTACGAGAGTAATTCAAAAAAAAATGCTTCTATCAAATTATTGCCAATCCAATCACCCATCTATTAAGAGTTTGTCCACTCTGCTCAAAAATGTTAGAATGAGTTACTATGCTTATAAATGGGATTGCACTCTCAGTGTAATTCGGGCGGCTGGGGACCAACTCGAACCCAACTCGAATTTTGCTCAAGTTCACAATTTTCAACCCGAAACCAATCCCAACTCGAGAATACTTCAACCCCCCCGAACTTGTTTTTTTCTCGAGCTGGGTTCAGATTATCCATGTTGGCTCGATTCGAGATGCAACTCTAAAACTTAAGGTGTGTCAGAGATTGTGTTTTCTAAGATGAATTTGCAATGTGGGAATAAGGGATGTATGAGCACTATTTTGAGCACAAAGTGTTATCGGAATTTGGAATCGGATAAAAAAAATATCGTTTATTATATATTTTCCCCTAGTATTACAGAGGTGATTCTAGATAAAAAAAAAATACTAAGTTTTTATTTTACATCATGTTAAAATGTTGATTAAATGATGTGTAAATCTATTTATCATTTTGGTGCATATTTGATGATAAAATGTCGATTATAAACTTGAGGAACTCATTTTAAATAATAATTATAAAAATATAGATATATATAGTTGATTTTAAAGAATAATAGGATATATCTGGATGAATTAAATGATAGCATTCTTTATTTAAAAAATTTTAAAAAATGATAATATAATTCTACTTTTCTAAATTATTTTGAAAACAACTTTGTTATTTATAAAATTTTCATTTTATTTTTTATTGA
Source organism: Sapria himalayana (assembly GCA_029783825.1). Lineage (NCBI taxonomy): Eukaryota > Viridiplantae > Streptophyta > Magnoliopsida > Malpighiales > Rafflesiaceae > Sapria > Sapria himalayana. Next base: position 2,096,154 of record JAREIK010003088.1, read on the forward strand.
ATAAAGTGAGTGTTCCAAATAAAGAAAAATAAGATATAATTTTTAAAAAAAGAAAAAATATATGTAATAATTAGACTATTTTTCCTCTAAAATGAATCATGATATAAATGTCTTATTTCTTTCCTTCATGCACAATGTTGTCCTGTATGAAATGTTGCGTTGGCACGTAGAGTGGGCATGTGTGAAGAGAGAAATATTATTAAGAGTGGAGTTGATGATGTGCTTAGTGCATTGCGAAGAGGTTTGTCTGGTCTAGGTTCCTTGCAATATGTTGTGTAATGAATAAGTCTAGATGTGAAGTGTGTTAATTTTTGGGAAGTATTGTGTTTGTAGATGAGTATTTATTAAAGATGAAAACATATTTTTAGTATTAATCCATAGAGATTTAATTGTTATTTCTATTGTGCACATTTTATAGAAAGAAATAAAATACCAAAAAAGATATTAATAGTTATTTCTTAAGATGAGCTCGAAAGTACTACAAAGTGTTAAGAAAGATAGAGTAGCTATCAGAGTGATCTAGGAGTTTTAACATAGTTTCTTTCGCATTACACTTACTAAAGAATAATTTACAAAACTCATATATAAGATAATAATATATATATATATATATATTCTCCAAGTATTACAGTTCTCATGACTCATTTTTTCAGACTCAAAAGTTAGACTTGTAAGCAAACAATCACATTAAATGTAGTTGCTCGTTATTCATTATTCTTCATTTTTATTTCTTGATTTTTATAATATTTAATGACAAATCATTATTATTTATTTATGAATACATTCTTGATACTTTTTATATTATTTTTTTTATTTGTAATTATCTTGCTAATTTTATTTTTGTGAGTTGTCATTCAAGGGTATTTTTTTTTCATTTGTTGAGGTCTTATAAGATAGAAAGATACTGAGAGATTTTTTTTTTGGAAATATGCAATGTGGACCATATGTTATTTCTTATATGATATATTATCTTACTATGTATTTGAATGTTGTTTATCCTTTATTTGTTTATTCTCAATTTAGTCATTCTTCTATAGACAAGATGATAATGCTAAATTTTAGTGTTAAAATTATATTTATACTAGAGTGTAATGTATCTTTCATGATTTTATATTAGAATATTATATCTAGCTCACGAGACTGTTTGGCTGAGTGAATATGAATTTATTTGACATGTTGCACTCAAATGAATGATGATATAGTAAACACGAGTTTTAATATTAATTTAGAAAATGTATCACTTTTATGAATGTTTACACATTTTACTTTGTTAATTTTTTTATTTTAGAATACAAATTTTTTATTATTATTTCATATTCTTAATAAAAAAAATATTTTTTAAAAAATATTCAAATTATTATAAGTGATAGTATATTAGAATTATTTCTCATTGATTATTTTGGTCACTTGATCATATCTTAAATTTTATTTGCTAGCATAATTTTATAAAATAATATTGTAGAAAGAATAAATATATTTTTGTTTAAGATGATTCAAACTCTCTTATTTGTTATTAGTATTTTCAGAGTATTATTGTTGAGATGTAATCTTAATGACTACGTATCTTATAAAATTAGATGTGTCAAATGAGTCATGCCATGCCGTGCCGGTATGATTTAGTTTTTAGTGACTTAGTCTGGCCATCATGCCATGCCATGCACGATATGACTCAAAAATGGTCGGCTTGGCATTGCATGACCTGCTTGAGGTTGGTCGGATTTAGGCCTGGTCATCCTGGGTCGTGCCGAGTTGAGTCGGTTTGGCTCGGTTATTCCAACCTAACACAATCCTACCAGCTCAGGCTTGAATATTCCTCTACTGACCATCGTTCGTGGACTTATGGTTGCGGAATTTTGAATTAATTATTTTATTTTTTTTAAAAATTTTATATTTTAAATTCAAGATGTGGATTAATTATGACATATGACATAATGACATTATATTAATTTATTTCATATAAATGATAAATCACAAAAAAAAATAAAGTTACACAAATGATAAAGTAAAATAAATAATCAAAAATATCAAAAAAATATATACATGATCAATTATTTAATCCAAAAATAAATACACTAACACTAAGTCACAACTCACAACAACATAAAATAAAAATTATAAATCTCAATCGTAATAAATAATAATGCAAGCTCAATACTTCAATCTCAATGTCAATCGATATGAGTATGTAACTGATCATAATTGCGTAAACGTCTGAGAATTCTAACCCATGTGCATGATACACATCTGTATATTAAGTTAATCGAGGCTTTTGTGAAGCCCATTCTTCTCATAGTGAAACAAATAGTGTCCCATTTCACCCTATCAAAAAATTTTGACAAATCTAATTTAATCATTACATTATGCCCCTTTAATTTTTTTTTAATATCTCTAATAATCTTTTTGGCCAAACATATGTTCTCCATTATTAATCTATTTTTCATGAAACCAGTCTATTCTTTTAAAATTATTTTGGGAAGAATTTGAGTTACACTGGCAAATAAGTATGTAATCCTCCCCTTTTTGGTGATTCTCCAAATTAGAAATGAGGATCATATAAAAGCTTCCCCTTTTCTTTTCCTATATTTGAACCATAGAATATAAATACTATAGCATTTAAAAGGTCCATTTTAATATGGACTACCATTCTTGAAAGAAGCTGTTATTCCATCCATCTGGACCTGATGAGCTATATTTTTTTCAAGCGGAATATTGTCATTTTCAGCTCTTCTTTTTCCAGAAATTTCATTAGCATGCTATTATCTTCTAAAGTGATTTTATTTTCTATGTTTTGTATAAACATGTTTCCTTTGTGCATACTTTTTTCACACGGCTGATTTTCAAAAAAAAAAAAAAAACTTACAAAGTATTTTTGTATTTTTGTTCTTTGTCAACCCATTCCCCTTTCCAATATACTTCTTCCACTAGGAGTTTAAGCCTTGATTCAGCTTGTGCTTTGTTGAGGACACTCTTATTGTTTTCATTTTGTTTTACTTCATATTCTAATTCACATTTTACCACTATATTCTCAGTCTCTTTTATCTTCTTATTTATATCACCAAATATATCTTTATTCCATTTTTTAACTCTTTTTTTAACCTATTCAATTTTAAGTTTAATCTTTATGCGGGGTTACCTATTATTTCTTTCCGCCATAATTTCTCTACGAAATCCATGAAGACATGATGTAAACACCATGTATTCTAGAATTTGAAAGAACTCACTGTAAATCTTATATATTTTATTGTGATCAATAGATGACTATGATCTAAACATGTTCTATTTAAGTGTTTCACCTCTATAGAACCATATTTCTCTAACCATTTCATATTATGTAGTACTCAATCTAGCCTGACCTATATAGTGCCTTTGTTTTTCCAATTATTGTAGCATATGAATCGCAAGCATAAGAAATTTGCCTCTATTAAACTTGATTTAGTTATAGCTTCATTGAAATGAGAATTGGCCCCTGAATTAGGATATCTTCCTCCTTTTTTTTCTTTTGCATTTCTTGTGACATTAAAGTCCCCCCCCCCATTACCCATGTATTATTTATTGCTGTTATATTCTTCATTTCCTTTTGTGTATTTCACATATATCACAGTTATTATTTCATTTTCTTCCTTGATTAAGCTAAAATTTATTATTTATTCTGTCTTTTAAGATTTGAATATTTATCCAACTCCTCCACATCATCCATAGCTTGCCATTGTGGTTAGAGAAGCCATTTTCAAATCCCAATATTTTCTTATATTTTCCTAATTGCTCTTTCTCCACCATTGCCCCCGCTAAAATTATTAAAGGAATTTTATAAATATTTATCATTTTTTAGCCTATTTCTCGTGGGGAGGTTTTTAACCCTTCTTATGTTCGTGTATATATAATTTTACGTTATTGACTGATTTAGTTTGCACTCTTGTAGTGTATTTTGATTTGTATGTTTTATTTAAGTATTTTTTTTTTGTATTTCTAGATTTTTTTAGGGTGCTTAAGTCTTCTTACCTTTCCCCTTTTCATTCTCTTCCTAATTGGATAGCCATAATTTTAATCTCCAATTCCCATTCCTTATTTCCCATTTTATTTTTATATTTTTCAATATCTATATCATCTCTAGCTTGATTATTATTCTGGCCATTTTCTTCCTCATTATCATTGAGTTGTGTATAGCTTTTTATCTCCATTTCCTCCTCCGAATCCATTTCTATAGCTATTGCCCATCCTTCCTTTTCTCCTTTCTTTTTTGGGCAGCTAATTTCTTTATATTTTTTGTTCTTTTTGTTATTTTTGCTATTTTTAATACCAATTGCCATTGTTTTTCCTCTTCCCTTTTCTCTGCTGCCCTATCCTCTTCTCTATCCACAAATTCAATTATCTCCATTCCTTCAACATCATTGTACTGCCCCAATTCATTTAGCCCTTGTGAAGTTTTTTTCTGATATCTAACTACCTCTTTGCCTCTTCCTACTTCTTATCTCATCTCTTCTGCCTTCTATGGGCCTTCCTTCCTCTTTCTTATTACTAAGCATTTTTCAGCGGAGTGGCCCATTTTTTTACATAAAGGGCGGTAAGGGGGAAGGTTCTCTGGAATAACCTACTACCAGAAATCTTCTTCCTCTTTGTTTCCAATCCATATACGATGAGGTATATGTTTTTGCTAATGATTACTTGAGCCACGCTCAGTCTAGCAAGCGTTGTCGTGGTCCCTTCAAGAAGAAGTTGGATTCCTACAACACTTGCTATGTAATACAGAGGATATTTATCAAAGAGGTGAATGGAGAGCATGCAGAATAGAAACCATACCTGTGCCAATGGTGATTCCTCTTTCGTTGTGAAGTTAGGCATCCATTTGAACGTTATCATTGGATATCCTTTAATATACCAGATGCCCTTAAACCATAAACAAAGAATTTTTCTCGGCAAATAGTTGAACAAGAACATGTTTATCATCCAGAAAAGTTATTCTTCTTATTCATTTTATTCTTCTTATTTTTATTATTATTTTTTATTCTTATTATTATTCTTATTATTATTCTTATAGTTCTATTCTTCAAAATAATCATATTTTTCTTTTTCTCATTTTTATTTTTCTTATTCTACTTATTATTCTTATTCTTATTCTTATTATTCTTTTTAATATTCTTATTCTACTTATTCTTCATTTTATATTTCTTTTTCTTATTCATCTTATTCTTATTTTTATTTTCATTCTTGTAAATCTTCATATTCTTTTTATTTTACTTATTCTTTTTAATCTACTAATTTTTCTAATACTTCTTATTCTTATTATTGTTCATATTCTTATTATTATTTTAATTCTTATTATTTTTCTTATTCTTCTTATTATTTTTTTTATTATTCTTCATATTATTATTTTTCATATTCTTTTTATTCTTATTTTTTGTATTCTTTTAATTATTCTGATTCTTTTTATTTTTCTGATTTTTTTTATTCATCATCATCATCATCATCATCTTATTTTTCTTATTTTTCTTATTCTTATTATTCTTTTGTTCTTCTATTTCTCCTATTCTTCTTATTCTTCTAATTATTCTAAGTCTTCTTATCCTTCATATTTTTTATATTCTTCTTATTTTTATTATATTTCTTATTATTCTTATATTTTTTATTCTACTTATTCTTCTTATTCTTATTATTCTTTTATTTGTCCTTATTCATTTTGTTATTCTTATTATTTTTTTTCTTATTATTATTTTTATTCTTCTTATTCTTCTTATTTTACATATTCTAATTATACTTATTCTTCTTCTTATTATTCTTATTATTTTTATTATTCTTATTATTTTTATTCTTCTTATTCTTTTTATTATTTTTATTCTTCTTATTCTTCTTAATCTTCTTTTTATTCTTTTTTTTTTATTTTTCTTATTCTGTATATTGTTCTTTTTCATTTTATTCTTCACATTATTTTTATTATTTTTTTTCTTCTTTTACTACACATTCTTCTTATTCATTTTATTCTTCTTATTTTTCATTTTCTTTTTATTGTTCTTACTTCTTATATTCTTCTTCGTCTATTTCTTCTTATTCTTTATCTTCTTATTCTTGTTATTTTTCTTATTCTTTTTATTCTATTATTCGACATATTCTAATATACTTTTATTCTTCTTATTATTTTTATTATTATTCTTCTACTTCTTATTCTTTATTATTTTATATTCTTCTTATTCTTTTTAATATATATTTTTTTCATATTCTTCTTTTTATTATTTTTATTGTATTATTCTTCTTATTCTTTTTATTGTCCTTATTCTTATTATTTTTCTTATTTTTCTTATCCTTTTTATTTTTTAATTCTCCTTATTCTTCGTATTCTTCTTATTCTTCTTATTAACTTATTCTTCAAATTATTCTTATTGTTATTATTTTTAATCTTATTATTTTAAATTTTTTTATTCTTCTTATTATTCTTATTCTTCTTATTTTAATATTATTATTATATTTTTTATTCTTCTTATTCTTATTATTCTTCATATTTTACTTATTCTTCTTATTTTTCTTATTCTTCTAATTCTTTTTCTTCTTCTTATTCTTCTTATTCTTTTTTTTTTTATTTTTATTCTTCTTATTCTATATATTATTTATGTTATTCTTATTTTTCTTTTTCTTCTAATTCTTTTTATTCTACTTTTTCTTCTTTTCTTCTTATTCTTTTTACTATTATTTTTCTTTTTATTCTTTGTATTTTTAATATTCTTCATATTCTTTATTTATACTAATTCTTCTTTTTTTCTTTTTCTTCTTATCTTCTTAATTTTATTTTTCTTATTCTTATTATTCTCCTAATTTTTTATATTTTTATTCTTCTTATACGTCTTATTATTTTTATTCTTTTTATATTTTTTATATTTCTTATTCTTATTATTTTTTTTATTCATCTTATTCTTATTATTCTTTTTATACTTCTTATTAATATTATTCTTTTTATATTTTTTATATTTCTTATTCTTATTATTTTTTTTATTCATCTTATTTTTTTTATTCTTTTTATACTTCTTATTCATATTATTCTTTTTATTATTCTTTTTCTTCTTATTTTTATTATTCTTCTTATTATTTTTATTCTTAGTATTTTTCCTTCTCTTTTTATTCTTCTCATTTTATTATTTTTATTATTCTTTTTATACTTCTTATTCTACAACTTATTATTTTACTTATTCTACTTCATCTTTTTATTTTTATTATTCATCATATTCTTTTAATTAATCTTATTATTATTATTATTATTTTTTTCTTTTCTTATTTTTGTAATGTTTTTATAGTTTTTATTTTTTCTTATTCTCATTATTTTTTTCTGCTTATTATTCTTATTCTTTTTAATTTTCGTATTATTCTTATTCTTATTATTCATCTTATTCTACTAATTTATCTTACTCTTCATATTCTTCTTATTATTTTTATTCTTCTTATTAATCTTCTTTTTAATCATTTTTTTCTTATTCTTCTTATTTTTTTTTTCATTTTCTTTTTCTACTTAACCTTCATTTTTTTTCGTATTCTTCATAATCTTGTTCTTTTTATTTTTTTTATTGTTATTCTTTTTATTATTCTTATGTTTTTTATTCTTTATATGATTAATATTTTTTTTATTCTTTCATTTCTTTTTATTCTTCTTATTCGTATTTTTTATCTTATTTTTTATTTTCTTCTTATTCTTTATTTTCTATGTATCCTTCATATAATTCTTATTCTTCTTATAATTTATTTCTTTTTAATTTTCTTATTATTCTTATTTTTGTTATCATTCTTATCCTACTTATAATTCTTTTCCTTCTTATCGTTCTTATCATATATATCATTCTAATTCTTTTATCCTTCTTATTCTTCTTATTTATATTATTCTTTTTATTATTTTTATATTTGTTATTTTTCTTATTTTCTTTATCCTTCTTATTATTTTTATTCTTATTATTTTAATTATTATTAATATTTTTTTTATTTTTTTTTATTCTTCATATTCTTGTTATTTTTCTTTGTCTTATTTTCTTCTTATTCTTAAAATTCTTATTATTCATTTAATACTTATTATTCTACTTATTCGTCTTCTTATTATTTTTATTTTTTTTATTTTTCTTTTTATTCTTCGTATTATTCTTTTTTTTTTATATTTTTCATATTTATCTTATTCTTATTCTTTTATTTCTTTTAATTCTTTTTATTTAATTTATTCTTTTTTCCATCATATTCTTCTTATTCTTCTTAATATTCTTATTCTTCTAATTTTTTATTTTTTTTATTCCTTTTCTACTTATTCTAATTATTTTTCTTATTTTATTATACATGTTATTCATATTATTCTTCTTATTTTTCTTATTTTTTGTATTTTTTATTTTTTTTCTTATTCTTCTTATTATTCTTATTCTTTTTTTTTGTTCTTATTATTCTTATACTTCTTATACTTCTTATTCTTCTTATTCTTCTTATTTTATAATTCTTATTATTCTATTTATTCTTCTTATTCTATTTATACTTCATATTTTTTTTTTCTTCTTATTCTACTTATTCTTCTTTTTCATTTTATTTTTCTTCATTTATTATTATTATTATTATTATTCTTTTTATTCTTATTCTTATTCTTCTTCTTTTTCTTATTATTCTTTCTTATTCTTCCTATTCTTCTTCTTTTTCATTGTCTTATTATTTTTCTTTTTATTATTCGTATTATTCTTATTATTCTTATTCTTTTTCTTATTCTTATTTTTTTTTGTTATTCTTCGTATTCTTCATAATATTTTTATTAATATTATTCTTTTTATTATTATTATTATTATTATTATTTTTTATCCTTATTATTCTTGTTTTTATTATTTTGCATATTCTTATTTTTCTTATTATTATTATTTTTCATCTTTTTCTTCATATTCTTTTTAGTTAATTTATTCTTTTTTTTTTTTTCAGATTCTTATTATTCATCTAAATCTTATTATTCTACTTATTCTACTCTTTCTACTTATTCGTCTCTTATTTTTTTTCTGATTCTATTTCTTTTTATTTTTTGTATTCTTTCTTTTCTATTTATTCTTTATATTCTTTCTTTTCTCTTTTTTCTTTTTATTCTTCATATCTTTTTATTCTTATTTTTCTTCATATTCTTCTTATTCATCTTATTCTAATTCTTTTTATTCTTCTTATTTGTCTTATTCTTATTCTTTTTTCTTTTTTTTTTCTTAATTATCTTATTCTTCTAATTCTTCTTATTTTTCTTAATCTTATTATTATTATTTTTATTCTTATTTTTATTATTCTTATATTTATTATTTATTATTATTATTATCATCATCATAATTTTTATATAATTTTTATTATTCTTTTTTTACTTATTCTTATTATTCTTATTATTCTTCTTAATCTTATTATTATTTTATTCTTGTTATTTAAATAATTTTTATTTTTTTATTATTCTTTTTATTCATATTATTCTTCTTATTCTTCTTACTCTTATTATTCTTTTTCTTCATTTTCTAGTTTTCTTCTTATTCTACTTTTTCTAATTATTCTTTATATTTTATTATTCTTTTTATACTTATACTTCTTTTTCTTTCTTTTTCTTTTTCTTTTACTTATTCTTCATATTATTATTATTATTATTATTATTATTCTTCTTCTTGTTCTTATTCTTTTTATTCTTCTTACTCTTAATATTTTTCTTATTCTTTTTAGACTTATTATTCTTATTATTCTTCTTATTATTTTTCTTCATCATCATTTTCTTATTATTTTTCTTCAACATTTTCTTTTTCTCTTTTTTTTCTTCTATTTCTGTTTCTTATTTTTCTTATCTTTCTTCTTATTATTCTTTTTTTTTATTCTTCAATTTATTCTTATTCATCTTTTTTTTATTCTTCATATTCTTTTTATTCTTTTTATTCTTTTTATACTTCTTATTTTTTTTTTTCTTTTTCTTTATATTCTTCTTATTCCTGTTATTATTCATAATTTTCTTATTCTACTTATTTTTCTTTTTCTTCTTATTCTTGTTTTTTTTTCTAATTCTTCTTATTATTTTTATTATTCTTATTCTTTTTTTTTTCATTTTTTTCATCTTATTCATCTTATTCTTTTTCTTCTTATTATTCTTATTATTCTTATTCTTTTTAGACTTTTTTATCTTTTTTATTCTTCTTATTCTTCATTTTCTTCTTATTCTTCTTATTCTTCTTATTCTTCTTATTTTTTTTCTTATTATTATTAATTTTCATATTCTTCGTATTCTACTTATTCAACTTCTTTTTCTTATATTACTTATTTTTTTTATTCTTCTTATACTTCTTATGTTTCTTATTCTTTTTATTATTCGTATTCTTCTTTTTCTTTTTATATTTTTCTTATTTTTTTTATTCTTATTATTTTTCTTATTCTTCATTTTTTTCTTTTTCTTCTTATTTTTCTTATTCTCCTTTTTCTTCTTATTCATCTTTTTTCTTTTTACTATTCATATTCATTTTATTCTTATTATTCTTTTAATTCTTCTTATTCTTCTTATTCTTCTTATTCTTCTCATTCTTTTTATTCTTGTTATTCTTCTTTTTCTTCATATTCTTCTTATTCTTGTTATTATTATTATTATTATTATTATTATTCTTATTTTTACTTTTCATTCTTATTCTTGTTATTTTTCTTATTCTTTTTTGTCTTCTTATTCTTCTTACTCTTCTTATTCTTCTTACTCTTCTTATTCTTCTTACTCATCATATTCATCTTTTTCTTCTTATTATTCTTATTATTCTTTTTCTTTTTAGACTTCTTATCAATTTTATTCTTATTATTCTACATAATTTTCATATTCTTCCTTTTCTTCTTATACTTCTTATTTTTTTTCATATTCTTGTTATTCTTTTTATTCAACTTATTTTTTCTTATATTAATATTTTTCTTATTCTTCTTATATTTCTTATTATTCGTATTCATTTTTATTATTATTATTTTTTCTTCTTATTCTTCTTATTCTTATTATTTTTATTTTTCTACATATTCTTCTTATTCATCTTATTCTTGTTATTCGTGTTATTCTTGTTATTTTTGTTTTTTTTGTTCTTCTCATTTTTATTATTGTTCTTATTATTCTTATTTTTTTAGTCTTCATATCATTTTTATTCTTCATATTCTTCATATTCTTCTTTTTTTTTTATTCTTGTTATTCTTCATATTTTTCTTATTCTACTTATTCTTCTTATATTACTTATTTTTCTTATTCTTCTTATACTTCTTATTTTTCTTATTCTTTTTATTATTCTTTTTATTCTTCTTATTCTTATTTTTCTTATTATTCTTTTTATTCTTCATATTCAACTTATTCTTCTCATTCTACTTATTCTTCGTATATTACTTATTTTTCTTATTCTTTTTATTATTCGTATTATTCTTTTTATTCTTTTTATTCTTCATATTCTTCTTATTCATATTATTTTTGTTATTCTTGTTATTTTTATTATTCTTTTTTTTCTTCTTATTCTTATTATTGTTCTTATTCTACTAATTCTTCTTATTTTTCTCATTCTTCTTATTCTTCATATTCTTCTAATTCTTTTAATTCTTCTCATTCTTCCTATTATTATTATTATTCTTATTTTTTCTTAATTTTCTTAATTCATATTGTTCTTAATTTTATTATATTTCTTATTATTTGTATTCTTCTTATTCTTATAATTCTTTTAATTCTTCGAATTCTTCTTATTATTCTTTTTTTTTCATTTTTTTCTTCTTATTCATCATATTCTTTTTCTTCTTATTATTCTTATTATTCTTATTCTTTTTAGACTTTTTATCTTTTTTATTCTTCTTATTCTTCATTTTCTTCTTATTCTTCTTATTTTTTTTCTTATTATTGTTAATTTTCATATTCTTCGTATTCTACTTATTCAACTTCTTTTTCTTATATTACTTATTTTTTTATTCTTCTTATACTTCTTATGTTTCTTATTCTTTTTATTTTTCTTATTCTTCATTTTCTTTTTTTTCTTCTTATTCTTCTTATTCTCCTTTTTCTTCTTATTCATCTTTATTCTTCTTACTATTCATATTTATTTTATTCTTATTATTCTTCTAATTCTTCTTATTCTACTTATTCTTCTCATTCTTTTTATTCTTGTTATTTTTCTTTTTCTTCATATTCTTATTATTATTATTATTATTCTTATTCTTCTTATTTCTACTTTTCATTCTTATTTCTTCTTATTTTTCTTATTCTTCTTATTCTTTTTTTTTTCTTCTTATTGTTCCATTTCTTCTTATTTTTCTTATTCTTCTTATCTTTCTAATACTTTTTATTTTTTTTATTCTTCTTATTCTTATTACTCTTTTTATTTATTTTATTCATCTTATTATTCTTATTTTTCTTATTCTTATTTTTTTTTATTTTTTTTATTCTTCTTATTTTTTTATTCTTTTTATTCTTCTAATTTTTCTTATCCTTTTTATTATTCTTATTCTTATATTTCTTATATTTTTATCCTTCTTATTTTTAATATTTTTATTATTATTCTTATTTTTCTTATTTTTCAAATACATCCCATTATTCCTATTCTTCTTATTCTTCTAATTATTATTATTATTATTATTATTATTATTCTTCTCATTATTAATATTTTTCTTATTCATTTTATTATTTTTATTCTTTTTATTTTTCTTATTCTTCGTATTTTCTTTTTTTTTTCTTATTTTTTTTATTCTACTTATTATTATTATTATTTTTTCTTATTCTACTTATATGTTTTAATAATCTATTCTTCTTATCCTTCCTAGTTTTCTTTTTCTTTTTTTATTTTTTTCTTTATTTTTTTTATTCTTTTTAATACTTTTATTATTCTTATTCTAATTATTCTTCTTATTCATCTTTTTATTATTATTTTTTCTTATTCTTCATTTTCTTCTTAATTTTCATATTTTTATTATTCTTCTTATTATTCTAATTCTTCTTATATTTCTTATAATTCTTATTGTTCTAAATCTTATTTTTCTTTTTTTTTTTGTTATTCTTCTTATTTTTTTTTCTTATTTTTTTATTCTTTTTATTTTTTATTCATCTTCTCATTATTTTCATTCTTTTCATTCTTCTCATTCTTTTTTATTATTCTTATTATTCCTATTATTCTCATTCTCCTTATTCTTCTTATTTTTCTTATTCTTAAATTCTTTTTATTTTCTTATTCTAATTATTCTTATTTTTTTTATTATTCTTATTCGTCATATGTTTTTTATTCTTCTTATTATTCTTAATTTTATTATTCTTTTTTTTTTTTTTTTTTGGTTTCCACTTACGTAACTAATTCAATACAACATTTATAACATGAGTTAAACAATTAAACAAAAAATTATAAGCTGACAGGGAAACACATTCAATGGAGATCCTTTGTTTTTTTCCTTTCACAATTCAATGGAGGGCATAATTGAAAAAGCTATTATTCTTATGTCATCCATTTCATCGTGTGTGGAGAGAAGGTGCTTCTCTTGAACTGTGTCATCCATTTCATCAGAGATATACATCATGGCTGTGGTAGCAGTGGAGGTCGGAGATTCACCTTCATCTTCTGGATCTATGCATGCATGATATTCTGGCAAGTGCTTGACAGAAGCTACTTGAATATTATTCTTATTATTCTCTAATTATTTTTTCTTATTATTTTTATTCTTAATATTATTATTATTCTTTCTATTCTTCTTATTCTTCATATTCTAGTTATTGTTATTATTATTCTTATTTCTCGAATTTTTATTATTCTACGTAATTTTCTTATTCTTCTTTTTTTCTTATTTTTTTAATCTTCTTTTTATTCTTATTATTTTTTTTCTTTTTTTTTTCTTATTCTTCTTACTATTATTATTATTATTATTATTTTTTTATTCTTATTTCTCTTCTTTCTCTTCTTCTTCTTCTAATTCTTTTTAATTATTTATATTTTTCTTATTCTTTTTATTATTCTTATTTTTCTTGTTTTTCTTATTCTTTTTTTTATTAATTACAATAGAAAAAGTCGACTCCGATGTTATGTTCGACACTGCTATGTGTTGTGCATCCACGTGTCCTAGACAGTCCCACGTGGATGTTGTGAGCCGAACACTTGGCAGTAATATTATAAAATCCTGCCAATTGTAAAAAGTGGGGCATGATTTTTTTTAATAAAAAAATAATTTTTTTAAATTAAAGGGGGTGGGTCATGCGTGGTGCAACCGGACCGTGCCCAAATTCAGCCAGGGTTTTGGGGCATGGTCCCTGATTGTGCTGCTGACTGTGCTTTCGGGACAGGCAACACTTTTCTGGCCTAGCACGGCACGAGCCCAGCCTCCAGCAGGCTTGACACGGGTTCATGCATGGTTTTGGACCATGTTGTGCTTGGCCAGGCATGGCCAATTCATGCCGTGCTGGTGCTTGCCGGCTCACTTGACACATCCACACAAAATAGATATATATTTTTTACCATTTTTATTTTATGTCAATTTGAATCTTATATTTCATGGAAATATTTTATGACAAGACCGTCATTAACCAGACCTAGACCCCTTGAGACCCTCTTAATGGAGTTCTTCAAGGGTGATGGCTAGGATGCCGACTAGCTTGCTCACCACCTACCCTCCGACATGGTCGATAGGATAATCATGATAACCTAGCACGACGTGGTGGTATTGACCCCCAACATGGGTCAGTTCACATTCATGTTAACCTGGGAGATAGTCAACAGCACCAGCCAGTGGACCCTAAGTGGTTCATCGTCTAGCACCACCACATCCCCCTGAAGATCTCCTTCTTCGGGTTGTGGCTCCTGAGCAGCTTTGCCTTGATAGACGAGATGCTCAGATAAAATGGCTACCACTTCGCATCAGAGGACACAACCCTCCTGTTCATGCAATGCAGTGAGGTGTAGAAAGTGTGGGATGATTTATACTTGGTGATCCGCAAAGATGACCTAGACCTCTTAAAGGCTTTCCTCCATGACGACATGCCCAGAATCCTCATAGACCTCTAGTGGATCAAGAGGTACGTGTGCCGCTAGGACGGCATCCGAAGGGAGAGGTTGAGACTAGCCAACAAAAGCCCTATCACCCCACACACGTGCGCCACCTACCTGCATAAGGTTTTCTTTGTTTAGCAAGTATTGATGCATGGAGGATCTGGGAGCAGCTCAAAGTGGGGCCCACCATCATGCACGAGTTGCAGTGAGACCCAAACTAGTGGATGAGTCCCGAAGAAAATGAGCTGGACCATGCAAAAAGGATTTTAGGTCTCGAGAACAAATAGGAGTGGAGCCCACCAATCCGCATAAGCAGCAAAATGGTCCAGTCAGCCATGGCGCACTAGGTGAAGCGGGACATTTGGAACTTGCAAAGATGCTAGACAAATCGGGGGAGTAGCTCAGAGTGGGGCCATGAAGGAGGGAGGGGCCATGAAGGAGGGAGGTCCAGACTAGCCGCCACACATCTCCAGGAGCAAAAGACCCGGATGCATTATTTTTTATGGCCTTGTATTCTAGGCTTTTATGTGTACTCGGGAGTGGAAGACTCGGACGTACTATTTTTTGTGGCCTTATTGTATTATGAGCTTTTATATATACCCTGCACATGTAGAGATGGACCATGATGCACACATGAACTCAGTGATCTGTGTCCATTTTTATGCAGCATGTAGAAAGGCCAGTAGGATTCATAAGTAGCTAAAAGTGGGGGATATATGTATTCCGCGTATATTCTAGTTTATATGTATACCGTGTATAGATCAAGACTATGAGATGAACCACATCACGCATACACTTTGATATATGTATTTACTGCATTTATTCGGTGTAGAATGTAGAAACTTCCAAGAGCTCGAGGAGGAAGCATCGAGCCCCAACATATCCTCACATGGAAATCAGTTAAAGAAAAAGAATGTGAATTTTTGGAGATTAGCCGAAGTTGTAAAAATACTGTATTTTCTACTTTTTAGCTTTATAAGTCTTCAATTTTACATGTAATCTCCCGCATAGATAGGGCAAGGATCAGATGCTTGAGGTTACATGCTACACACATGCACGATCTTATATATGCATTATGTATGTATGGTATAGCAAGTAGGTACATAGAATATGCTTTATGTATTTATGTATTTATGTATTTATGTATTTATGCATTTATGCATTTATGCATTTATGCATTTATGTATTTATGCATAAATATAAAAATATATAAATATGCAAATATATAAATACGTAAATACATAAATACATAAATACATATATGAATATATGAATATGTGAATATATCATTATGTAAATATGTGAATATATGAAAATATGAAATGTGAATATGCGAATATGAGAATATGAGAATATGCGAATATGTGAATATGAGAATATGCGAATGTGCGAATATGTCAATATATATGAATATCTGAATATATGAATATATGAATTTATGAATTCATGAATTTATGAATTCATGAATATATAAATATATAAATATTGTGACACCCCATTCCTTAGGGGGTCTCATTCATTCCATCTCACAATACAATGTACAATAAAATAAATTTTCTCAAATGTACAATACATTTTTTTTTTCGTTTTACTTTTTATTTTCTCAGTGATAGAAAGAAAACACATAATATATTATTTAAGCCAGAATCAACTTTCTTTCACATATGAAATCCCATATGTCGGTATGTCATCTATACTGGACCTGTACCTGAAAAGGAGTCCCACAATGTAGTGAGCAAGACTCAATAGGTTAAACTCTTTCAGAGTTACTCCCTACCTAAGTGCACGTAAAACGTCATGAATATATATCAATACTAATTTAAGTACAATATTTATATGAATACAATTATGGATGAAATGTTTATATGCACATATTCCTAAGTCTCATCGACTCCCTCACACATGCCGAAGCCAAGTATGACATATTATATATATGTATATATATCTATAGAAATATTTATTTTTTTGGAATTATTCCGAAAAATATGGACCTCCTCCGAAAAATATATTTGACATTTATCCGAATAAAATATCATTTTCTTGGATTTACTCCAAGAAATAAGCACCGCCACAACTCTGCCCGGACATTGTCCCAATTTGAGTTCGTAATCTATAATAACCATATATCAAATAAAATCTCATGCAACTCAGTCTAGACGTTTTCCAATTCGAGTTCTCTAAATACCATCCACATACATACACACACACACACACACACACACACACACACACACACACACACATATCATGCACTCACTCATGTAAATGGAATATTCTCGTGCATATGAAATGTAATTATGCCTAATTTAAGCCATGTTCCATACATAATTTTAACAATCCAAATCTAATTGATTCTATACTAATTTTTACTTACTAAAATTCTTAACTTTTCACTAATTAATTATTTCCAATAAAATTTCTAACAATTCGAATTGAAATATAAAATATTATCACTTCTGGTCATTAAATAGAAAGAAATTCTGATAAGAAAAAATTGCTATCTTTCGGAAAATTTCTCAAAAACTTTATAGATTTAATATCAATGTGAAGATCTCGTCGTGCAGAGTAACTTTAGTTCTTGGATTATTTCATTCCGATTCCAGAATAATCCGTTATGATTAGAATAAAATTTATATATATATTTTTTATGTGCTGTCTCTCTCTCCGGCGACGAACATTTTTTTTTCAGTTTTTCTCCCATTTTCCAGATTCTTGATATTTTTTTCTATTATTTTTTTTAATTTAATATCATTAATTAATAATAATAATTTTTTTTCCTTTTAGGTTGACACCTGGACAGCCGAAGGACTGCCCGCGCAGGCACGGCCACGTGCAGATGACGTGGCGCGTTCATTCGGTTGATCAACATTTTTTTTAAATATTCTAATAATTATTTAATTAAATAAAAATATATTAAATTCTGATTTTCTGAGAATTTAACAAAATTTGATACCGTAGCGATATTTACCAAGAAGAATTCAATAACAACATGTATTTTATCATTATGGCTCTAAAATTTTTAGATTATTTTTTATTATTACAAAATTATCATTTTGTCCTTTATTTTCAGAAATAAATTTATGTTAGTTATTTATTCAATTTTTTTTCGAGATTTCATATTCTCTCCTCCTTAAAGAATTTCGTCCCAAAATTCTCACAATTACACATTTGAACTTATAAACATATTCTGAAGTTAAATAATTTTTAAATTACTAAAATACATACCTTAATTTTCAAATAAAAAGGATAAGCAACACGCATCGTGTCTTCACGTTCCCATGTTGCTTCTTCTATTCCTTGATAATGTCATATCACTTTTACTAGTCTCACAGTTTTGCGTCGCAAAATTGATCTCGATTATAAATGATTCGCACTGCATTTCTTTAAATGATGCATCTGCGTCAATAACTAATTCGCCCCAATCCATTACATGAGTTGGATAAGGAATATATTTTCTAAGCATAGAGACGTGAAATATCTCGTAGACACCAGATAAATATGGTGATAATGCCAATCGATAAGTAACCAAACCCACATTCCCGAGTATTCAAAAGGCTCAATATCTTGGTGATAATTTTTTACACTTTCCAAATCTGATTACTCCCCTTTTTGGCATCACTTTCAAGAAAACATGATCTCATGCTTCAAATTCTATGGGTCGTCTTCTTTTATCAGCATAACTTTTCTAACAACTTTGTGCTATAAGAAGACTGTCGTTTCAAAACTACTTTCTCTGGGGTATCTCTAATCACATCTTGACCCGTAATGGATCGGTCTGCCACCTCAGCCCACAAACTGAAGATCGACATGGTCTTCTATACAATGCTTCATATGGTGTCATTTAGGTACTTGAATGATAACTATTGTTATAGGCAAACTCGACCAAAGGCAGATGTTCTTCCCAGCTACCCTTGAAATCTAGACAACATGCTCGCAACATATCTTTCAAAACTTGTATGGCACTTTCCAAAATAATGTTCCCATTGCTTTCTGAAAACTTTTCCAAAAATAAGCTATAAATTGGGGATCTCTGTCCGATACAATAGATACTACCACTCCATGTAATCGAACAATTTCTCGTATGTATAACCTACATAATTTCTCACGTGTAAAATTTATTCGCATTGCTAGAAAATGGGCATACTTTTAAGCTGTCTACAATTACCCACACAGTATCATGTTTTCGTGATATCCGTGACAAGTGAGCCACAAAATCTTTCGTGAGATGTTTCTATTTCCACTCTGCTACCTCCAAAGGCTGGAGTAATCCTGCCAGCCTTTGATGCTAAGCCTTTATCTACTGACACATGAGGCATCGTCGAACAAAATCCCCAATATGCCTCTTCATCCCATTCCAGTAATACTAGCGACGAAGATCATTATACATCTTTTTTCCACCTAGATGTATTGTAAAATGAGAATAATGAAATTCCTTAAGAATATCCTCTCTCAATTACACTATCTGGAGAACCACAATCCGTCCCCTAAACCGAAGACTACCTTCCAAATGAATAGCCCAAACTTCATCTCACGTACCAGTCTCTACTCAATTCTTTATAGATAATAAAACTGCATCTTATTTTTGTATCTCAATCACCTTATTTAATAGTGAAAGTATAGCTACTAAACTCTTGATAATACTCTGACTTCGATTCCTATATTGTAAGCTGAATCGTCCCACTGTTTCATGCATATCGCATTCCCACGAAGCTATACTAGCTGGTGCACCTCATGACTTCGACAAATTGCATCAGCCACCACATTTGTCTTACATAAATGGTAATGCAAAGTAAAATCATAATCTTTTAGATACTCATTCCATCGATGTTGTCTCATGTTAAGATATTGTTCTGTAAAGATATATTTTATACTTTTATGATCTGGATATACCTCAAATTGCTCCGCATATAAATAGTTTCATCATATTTTTAAAGCAAAGATTATAGCCGCCAAGTCTATATCATATGTGCGGTAATTTCTCTCATGATTCATTAATTGTCTTTAACCATAAGCTATCACTCTTTCAGATTACATCATAACACATCCCAATCCATCTTTTGAGGCATCACAATATACTGTATATTTCTGCATCCTATCTGGAATTATCAGAATAGGTGCTGAAGTAAGTTTACTTTTCAATTACTGGAATTCCTTTTCACATTAATCAATCCACTCATACATGATTTCATTCCTGGTCAATCTAGTCATTAGAGCAGCTAACCATGAAAGATTCCTAATAAACCTTATGTAATACCCAGTCAATCCCTAAAAACTACTTATTTCAAAAACCGACTTTGGCCTCTCCCAACTCATGACCGCCCTGACATTTTTAGGGTCCACTGAGATACTTGTAGCTGATACTTCAAGTCCCAAAAATTTTACTTCTATCAACCAAAAGTCATATTTACCAAACTTGACATACAACTTATGTTCCCTCAAAGTTTGGAGAATAAAATGTAAATGATTCTTATGCTCTCCTTCGAACTAAGAATAAATCAAAATAACATCCACAAAAATCACAATAAAATAATCTAAATATGGCTGAAATATTCTATGCATAAGATCAATTAATGCTGCTGGGGCATTCATTAATCTGAAAGGCATTACTGTAAACTCAAAATGCCAATACCGTGTTCTAAATGCTGTCTTAGAGATATCAACCTCCCTGACATGCAACTAATGATATCCAGTACGAATATCTATTTTGGAAAAGACCCGTGCTCCTTTTATCTGATCAAATAAATTATCAATCCTTGGTAATGGATATCGATTCTTTATCATAACTCTATTCAACTATCAATAACCAATGCACAGTCGAAGAGTTTTATCTTTCTTTGCAAATAAAACCAAAGTACCCCAAGGTGAAGTGTTGGGTCTAATAAAATCCTTGTCCAACAAATCTTTTATCTAGACCTTTAGTGCTTGTAATTCAATCGGTGTCATCCAATGTGGAGTCATAGAAATGGATGATGTACCGGGATGTAACTCAATTCAAAAATCCACATTCCCATGCGGGGGCAATACTGGTAATTCATCAAGAAAAATATCCTCATATTCACAGTATATTATGTAAGTTATTTATTCCAAAAATGAAATATATTTATATATTTATATAGTTATATATTTATATATGTAAATATTTATATATTTACATATTTATGTATTTACATATTTATGTATTTACATATTTATGTATTTAAATATATTTATATAGTTATATATTTATATAGTTATATATTTATATATAAATATATATTATTTATCATGTGCATGAAGCCATTGACCCATCAAGTCTTATACTTCTAAATTTGAGAGGTGTAATAATACTACATACACGTATTGCTTCAAATCTAAATAATGAGACCCACTTTGATGTATATGGGAGGCCCATCAACACTAGCACATATATTAAATGTATATGTAAAGTGCAGCAACACAAGCATGCATATTAACAAATGTATATGAGGAACATACTATGACGGGCATGTCTTTCTTCAAAAATAGTGAAAAAAAGTATTTGGAAAAAAAAAAAGAATTGTAGCTACTAAATAATCGATCATGCATGATCATAATAAGAACCATAAATTCTAGAAACTCAACTTCAACACAATTTGCAATCAACACAAAAAAAAAAAAACTATTGCAAGAAGAATAAATTGATACACATGGATGTACACCTACCATGTGGAACAACAACCCAGCCGAATGGAAGCTAAAAATACCATTCCCAATATATCATTATCAGCGATAGAGCCATGGCTGATAGACTTAGGTTACGTTGTGTTCTATGATTGGTGGCGCCTATCCAAATATTTATTTGGGTGTGTAAACTAAACTACAAAGTAGATAACATACAATACAGAGTAGGTTCATAACAAATATTCCACCAATAAATACAAGTGATCCAAATTGTTTCTCTTCTTTGCATGGACAAGGCACAAAAATATGAACAAGCAGGGAATGCTTGTGCCATGATTATGCTGGAATTTTAGTCATGCTTAAGTAAGCAATTATTGTTTTTAACGTGCAACTCAAAAATGTTCTCCCCACAAATTCATATGATCGCATCTGTTTATGGAACATAAATCTAGTTTATCTAAAAATATCTTATGTTGCTAGTTACCTATAGCAAGTTAGCAACCTTGTAGGATTAGCCCACAAACACAACTCAGCTAACTAGTTTAGACCAGTATTCTTGGAGACAAATATAACGATGCTATAAAGTAATGCATGGCTGCAAGGAAGAAATGATGTCTATATAAGACACAGTAAAGTTAAAGTATTGACATAGGCGTAAAGAAAGCTCAAGTGGAAAACCAATAAAGCCGAGGTTGCCAACTCATTGTGTGGCTCAAACATGGTCTTTAAATTGTATGTCTCTGCTTAGGTATAACAAGAACCTTCCCAAATAGAAAAGTGGTGAGTGTTTAAAGGAACTAGCTTTAATACATTCAAATCTGGTTCAAACATAAAAATTTCAACTTTAATTTTGTTTAAAAAGAAAAAAAACTTGATTTTAATACATTACCATTTGAAATAAACTTGATTTTATACTTATCTGACACCTTAAATCAATATATATATATATATATAGGTAGAGAGAGAGTGAGAGATAGACATAGAGAGAGAGAGAAATAGGTAGAGAGAGAGTGAGAGAACAAAAAAAACTATATTTTATCAATTTACATATAATAAAAGTTAAGTTTAAATCTATAATTACTAATGAAAGAAGTGAAAATTTATACTAACACAAAACAAGTTACTGTATCAAAAAAATAATAATAAATATTTATTCTACCTATATATTAACTCTTCAACTTGAAGTCTTAATATACAATGAAAGTTTAAAGAATACCTGCCACTAACCTTGTGGAATCCAAGATGCTAGAGTTCGAGCATAAAAATATTTGCAAATTCTAAACACTGCATCCCCAATACCTTACTTATTAGTTGTCTAATGAAAAAATAAGGCAAAATAGATGGAATCTCTTAGACCATGGATCACGACACTATGATTTATAGATTATTTTAATCTCTATAAAAAATGTGGCCTGGAAATTTATATAGATTATAGATGAATATCTTTTATTAGAATATCATGTATGTGCACGTTTCACCATAAAAATTAATGTCACCATAAGAGCATCTCTAACAAGTCTATCTAAAATAGCCACTCAAAATATATTAAAATATTATGTTATCTATTTTAACTAATTATTTTTTTAAAATAACTCCAAAATACTATCTATTTTAGCTAACAACTTCGACTAAATTTAACTAACTTTTAAAAATAAAATCTAAAATACTATATAAAATGCCATGTCATCATTATGGTGATAAAATACATAATTTAAATTTTTATAATTTTAAAATATAATATTTACCATGGAAATGATTATACAATGAAGTATTATCTGTAAAACTTGTGAATGAGCTTCAGTTGACACCGGTATATTTTTCACATGCAATTATTATCATAGAGATTATGTTTGCGCCATGCAAGTTTGATATTAAGAAAGGATTATGTTTGGGTCTCTAAAGTTTATATTTCTAAATTTTCTAACTCTCTAAAGTTTTGTTTCTAATTTCTCTCTCTGTTTTTTTTTTAATTTTACTTCTATAAATTTTATATTTCTAAATTATGTTTTCAAGGTTCATACAGCGGGGGAAGAAAGCATGCGACGACGAGGTGCGCTGCCCAAATCTCTGGGGGCGTTGGTGGCCCGGACGGCGCTGTTCTTGTTGTCGGTGCAAACGGATTCGTTTGCCGTTGCTGCCCATGGAGAGCGTGGAAACGCAACTTCCTTGTTCGAATTACCATACTGGTCGGGCTCGGGCTCAAACGATGAATCCGATCTTCTGCGCTTGGAGGAGCCGTTTGCTGATTCGGGTGGCAATGATGCGAACCCTTTGGACGGCGGTTTTTATTTTCTAGAAGGAATGTTAAAATGGGCAATTGGTACAAGCGGCAATTATCTTTCGTGATTTTGTATATAATTGCTGTTTCTCTATTTTCGTTTTTTTCTGGAAGAAAGCAGGATTGCGTTTTATTCTACTTCCATTTCACCAGGGCACTCAGACCCAGATAAGCTAAACGAAACAGCGCGAGATCTCCAGCTTCCATCTTCTCGAGGGCTTAAGCAGCGTCAAACAGAAATTACGGTTTGAATTCCATGCTTGTTTTAGTCACAGTGTTTTAGTCTTATCGAATGAAAAATTATCGTGATGTTGTAATTAAGTTGGACATGATACCGGGACGCTGATCTGGGAAAGCCGCTCATCTCCTCGAACAACCCTTTGTGCCTGCTATTATTGTTTTATTTTGATATTTGACGCGTTCCGTTTTGTGTTCATTCTGACCCGGTCGTGTACGTTAGGGGGTTATAATACCAGCACGGCTTTTTCCTCATCTCAACAAACTCTCCGGGGCGAATTTAGCCATTACTAAAAAGCATGACGATCCTAACAACTCCTTATATCTGTTGCAGGAATTATTGAACGAGTGGAAAACACCTACGGATCTGCAGCTGATGCAGAGGGCAATACGTGACCTGGAAAATACTTCTCTGTCTAGTGATGAAAATCTCAGTGCAATGCAGGAGATTCTTTTACTAGTTGAGCCGGTTGACAATGCAAATGGTTTGCTTTTTCCTTCTTCCTGGTAGCCTCTTTTCAAATGTCCCTGTTTATTGGGTGCTGTTTAAATCACATCTACGACTCAGTTATGCTGCGTGGTTCTTTACTCACAGTGTGTTGGTTGCATTTGTTCTAGAGAGTCCTAGATTAGTTAAGTAATCAGGGTTGTTCGACAAATCCTCCATTAAATTTTAGTGAGTGGGATAAAAGAATTCTTGATAAAATAAAATAATTTTGTTTCATATTGAGTTGATAAATAATAAATCAGCTTCTCTCTTAAAAAATGGTATAAAGTATATATTTTTATTTTTTATGTTTTTAGAATTATGAAATAGTATGAATTTATGCTGTAATATTTTTTTCTTTGGTAATTTTTTAATGCCTCAACATTAATTTGTCCTATAATTACATATCATAATATTTCTTTATTTTTTTCACACTTCATTTCATATTGTGAGTGTACCAATGTACTCCGATCTTCTCTTGAAATATTTTTTTATTTAAAGCAAGGACATGCTATATTGAAAGAGATAAACATATTTCACTTTTGATATACCTTAAGGATTGCTTTTCCATCTCTTGTTAAAGTCCATAACTTTCTGTAGGGCTTAAAATATTATTTTTATAATTTTTTAATGAATGAATATTTTATTTTTGGAAATGAAGAATATTTTTCTTCATCATATATAAAAGAGAAGATGTATATGAAAACACATGTGATTTTCATACCTAGATGCTTGATTCAATTTGTAAATTGTAGAATATCACATATGACCTAAAATAATTATCATCCAGTTAATTCAACACATTCATAAAAATGATTTTTTTTGGTTATCACATGTTTTTTTTTTAATTTTTGTGCTTTTATCTTAGGAGTTCATAATTTAGATATTTATTCTTATTAGTTTCTAGAGGTTATCGAGCATAAGAAGTTTATTATACATAATTTATGATGAAAGTTTTTGAGAGATTCAAATATTTTTATATGATCAAGCTTACATTCTATCATGTATAATTATATATTTTAATTAAAATATATAATGAATATTCTTGTAATATTTAAACTTTTGAAGTGTATGCTAAAAGTACAATAGTACACTAATTGCTTGGCCTATAGCACACAATAATCTTTGATGAGTTGCTCTTCTGTATCCATCATAGTAAATCTTGATGAGTTGCATAATTAGTCTTTGTGGCTTGACTTTGGAAAATCTAAGTTTGGAAGGTTAGTCTTTGTGCCTTAATATCATCTGTCATTAGATGACTTGAATCATCAGCTTGCTCCATGCTAAATTTATTCTAGGCTACAAATTATTCTTGAGTTGTGTCATGGGTCGAGTAGAAACTTGTGAATCAAGCTTAGCTCGTGAAATAATATTCATACTAACTATATTAACTATAAATTATATTTAGTTTAGTAATAGTAAAATAATAAAGGGGAAACATTTGAAAAATCCAAGAAATAAGTAATATTATCAATTATAAAATAATATATTTAGTTTGTTCATAATTAAATAATTAATCTATTTTATGATTCTCTTATATATAATATATCTAACTCAAGAGTACATATCAGATAAAAAATTACTATTTGATTCAATTGGAGTATTTTCTGGAGCACAATTTCAAAGATTAATTTACATGAGAATATTTCAATCACATATTTTCTTTGTAATATAATATATCTCGAATGAAGTAGGAAATCTTTATTTAAAGAAAATACAATTTTTTTCAAGATCTTTTATTTTGTATGATTAAATGTAATTTTTGTTAGATTAATTTAAAACTTATCCTCTCTTATAATAAAGATATTAGTTACATATATAATATATAAGATTAACCTGTTGTCTAAGCTTCTCTAGAAAAACAAAAAATCTACAACACACTTGTTTTTATTTGAAAGAGAAAGCTGCCAAATTAAACCCTTGTAAAGTAAATTTTAGTAATTATTTTAAGCAATTTAATTTTTTTTATAATCTTTAAATTAAATATGATTATATTATTCAAAATTTGAGTAGATGCTTCAAATACACCTCCTCCTTTTTAAACTATTATCTACCAGTGAAATATTGTCAATGATATAAAAATTAATGTGGAGGTCATATTTGCCATGAATTTTTTTTTGTAATATATACTAAATATTTTAGTAAATCTTATACAACAAATTTTATTTTGAAATAATCTATCTCATTATCTAGAATTATCTTTATAATAAATATTTATTGCAACTAATAATAAATATTCTTGTAGGTTGAAGTATTAGTTTCCTTGTCTTATAATATGGTCCAATATTATACTTGGTGAGATAGTCTTAAAAAAATTCTATTTGATAATATCATTTTTAGATGTACTAAATGACACCAAATAATAGTTAAAAAACAACACTTGTGAAATAGAGTAATGTCTATAATATTTTTAATTTTTTAAAAAGAAATTGAAAGATCAAGATCAGAATAACAATGGTCAAATCATCTAGTTTTGATGGAAGATTCTACCTAAATTTGAATATATTGTATGTCACATTTTTCTAGTATTAACTATAACTTATAGGTGGTCAAGTCTTTTTTTTTTTTTTTGAAAACCAAGAGCTTTAAGGCTTTCTTATGTGGACTCCTACATCCCCTTGGGCCCATAGAGAATCAAGCAGGTAAGAAATATTTCCAGTACCTTCACCAATAAGACTTGAACTCGTGACCTCCTGGACATTGTCAAGAGTCCCAACCAGCTAATCTCCTTATGAGATGGGTATCAAGTCATTTTAATCTTGGATCATCTTGATCTTTCTAGAGTTATTTGTTGTATATTTATTAGTATGCATGATAATGATATGAGTCTTATCATAATGCGAATTAATAAGTTTAGAAATAGTTTATGAGTAAATATCTCTCTTAATTTATAGGATATTATAAAAATGCGAAGAAAAGTAATAGATTCATATAAGTATATCAATCTTACTCAAAAAAGTGATATTATTACTCTTTAAAGCTCTATCAGATTTATATGAATAATATTTTAATCTTTTTTGATTATTGGAGTAATTAAAAAGATATACTTAATCATCTTAAGTGTTATTTTAATACATAATGAAGAGAGATCATGAACAAAATATGTATTTTCAAAAATTCTGATTGGGAAAATAAATAATTTTATTTTGGGATATAATTTTTGAGAGGACACAATAAGAACATATAGAAGAAAAAATTGGTTGATATAATAATTTTTGGTTAAAATTATATCCTTACAAAAATATTTTAGAAAACTTATAAAAAGGGAGTGCCAACACTATATGTCTAATATATAATTTGAGAAATAGTATAATAAGTATGAAATATATCAGATATATATTTTAATATATTATTATTATGGCATTTGAGTCAAGCTCTGGTTGTGTCTTGTGTAATGCAAACTATGAACTCGGACTCGAGTATGACATGTGATCAAAGGCTAGCCTAAAAGCACCTAGTTTTTTCTCGTACAAACTAAGATTGCCATCTGATAGCAATGGGGCCACCAATTTATCCAGTGGGTCATCAATCCATGCATGAATACCTCATAGTCATCTTGACCACTCACTATGCCCTTGTTAAGCACACAAAAATAGGCTCTATGACTTGAACTGACTTGTCTGACATCTCTAGTTAGAGTCTGAGTTAAATTTAAAGATAATTTTATGAAAAAGATTGTCAACTTAATGTGGGATAAAACAAATACATGAAAGAAACAAAATATTAAGTTTAATGTTGTAACATTAAATAATTTTTGATAGTTTGATATTTACTATTATCATATCAAGGAAAAAAATAAAAAATAATGAACAAATAGAAATTATCTATGATATGATTACTAGTTGATCAATTTGTGACTCGGTATCTAAAATAATAATATTAGTCACTAGAACTATATTATTTGGTGGATGTGAAATATTTGTTACTTAGAGAAATTTTATATGATATATTATCAGCATCACAATGAAGTAATTACGTGAGAACTAATATATGGTTATGATAATAGCAAATAAGAAGTTGCCAATTAGAATTTTTTTTATGAAAATAATTGGCGTAACTTTTTTTGATATATCATTTATTTGTATAATATGTCTATTGCTAGAAATTTTTTTATGTATGCAATATGCATAATGTTACCATATAGATGCTCCCTCGTTTTCACCAATGTAACTTGCTCCTACACACAAATTTTGACACCAACAATGGATTGGTGTTGCACATTGCACCAACAATCTATTGCACACAATTTAGCATTTTTTTGCGTGCATGTGGTGCAAAGTGCATGCTAATGTGCACAGACATAGTGCATCTAGGATTTACTTGGCCTATTCTATGATAATAATAGTCGGCCCACACCAGGATTTATTTGTGATTATATAATTAATAACATACTGAATTTCATAAGAATTCAATAATTAAAAATGTCTGGACAAGAATAATTTTGAGATGACTTATAATCCAAGATGTTATTATGTAATTTGTATGTATCGCAAGTTAGGTCTTTGTACAATAATAAATATTATTTTCTAGGGATTGTTGATATTGAGTGCGAAGCTTATTAGACGTAGTCTTTTTGATTTTTGAGAATAATATTATTAATATATTAATTTTTCATATATTATATGCTAAAGTGAGAGCTTTGTGTGCTAGGTACATCCTCCCCCCTCCTTGCCTACTGTGCATCACGAGTGTGTTACAAATTAATAAAAGTTAAATTCACAATATTATACACACAAACTCATTTATTAATGATTCAAATTATGTCACATGTCATAATTATACTACATTAGAAATTCATAAAATATTTTAGAATGAGAAGATGAGTTGAAGCCTTTAGAGCTTTCTAGAATTTTTATCAAACATTATAAAGTTTCTCACAAGTCTTCAAAGCTCAGCATATTAATTTTTAGTTTTTTTTTTGTCATGACAAATGCATGTGGAGTATGTCTAATATGCACATAATCATAATGTGCATAATACAAAATAATAATAATAATAATAATAATTTTATAATCAAAAAGATAAAACATACAAATAAGAGTTACTTACAAATGCTAGGCTACTTGGATTGAGACCTATTCGTGGGTGTTCTCAATCATAAGATGATTGTAGCAAAATGCTCATAAGGTGCTCCCAAGTATTAAGTAAAGAAATAATAAGAAAAATAAATAAAATAATAAAGAAATACATATCAAGATGGATATTTGATAAAATCCGTGAGGATACAATTAAAAATAAAATAATTGAGATATTTTTATGAATTATATTTATGTAAAATAAAAATAGAGTATCGTATCGATTTATGCATTCAAAAAAGAAGTTATACATGACTCTAATAAATAAATGATTGAAAAAATCAAGGTGAATTTTTAAAAAGTAGATTAAAATTTGAATAAAAATGATGAATTAAAATAATCACGAGTTGGATATATATGAAAGACTAGAAGTTTGATAAATGGTTAAATTATTTGTAGAACTAATATTTATACAATATACTATGGCAATATTAAGAAAGCATTTTCACAATGATAATGATGGTTATTTCTAAAAAGAGTAAACACAATCTTTTAGTTAAAAGTAAGTGTGTATGTTTGATTTTAATGTTGATATGCGAGATCACTCTGCTTGACTAACTAGGATTTGTGCAACGAGCATGTTTTTGGAAAAAAAGTATTTTCATCACAAATTTTAGTTATTTTGTTAAAATTATCTACTTAAAAATGAAATGGTTGCTGAAACGGCTGCGGCAGCAAGATGAGTTTTTTTTTTATTTTATTTTATAGTTTTTATTTATTTTTTTGTGATAAAAGTATTGGTGTAATGAGGAATTAGGTTATTAATATTTTTTCATTTCGTGTTCTAAATAAAAAAAAACTATTTTTTCATTAGTTAAAATTGTAGTTCATCAAACATTTATTGAATGCCATGTTAAAGCATTTTGTTTCACGTTCCTTTGTTCCCAATATTTTATTAATGCATTTATTAAATTGGTATTGAGTTTAAATGTTATGTTATATTATAAAAATAAAACCCACGATAATAAATAGAAAATAAAAAATATAATCCTAACATGTTAAACTAAATAATATAATAAAAAATTATCAAACTAAAATAAAATTGAGATTATGATATATTTCACGGAGAGAAATCTTATTTTATAGCATAAAAAGTTAGAAATCTCAAATGGATTTTCAATGTTGGCATAGTGATGTTTAACTTATTATTATTAATGTTACATTCACTCACTTGTCTATGTTTGCTTATAATAATTTTAGGAATAATATATCATGCTAATTCAATATAAACTAGTTTCTTGAATGATATTATAATAAAGACAGTAAAATATATTATTAAACTCTTGTAAATAACAAAAGTATTTATTAAAATATATTTATAAAATTATCGAAAATCTTAGGAAAACATATTGCTAGATAATACTTTTAAGTATTTAAATTTCTATAATTTTTTATAAGATTATATAGTTTCTTGATCATAATCAAATTTTTTCAAATTATATTTGGGTCACTTATAATATATTTTGTAATTATTATTTATATAAAAATAAACCTATAAATAATTTTGAATAAAATAATTTCAAAGGTTACTTTTGAATTAAAATAATTGTTACATTTTCTTATTTTATTTTAGTTTAAAATAAATTATTTAAATTAAATAATTGTTACATTTTTTTATTTACTTTTGGAATAAAATAATTAAATTTTTTTCCAATTTAAATTCTATATTTTTACTAAATATTTTAGTTGTAACAATCATAAGAATAATATATCATGTTAATTTAATATAAGTTTATTTCTTGATTGGTATTATAACAATGAAAAAAAAAATTAATAAGTAATTATAAATAAAATAAATATTTATTAAAATATATTTATAATACCTAAAATAATTCAAAATCTAAATAAAACATATTTCTAAATAAAATTTTGACTTTTATTTTTTTTTCTTTTTTTAAGGTTATATAATTTATTGTTGATGAAAAAAATATGAAATTATATTTGACTCACTCCCTTATAAGGTTATAAGGGAGTGAGTCGAGAACGTGCCTGATCAATAATATATTTCTTCCATTCGAAAGCAACTTGTTCAGCTAACCCTTTATTCGAGAATAGAATTTCGTCAAGAATTTATCATAATATACACTCTTGTTGTGCCCCTTCAAAAGGAAAATGCCCAAGTACGGGATGGGGAAGTTACACTTTGATTTTTTTTCTTACAGTAAAAACTGTCCTTCAAAAAGTTTATGGTCTGGCCTGAAATCTGCTTGTTCTATGCTGCATCTCCCCTGCCTTCTTAATGGCGCTGCTCAAGAGCCATTAGTGAAGATAATGGTGTCGTCCACATAAGCTTAGTGGCTGACTGATACATTACTACCCAAGAGGTAATTGACTCCCGAGTACTTCTCGTAGAGCTCATTAAGGTGCCTCAAGAGGTACTCTACCATTAGGACGAAGAGGGTTGGTGACAGTGGATCACCCTACCGGAGCCTTCAAAGTGGACAAAAAGAAACTTAATGTCTTCCCTAGAGGTGTCAAACGGGCCGGCCCAGCACGGCACGGCCCGTTTTTCACGTGCCCAGCCGTGCTGCCGTGCCGTGCCGGGCACGGCACGGTTTTTAAAATTCGGGCACGGCACGGCAAGGCCGTGCCGTGCCGTGCCGGCCCGCTCGGGCACGGGCGCACGGCAAGGCAGGGCAGGCGGGGCGGGGCGGGTCAGGTCTGTTTGGACCCGACCCGCGGTCTTTTTACCGGGGGCGGGGCCCGGTTGGGTCACGAGTCACGACTCAGTGAGTCGTGAGTCGTGAGTCGTGACTCGTGAGTCGCGACTCACGAGTCACGACTCAGGCACGCGGGCCGACGTGCCGTGCCAAGGCACGAGTCGTGCCGGGCACGGCCCGGCACGTGGTTTGTTCGGCCGGGCCCGGCACGGGCCTGGGCACATTTTTTTATCGTGCCGGGCCGGCCCGGCCCGTTTGACACATCTAGTCTTCCCATTAATCATAATTGAGAACCAATTATGGGAGATGCACATGTCGATCATGTTGTTCCACTCCACGGGGAATCTAAACTGGGTGAATACCTACCCAGTTAAGACCAGTCCGCCCTGGCCTTATCATATGCTTTCACCATATTTAGCTTAATGATCAGGTTGACCTCTTGTTTTCATTGAAAATCAGGCGAGTCATTTCCTATGCCAGAAGAATATTATTAAATATATTCCTCCCCAGCACAAAGCAAACCTAATTCTCCGATATGCATTTATGGAGAATTGTCTTAATCCACGTGTCTAGCATCTTGGAATTAATCTTATACGACACATTGCAAAGTCTGAGCGGTCTCCAGTCCTTCCAAATTGCTTGGTTCTCCTTGTTGAATATAGAGATCATGATGTTGTAGAAGGATTTCGGCAGCTAATCTTTCTTGAAGAAGCTAACTCAATCATCCTACACATCTCATTTAACTATGTCCCATCATGACTTATAGAAGAATGAGGATAAGTAATCCGTCCCTTGAATGTTATATGACTTTATAGTAAACAACACCTCCCACACCTTTTCTAATGTGAGAGTCCTACATAGCTTTAGTCCTTCTTGTCCCGAGATAACGTGAGTGATACAGTCAAGGCTGTAATCCTCCACCTCTGTCTTGGTAAGGAGCCTACTGAATATTTTCACATCATCCACCATATTCTCACTCATTATTTATTTTGTAATTAATATTTCTATAAAAATAAACTAAAAAATAATTAAAATAAATATTCTAAAATTATAATGAATACAAATAAAAATGAGGTTTATTATTTATTATCTAGGTTATATATGTTTAATGGTTTAAGTATTTAGAGATTTTGGGGTTTACGAGTCTATAGATTTAAATGTTTAGGCATTTAGTGGTTTATAAGTTTTATTTAAATAATAAAATCACAAAAAATTATTTTTGTGATTTTTTATTATTTTTTAAGGTTATAATCTTTGAAAATATAATAATTTCTAAATTTTTTTCAAATGTAAATATAATATTTAGCTATAATAATCTTAATAATTATAAGTAATTTAAATTCAATATAAGTAATTTTATTGATATATATTATAATAATGATCAAAAAATAAATTAATAAATTATTATTAATAAGATTGATAGCAATTAAAATATAATTACAAAACCTATGATGATTCAAAATCAAAGTAAAATATATTACTAAATAATAAATTTTTGTTTTTAAATTTTAACTTCTTTTTATATCTTATATATTTTTTTTGATTAAAAATAAATTATTAAAATTATATTTGTCTCGCTTATTATTTATTTTGTAATTAATATTTCTATAAAAATAATCTAATAAATAATTAAACTGAATATTTAAAATTATAATTTATTCAAATTAAAATGATATTTATAAATTATTATATATGGTATACCGGTTTAATGGTTTATGTATTTAGGAGTTTTGTCATTTAGGAGTTTAACAATTTATGATTTTAGGCATTAAGTGGTTTATAGGTTTTATTTATATAATAAAAATAAATTTTTTTTTTCTGATTTTCAAAGGTTGTAACCTTTGAAAATAAAATAAATTTTAAAATTTTTTGAAATGTGAATACCATGTATAATTATATTAATCTTAATAATTATATATCATATAAATTCAATATAAACAATTTTATTGATAGATATTAAAATAATGATCAAAAATTAAATTAATAAACTATTAATAATAAGATAGAAAATAATTAAAAAATATTTACAACACCCAAATTGATTCAAAATTAAAGTAAAATATATTACCGGATAATAATTTTAATTTTTAAATTTTTACTTCTTTTATGAGCGTATATATATTTTTTGTTTAAAAATTAATTAATTATATTATATTTGTCGCACTCATAATTTATTTTGTAATAAATATTTCTATAAAAATAAACTAATAAATAATTAAAATGAATATTTAAAATTATAATAAATAGAAATAAAAATTATATTTACTAATTATTAAGTAGTATATAGCGGTTTAATGGTTTATGTATTTAGTTATTACGGGGTTTAGAAGTTTACTGATTTAACTGATATGCATTTAGTGATTTATAGGTTTTATTTAAAAATAAAATAACAAAAAATTATTTTTATTATTTTTTGATATTTTCAAAGATTATAACCTTTGAAAATATAATTATTTTTAAATTTTTTTCAAAAGTTAATTGAATATTTATTTATAAAAATCATTATATTTATTTATCATATAAATTCAATATAAATAATTTTATTGATAAATATTCTAATAATGATCAAAAATAAATTTATAATATATTATTAATAAGATAGATATCAATTAAAATATAATTAAAAAACCTTAAATGATTTAGAAGGAAAGCAAAATATATTACTATATAATATATTTTTCTTTTAAATTTGTTCTTATTTTTATATGATTATCTATATTTTTTGATAAAAAATAATTTATATAAATTATATTTGTCTAACTTATAATTTATTTTGTAATTATTATTTATATATAAATAAATGAATAAATAATTAAAATAAATATTTTAAATTATAATGAAAAAAATAATATTGAGATTTATTATTTATTATTTAGGGTATACAGTTTAAAAGGATTTTCTATTTAGGGTTTTCGATATTTAGGAGTTTTTGATTTAAGTGTTTAGGCATTTAGTGGTTTATAGGTTGTATTTAAACAAAGAAATAACAAAAAAATTATTTTCGTTATTTTTTCACATTTTCAAAGTTTATAACCTTTGAAAATATAATAATTTTAAAATTTTTAAAAATGTGAATACAATATTTAGTAATAATAATCATTATAAATATATATAATATAAACTAAATCTAAACAATTTTATTTATAGATATGGTATCAATTATCACAAAATAAAAAATAATATGGTATTATTAATATGATAGATATAAATTAAAATATAATTACAAAACCTATTTTGTAATTAATAATTTAAAAAATTATTTAAATTATATTTAAGGTTTTCGAGTTTAAATGTTTAAGTATTTAGGGGCTTTTGTGTTTAGGAGTTTAGAGATTGAAGTATTTGGGCATTTAGTGGATTATAAGTTTTATTTAAACAATGATATAACAAAAAAATTATTTTATTATTTTTTCTAATATTTGAAGTTTATAACCTTTGAAAATATAATAATTTCTAAATTTTTAAAAATGTGAATATAATATTTAGTTATAATAATCTTAATAATTATAAGTCATTTAATTCAATATAAATAATTACATTGCAAGATATTATAATAATGATCAAAAAATATATTAATAAACTATTATTAATAAGATAGATATTATTTAAAATATATTTGCAAAATCAAAATTTATTCAAAATCAAAGTAAAATATATTACTAAATAATAATTTTTTTTAATATTTTGCTTTTTTTATAAGTTTATATTTTTGTTATTAAAAATTATTATTTAAATTATATTTGTCATACTTATAATTTATTTTGTAAATTATAAAAATATAATAATAAACTAATAAATAATTAAAATGAATATTTAAAATTATAATAAATACAAATAAAATTGATATTTATTATTTATTATATTAGGATATACCGGATTTATAAATTAAGTATTTAGGTATTTTGTGGTTTAGAAGTTTAGTGATTTAAATGTTTAGACCTTTAGTGATTTATAGTTTTTATTTTAAGACTGAAAAAACAAAAAATTTAATTTTTTGATTTTTTTTAATTTTTGAAGATTGTAACATTTGAAAATATAATAATTTTTATATTTTTTTAAATATAAATATAATATTTAGTTATAATAATCTTAATAATTATATATAATGTAAACTAAATATAAATAATTTTATTAATATATATTATAATAATGATCAATAAATAAATTAATCAACTAGTATTAATAAGAATGATATAAATTAAAATATAATTGTAAAATCTAAAATGATTAAAAATCAAAATAGAATATATTAATAAATAATAATTTTTTTTAAAAAATTTTGCATCTTTTTATCAGCATATATTTTTTTTATGAAAAAAAAATTATGTAAATTATATCTGTCTCACTAATAATTTATTTTATAATTAATATTTCTAAAAAATAAACTGATAAATAATTAAAATGAATATTAAAATTATAATGAATACTAATAAAAATTAGATTTATGATTTATTATTTAGAATATACTAATTTAATGTTTTAAGTATTAATCGGCTTCGGGGGTTAGGAGTTTAGTCATTTTAGTATTTAGTCATTTAGTGGATTATAGGTTTATTTAAAAAATAAAATATCAAAAATTTATTTTTGTCATTTTTTCTCTTATTTAAGGTTATAACCTTTGAAAATATAATACTTTTTAATTTTTTTTTGAAAAGTGAATACAATATGAAGTTATAATAATCATAATAATTATATATCATATAAATTCAATATAAACTATTTTATTGATATATATTATAATATTGATCATAAAAAGATAATAAAAAATTATTAATAAGATAAATATTGTTTAAAAGATATTTGCAAAACCTAAAATGATTCAAAATCAAAGTGAAATATTTTACTAAATATTAATTTTAAATGTTTAAATTTTTTTATCCATTTATAAGCATATATATTTTTTTATGAAAAATAAATTATTTAAATTATAGTTTTCTTACTAATAATTTATTTTTTAATTTATTTTTCTATAAAAATAAATTAATAAATAATTAAAATGTATATTTAAAATTATATTGAATACTAATAAAAATGAGATTTATAATTTATTATTTAGGGTATAACTATTTAATTGTTTAAGTTTTTTTGTGGTTTTGGGGTTAAGGAGTTTATCGATTTATATGTTAACATATTTTGGTGTTTATAGGTTTTATTTAATCAATGAAATAACAAAAAAAAATATTTTTATGAATTTTCGTGATTTTCAAAGGTTATAACCTTTGAAAATATAATAAGTATTAATAGTTCTAAAATATGAATACAATACTTAGTTATAATAATCTTAATAATTATATTTGTTGTAAATTCAATATAAAAAAAATATAATATATTTTATTATAATGATCAAAAAATAAATTAATAAATTATTATTAATTAGATAGATATTAATTAAAATATATTTGCAGAACACAAAATAATTCAAAATCAATGTAAATTAAATTACTAAATAAAATATTAAATTTTTGAAATTTTGTTTATTTTTATGAGCTTATATTTTTTTAATAAAAAATAATTTATTTAAATTATATCTGTCTCGTTATTTATTTTGTAATTAATATTTGTATAAAAATAAACTAAAAAAATAAATAAAATGAATATTTAAAATTATAATGAATACAAATAAAAATGAGATTTATCATTTATTATTTAAGTTATTTAGGTTTAATGCTTTAAGTATTTAGGGGGTTCTGGGGTTTAAGAGTCTATAGATTTAAATGTTTAGGTATTTAGTGGTTTATAAGTTTTATTTAAATAATAAAATTATAAAAAATTATTTTTTTGATTTTTTATCATTTTCAAATGTTATAACCTTTGAAAATATAATAATTTTTAAATTTTTTTCAAATGTAAATATTATATTTAGTTATAATAATCGTAAAAATTATAATACGTTTAAATTCAATATAATTAATTTTATTGATAGATATTATAATAATGATCAAAAAATAAATTAATAAACTATTATTAATAATATTGATACCAATTAAAATATAATTGGAAAACCCGTATATAATGATTCAAAATCAAAGTAAAAAATATTACTAAATAATAATTTTTTGTTTTTAAAATTTTACTTCTTTTTATAAGCTTTTATTTTTTTTGATTAAAAATGAATTATTAAAATTATATTTGTCTCACTCATTATTTATTTTGTGATAAATATTTCTATAAAAAATAAACTAATAAATAATTAAAATGAATATATAATATTATAATGAATACAAATTAAAACGAGATTCATGATTTATTAAATATGGTATACCGGTTTATTGGTTTGATTATTTAGGAGTTTTATTGTTTAGGAGTTTAGTAATTTATGTTTTTAGGCATTCTGTGGCTTATAGGTTTTATTTATATAATAAAAATAAAAAAATTTGTTTTTAGATTTTTTATGATTTTCAAAGGTTATAACCTTTGAAAATAAAATAATTTTTAAAATTTTTTGACATGTGAATACCAAGTATAATTATATTAATCTTATTAATTATATATCATATAAATTCAGTATAAACAATTTTAATAATAAATATTATAATAATGATCAAAAATAAATTAATAAACTATTATTAAAAATATAAATATTAATTAACATATATTTACATGACACAAAATGATTAAATATCAAATCAAAATATATTACTAAATAATAATATTTAATTTCTATAATTTTTCTTCTTTTATAAGCTTATATTTCTTTTATTAAAAATTAATTATTTAAATAATATGTCTCACTCGAAATTTATTTTCTAATTAATTTTTGTAAAAAATAAACCTATAAATAATTAAAATGAATATTTAAAATCATAATAAATAGACATAAAAATGAGATTTATTTGTCATTAAGTAGTATATAGATGTTAAAAGGTTTTTGTATTTAGGGGTTCCGGGGTTTATGAGATTACTGATTTAAGTAATTATGCATTTAATGGTCTATAGGTTTTATTTAAAAAATGAAATAACAAAAATTTATTTTTATTATTTTTTCTCAGATTTTTAAGATTATAACCTTGGAAAATATAATAATTTTTAAATTTTTTTCAAGAATCAATACAATATTTATTTATAATAATCATAATAATTATATATAATATAAATTCAATATAAACAATTTATTGTTAGATATTCTAATAATTATCAAAAATAAATTAAAAATCTATAATGAATCAGATTCATATTACTTAAAATATAATATGAAAACCTAAAATGATTCAAAAGGAAAGTAAATATATTACTAAATAAAAATTATTTGTCTTGAAATTTTATTTTATTTTAAAAAGTTTATGTATATTTTTTTGATTAATAATAATTTATATAATTATATTATCTAACTCATATTTATGTTGTAATTAATATTTATATAAAATAAAGAAATAACTAATTAAAATGAATATTTAAATTATAATGAAAAAAATAATAGTGAGATGTATTATTTATTATTTAGGGTATGCTGGTCTAGTTAAATTAGATAGGTCTCACTAAGTAATTTATTTTGTAATTAATAATTTCTATAAAAATAAACTGATAAATAATTAAAATAAAG
Organism: Sapria himalayana; assembly: GCA_029783825.1. Taxonomy (NCBI): domain Eukaryota; kingdom Viridiplantae; phylum Streptophyta; class Magnoliopsida; order Malpighiales; family Rafflesiaceae; genus Sapria; species Sapria himalayana. The sequence goes on from JAREIK010003088.1 coordinate 2,136,030, forward strand.
ATTTAAATTATACTGAATAAAAATTAAATAAAATTTATGATTTATTATTAATGCAATAGCCATTTAATGGTTTAAGTATTTTGAGGTTTTGTCGTTTAGGATTGAAGCGATTTATGTTTAAGGTATTTAGGGTTTATCGGTTTTTTTAGACAAATATCTAAAAAATTTTGTAATTTTTTCTACTTTTTATAGGTTAGAACCTTTGAAATTATAATAATATTTAAAATATTTTGAAATGTGAATACATATTTAGTTATAATAATATTAATATTATACTATCATAAAATTCAATATCAACATTTTATTTATAGATATAATAATTAATAATCAAAAATTACAATCAATTAAACTATTAATAATAAAGAGAGAGATTTAATTAAAAAATATTTACAAAACCCAAATGATTCAAACGTAAACTACAATATATTACCGGATATAATTTTTAATTTTAAATTTTACTACTTTTATAAGCCTATATATATATATATATGCATATATTGGATTAAAAATAAATATTTTAAATTATATTTGTCGCGTCCTAAAGTTATTTTGTACTAGATATTCTATAAAAAGAAACTATATAATAAAATGAATATTTAAACCTTAGAATAAATAGAACTAAAAATTAGAGTTACTTATTATAAATAGTATATAGCGGTTTAATGATTTATGTATTCATGCATTACGTGGTTTAGGAGTTACTGATAATGATCAAAATATTTTCAAAGGTTATAGGATTTTTTAACTGTGTATGCATTTAGTGATTTACATGTTTTATTTAAAAAATAAAATAACAAAAAATTTATTTTTATTATTTTTTGATATTTTCAAATGTTATAAACCTTTTAAAATATAATAATTTTTAATTTTTTTTCAAAAGTGAATTTAATATTTAGTTATAAAATCATTATTTTATTTATCATATAAATTCAATATAAATAATTATATTGATAAATATTATAATAATGATCAAAATATAAATTTATAATCTATTATTAATAAGATAAATATCAATTAAAATATAATTATAAACCCTAAAATGATTCAGAAGGAAAGTAAAATATATTACTATATAATAATTTTTGTCTTAAATTTTTTCTTCTTTTATATGTTTATCTATATTTTTGATAAAAAATAATTTATATAAATTATATTTTTCTAACTCATAATTTATATTTTAATTAATATTTTAATAAATAAACGAATACATAATTAAATGGAAAATTTAAATTATAATGAAAAAAATATTTAGATTTATTATTTATTATTAGGGATATATGTTTAAAAGCATTATCTATTTAGGGTTTTTCAAGATTTAGTAGTTTGATTTAAGTGTTTAGGGATTTAGTGGTTTATATGTTTTTTTAACAATGAAATAACAAATAAAAATTATTTTTGATATGTTTCTCACATTTTCAGAGGTTATAAACCTCTGAAAATATTTATAATTTTAAAGTTTTTTTAAAAATAATTATATATAATATAAACTAAATATAAACAATTTTATGATAAATATGTTATTAATTATAAAAAAAAAATAGATTTAATATGCCATTATTAATATGATAGATATAAATTAAAATATAAATTGCAAAACCTAAAATTATTCAAAATCAAATTAAAATTTATTACTAAATAA
>JAREIK010003089.1:0-135912 GCA_029783825.1 Sapria himalayana
TTCTTTTTTATAAATTTAAATTTTTTATATTTAAAGTTTAATTATTTAGAAAAATTAATTATAAAATAAATTTCGAGTAAGACAAATATTATTTAAATAATTTATTTTTAATCAAAAAAATATAAGCTTATAAAAAGAAGAAAAAATTTTAAAATTAAATATTATTATTTAGTAATATATTTTGATTTGATTTTGAAACATTTTGTGCAATGTAAATATATATTAATTAATATTTATATTATTAATAATAGTTTATTAATTCAATTTTTGATCATTATTATAATCTATATCATTAAAATTGTTTATTTTGAATTTATATGATATATAATTAGTAAGATTAATATAATTATACATAGTATTCACATTTCAAAAAATTTAAAAATTATTTTATTTTTAAAGGTTATAACCTTTGTAATTTAGAAAAAATCTAAAAAAAATTTTTAATTTTTATTATATAAATAAAACCTATAAACCACTAAATGCCTAAAAACATAAATTGCTAAACTTTTAGAAGACAAAACAACTAAATAATCAAACCATTAAACCGGTATACCATATATAATAAATCATAAATCTCATTTTAATTTGTATTCATTATAATTTTAAATATTCATTTTAATTATTTATTAGTTTATTTTTTATAGAAATTTCAATTACCAAATAAATAATGAGTGAGACAAATATAATTTTAATAATTTATTTTTAATCAAAAAAAAAACTTATATAAAGAAGTAAAAATTTAAAAACAAAAAATTATTATTTAGTTATTTATTTTACTTTGATTTCGAATCATTATATATAAGTTTTGCTATTATTTTTTAATTGCGATCTATCTTATTAATAATAGTTTAATAATTGATTATTTGATCATTTTTATAATATCGAACAATAAATTTACTTATCTTCAATTAAAATGTCTTATAATTATTAAGTTATTATAACTAAATATTATATTTACATTTGAAAAAAATTTAAAAATTATTATATTTTCCAAGGTTATAACCTTCAAAAATGATAAAAAATCCCAAAAATAATTTTGTATTATTTTATTATTTAAATAAAACTTATATACCACTAAATGCATAAACATTTAAATCTCTAGACTCCTAAACCCCAAAACCCCCTAAATACTTAAACCATTAAACCTATATAAACTAAATAATAAATAATAAATATCATTTTTATTTGTATTCATTATAATTTTAAATATTCATTTTAATTATTTTTAAGTATATTTTTATAGAAATATTAATTACAAAATAAATAATGAGTGAGACAGATATAATTTAAATAAATTATTTTTTATGAAAAAATTAATAAGCTTATAAAAATAAACAAAATTTCAAATTTTTAAAATTTTATTTAGTAATATAATTTACTTTGATTTTGAATTATTTGGGTTCTGCAAATATATTTTAATTAATATCTATCTTATATATAATAGTTTATTAATTTATTATTTGATCACTTTTATATATATATTAATACATATTTTTTATATTGAATCTACAACAAATATAATTATTAAGATTATTATAACTAAGTACGAAAATTCATAAAAATAAATTTTTTGTTATTTCATTGATTAAATAAAACCTATAATACAAAAATTAGTAAACATAAAAATCAATAAACTCATTAACCCCAAAACCACAAAAAATTTAAACAATTAAAAAGTTTTAGCTTAAATCATAAATAATAAATCTCATTTTTAATAGTCCTCATTATAATTTTAAATATACATTTTAAGTATTTATTAGTTTAATTTTATAGAAATATAAATTAAAAAATAAATTATTAGTGAGACAAATATAATTTAAATAATTTATTTTTTATCAAAAAAAATATAGGCTAATAAATGGATACAAAAATTTAAAAATTTAAAATTAATATTTAGTAAAATATTTCACTTTGATTTGAGTCATTTTAGGTTTTGCAAATATATTTTAAACAATATTAATCTTATTAATAATAGGTTATTACTTTTTTATGATCATTATTATAATAATATCAATAAAATAGTTTATATGGAATTTATATGATATATAATTATTATGATTATTATAACTTCATATTGTATTCACTTTTCAAAAAAATTTAAAATTATTATATTTTCAAGGTTATAACCTTCAAAATTGAGAAAAAATAAGAAAAATAAATTTTTTGTTATTTTATTTTTTATATAAAACCTATAAACCACTAAATGACTAAATACTAAAATGACTAAACTTCTAAACCCCGAAGCCCATAAATACTTAAAACATTAAATTAGTATAGTCTAAATAATAAATCATAAATCTCAGTTTTATTAGTATTCAATTATAATTTAAATATTCATTTTAATTATTTATCAGTTTATTTTTATAGAAATAATAATTACAAATAAATTATTAGTAAGACATATATAAAATTTGTGATTAAAAATATTTTAAAATAATTATATTTGTCTAACTCATAGTTTATTTTTTTAATATATTTATATAAAAATAAAAATTAATAATAAAATGAATATTTAAAATTATAATGAAAAAAAAATGATTTTTATTGTTTATTATTTAGGGTATACCGGTTTAATTTAAGTGATATCTTTCTCAATAATAATTTATTTTGTAAATAATATTTCTATAATAATCTTTATAATTATATAACATGTAAATTCAATATAAACAATTTTATTGATAAATATTCTAATAATGATCAAAAAATAAATTATCAATCTTCTATTAATAAGATTGATATCAATTAAAATATAATTACAAAACCTAAAATGATTCAGAAGCAAAGCAAAATATATTACTATATAATAAATTTTTGTTATGAAATTTTTTTTTCTTTTTAAAAACATTATCTATAATTTTTTGATGAAAAATAATTTAATAAATTATTTTTGTTCTATCTCAATTTATTTTGTAATTAATATTTGTATATAAATAAATAATTAAAATGAATATTTAAAATTATAATGAAAACAATGAGATTTATTATTTATTATTTAGGGATACCGGTTTAATTTAAATTAGATCTATCTCACTAATAATTTATTTTGTAATTAATATTTCTATTAAATAAATTGATAAATAATTAAAATAAAAATTTAAAATTATACTGAATAAAAATTAAAATGAGATTTATGATTTATTATTAATGTATACCAGTTTAATGATTTAATTATTTAGAAGTTTTGTCGTTAGGAGTTTAGCGATGTATGTTTTTAGGCTTTTAGTGGTTTATAGGTTTTATTTAAAAAATAAATAACAAAAAAATTTAAATAATTTTTATCATTTTCATAGGTTATAACATTTGAAAATATAATAATATTTAAATTTTTTGAAATTTTTATACAATATTTTGTTATAATAATATTAATAATTATATATCATATAAATTTAATATAAATAATTTTATTGATAGATATTATAATAATGATCAAAAATTAAATTTATAAACTATTAATATTAAGATAGATATTAATTAAAAAATATTTACAAAACCCAATTGATTCAAAATTAAAGTAACTTATATTACTTGATAATAATTTTTAATTTTTAAATTTATACTTCTTTTATAAGCTTATATTTTTATTAGATAAATTATATATTATTTAAATTATATTTTTCCCACTCATAATTATTTTGTAAGAAATATTTCTAAATAAATACACTAATAAATAATTAACATGAATATTTAAAAATATAATAAATAGCAAAAAAAATAGATTTATTAATTATTAAGTAGTATTTAGCGGTTTAATGGTTTATGTATTTAGGCATTAAGGGATTTAGGAGTTAACTGTTTAAACTTTATATGCATTTAGTAGGGCTGGTCATGGGACTCGGAGATTCACAACCCGACCCGAGTTATTGTCCCGAAAGAATCGGGACTGAGAAAAATCTGTTGACTTTGACTTTTCCTCGTCCCATTCTGTCACGCATTTTTTCTTTTGGTATTGTTCCGGATCTTAAGCAATATCCATCTCGAGAACCGTACCATCCTAAAAATCTGATACTAGAACAAGGAATATATATATATATATATAACATGAATATGCCACCAATTCCGCTACTGCCCATCCAATTCTGACGCACCTATTGCTGTTCCGACGAGTTCCAGGCCACCTCACGCCATTCTAGCCGTGTTCATTTAGGTCCAGCCCTTGTTCATCGCACTTTTGGTTGCCTCCACCATGTCTCAGATGCCACCAGCCTTTTGGTTTGTTTTTCAGACGAGAATTGAGTGATTAATTATTATTATTATGTGTCTCAGTCAGTTTTGTTGAGTATTGGTTGTGGTGTTTTGGTTGGGCCGAATGAGTGGGCTAAATGTGTTAGAGTCAGTTTTGTAGAGCTTACTTGTTTGAAATATTTATATTTATTTATGCTTAACATATCATATTAATTAATGGCAATGCAGATGGGACAATCCAGCTATAAACGAAAAATATGATAAATTGAAGATGATCACATGTCAAATGATCAAAGTACTGGTAAATCCAATCATCATCCTTTCATGAACCCTCCTATTGTTACGGCATGTTCTTCAATTCCAATTGTAAAAGAACGTCAAGGTACATATGAACCTCAAGCTCATAAAAAGTATAAGTCTGCTGTTTGGAAAACTTATGAGATATTAGTTGATTCAGAGGGAAATGAAACTGGCAGGGCAGCTTGTATATGGTGTAGGAAAGAATACTTGGAAAAAAGTGATCAAGGTACTTCATGTTTATGGAAATACTTGAGAAAGACTTGTAAGAAATTTCTACTCAAAAAAGAATTAATAGATGCTCACAAAGGTAAAGATAAGTCACATCTTTGTTGAGTTTCACTAAAGGTACTAGTTCAGAGGATAACAAATTAACTTGTTGGCAATTTGATCAACAACTAGTTAGGGAGGCTTTGGTGAAAATGATCATAAAAGATGAATTGCCTTTTTGTTTTGTTGAGAGGGATGAGTTTAAGGAGTTTTGTGAAGTTAGTGTGCCTCAATTTAAAATTCCATCTTGGCACTCTATACTGAGGGATTTTTTTTCTTTGTTTGTGAAAGAAAAGAAGAAATTATTTGATAGCATATCATCTCATTGTTGTAGAGTTTCATTGACTACCGACACTTGGACTAGCATTCAAAATTTGTCTTATATATATTTGACTATTCATTCCATTGATTCTCAATGGAATATGCATAAAAGGCTTTTGAACTTTTGTGTACTTAAAAGTCATTCTGGAGTTAATATTAGAAATTATATTGAGTTTTGCAAGAATGATTGCGGTTTGAGAAAGTTGATGTTCATTACTGTTGACAATGCATCAAATAATGATGTTGCAGTTGAACAATTGAAAAAAAGGCTTGTTAAGAAAAGTTTTGTACCTTTGAGAGACGAGCATTTTCATATGAGATGTTGTGCTCTTATCCTAAACTTAATTGTCAGAGATGGCATTGCAGTAGTTGAGGGTGCTATTCAAAAAATTAGAGGTGTGGTGAAATATGTGAGGAGCAGTCCTAAAGATTAGATATGTTTAAGTTATGTGTTGAAGAAGCAAACTTGAAATATGGATATTCGTTGCAATTAGATTGTCCTAAAAGATTGAATTCAACTTATTTGATGATACAAACTGATATAAAATATCAAAAAGAATTTGATAAGTTTTTATGAGACTTAACAAAGACAAAAGGTTTTTGAAGGAGGTTGGTTCAAACATTATAACTGAGAGAGACTTAACAAATGCCAAAATTTTGGTTTGTTTCTTGTAAACTTTTTATGAGGTAACTTGTAAAATTTTGGCTCATAATATTCTATCTCTAGTGTTTATTTTCCTGAGATTATTCGAATTTTGAACAAAAATTGAGCTTTGTAAAAATAGTAGAGATACAATGCTGTCTGAAATGGGTATGAAAATGAGGCATAAATTCAACAAATATTGGGGTTCTCTTCAGTCAACAAATATTATTCTTTTTGTAGTAGTAGTGTTGGATCCTAGATATAAGCTCAAATATCTCAAGGATAAGTACACTTAGCATTATGGAGAGGAATTGGCTAAAAATTTGGTGAAAAAGTTTATAAATGCTTTAAATGAGATGATGGATGATTATAAAGATTTAAATGAAGATGAATCAAAAGAAGATGATTTCTCTTCTAATGTGTTGAAGGAAAATGATGGTTTCTTTGATGGTAGTGATACTTATGTTGATTATTTTTTTGTTGAATTGGAGAAAGAACAAGAAGTTGCAGCTTTGGAAATGTTTGATAGGTACTTGGAGGACAAACTTGAAAAAAATAGAATTGATTTTGATCTTCTAAACTGGTGGAAGGTAAATGAGGATAGGTATCCTTCTTTGGAAAATGTAGCAAGGAATGTATTTTCTATCCAAGCATCTACTAGTGACCTACAAATCTACATTTAGCAATGGGGGGAGAACTTTAGATAAAATTAGTAATTTTTTAACACTTATTACAGCTGAAGTTCTCATATGTCTACAAGATTGGTTGAGATGCTCAAACAAACCTATTGAAATTGAAGAATTAGTTCAAGACCTTGATGATAATGAATCAGGTTAGTTTACAAATCTTGTAGATTTTAATACCACTTTTACTTATTTTATTCATTCAATTTAATAAAAATATGGTTCAATTACAATTTTTAGAGGGGTCTCAATATCCAAATATTATTCCAATTATAGTTGACCAACTAAATTGGGAATGGGTGTATTAAATTTTATAAGGTAATATTTTGTTTTTTTATTACTCTTTCATCTTAGAAATTTATGTCTACATGATTAACACGTTTTCATCTTTGGTTGTCCTTCTACAATGTAGGAAGAAAAGGGAGGAGTTGTAGAAGAGATAATTAATTGGGTTTGGATTTTCGTTGCTGTTCTGGGACGAACCTTTGAAATGATTATTATCATGGTTGTTATTAGTTGTATTTTTTTTTGTTATATTAAGCTGCCTAATTTTAGCAATTACTTAAGTATTAATTGCTGCTACCAATGTTTGTGGTCATCTTTAGCTATTCCTTAATATTTTAAGTAATTGTTTAAAATATATAGTATTGCTATTATGGTTAACTTTCACTTGGTTGAACAAAGCCAACTTGTAAAAAAACAAAGAACCAAATTAAGCACACAACTCGGTCCCGTTCTATTTAACATTTTTATCCTTTTCTGCAGATAAAAGCTTTTGACAAGGTAATGGAACTCGTTTGCGGTATTCAGCCTATTTGACAAAACAAAATTGGCCCAATTTGAGTTTGAAAGATACATAACTAAGGAATGATAGATATTATAATAATGTTCAAAAATTAAATTAATAAACTATTATTAATAATATAAATATTAATTAAAATATATTTACATAACACAAAATGATTAAAAATAAAATAAAAATATATTACTAAATAATAATATTTAATTTTTAATTTTTTCCATATTTTTATAAGCTTATATTTTTTATGATTAAAAATATATTATATAAATAATATATGTCTCACTCGAAATTTATTTTGTAATTAATTTTTATAAAAAATTAAAATATAAATAATAAAAATGAATATTTAAAATAATAATAAATAGAAATAAAAATGAGATTTATTATTTATTAAGTAGTATACAGCTGTTATAAGATTATGTATTTAGGGGTTTCGGGTTTTATGAGCTACTGATTTAAGTAAGTAAACATTTAGTGATCGATAGGTTTTATTTAAAAAAGAAATAACAAAAAATTTATTTTTTGTATTCTTTCTCATTTTTTAAGATTATAACCTATGAAAATATAATAATTTTTAAATTTTTTTCAAAAGTAAATAAAATATTTATTTATAATAATCATAATAAATATATATCATATAAATTCAATATAAACAATTTTATTGATAGATATTCTAATAATTATCAAAAAATAAATTAAAATCTATTATGAATAAGATTGATATTATTTAAAATATAATATCAAAACCTAAAATGATTCAAAAGCAAAGATAAATATATTACTTAAAAATAATTATATGTTTTAAAATTTTTATTCTTTTTATAAGCTTATCAATTTTTGATAAAAAATTATTTTATGAAATTATATTTTTAACTCATAATTTATTTTATAATTAATATATATATATATATGAATAAAAAACATAACAATCAAACTAAATTTTTTAAATTATAATGAAAACAAATAAAAAAGAGATTTATTAATTATTATTTAGGGTATATCGGTTTAAAGGATTATCTATATAGGGGTATCAGGATTTTGTAGTATAGTGATTTAAGTGGTTAGACATTTAGTGTTTTATAGGTTTTATTTAAACAATGAAATAACAAAAAAAATATTTTTTTTATTTTTTCACATGTTCAAAGGTTATAATCTTTGAAAATATAAAAATTTTAAATCTTTTTTCAAAAGTGAATACAATATTTTGTTATAATAATTATTAAATTTATATATCATATAAATTCAATATAAAATTTTTATTGATAAATATTCTAATAATGATCAAAATAAATAAATAATCTATTATTAATAAGTTAGATATCAATTAAAATATAATTACAAATCCTAAAATGATTCTGAAACAAAGCAAAATATATTACTATATAATATTTTTTTGTTTTTAATTTTTTTCTTCTTTTATTAAGTTTATATATTTTTTTTTGTTGAAAAATAATTTATATAAATTATATTTGTATTACTTATAATTTATTTTATAATTAATATTTATATAAAAATAAACACATAAAAAATTAAAATGAATATTTAAAATTATAATGAAAAAAATAAAAATGAGATTAATTATTTATTATTATTTATTATTTAGGATATACATGTTTAAAAATTTATCTATTTAGGGTTTTCAAGATTTAGAAGTTATTGATTTAAGTATTAGGCATTTAATGGTTTATAGGTTTTATTCAAACAACGAAATAATGAAAAATTTATTTTTGATATTTTTTCCAATTTTCAAAGGTTATAACATTTGAAAATATAATAATTTTAAAATTTTTTTAAAATGTGAATACAAAATTTAGTAATAATAAATATTATAACTATATATAAATAAAACTAAATATAAACAATTTTATTCATAGATATTATATAAATTATCAAAAAATAAATTAATAAACTATTATTAATATGATAGATATAAATTAAAATATAATTTAAAAACCTAAAATGATTCAAAATCAAGGTAAAATTTATTACTAAATAATAATTTTTTTTAGTTTTTGCATCATTTTATAAGCTTATATGTTTTTTTGATGAAAAATATATTATTTAAATTATATTTGTATCACACATAATTTATTTTGTAATTAATATTTCTATAAATTATTTTAATTATATTTAAGGTTTACTGAGTTTAAAGGTTTAAGTATTTAGGGGCTTCGGGGTTTAGCAGTTTAGATATTTATGTATTTAGGCATTTAATGGTTATAAGTTTTATTTAAAAAATGATATAACAAAAAATTTATTTTTGTTATTTTTTATCAATTTTGAATGTCTTAAACTTTGAAAATATAACAATTTTTAAATTTTTGTTATATGTGAATATTATATTTAGTTATGATAATCTTAATAATTAGATTATCATGAAAATTCAATATAAACAATTATATTGAAATATATTATATTAATGATCAAAAATAAATTAATAATCTATTAATAATAAAATAAATATTATTTTAAATATATTTGCAAAATGTAAATTTATTCAAAATCAAAGAAAAATATATTACAAAATAATACTTTCTTTGATGTTTTGCTTCATTTTATAAGTTTATATTTTTTGTTATTAAAAGTAAATTATTTAAATTATATTTGTCTTCCTCATAATTTATTTTTAATTTATAATTCTATAAAAATAAAGTAATAAATAATTAAAATGAATATTTAAAATTATAATGAAAACAAATAAAATAGATATTATTATTTATTATTCAGGATATACTAGTTTAATGGTTTAAGTATTTAGGTAATTTGGGGTTTAGTGATTTAAGTGTTTAGGCCTTTAGTGATTTATAGTTTTTATTTAAAGAATGAAAAAATAAAAAATTTAATTTTTTGATTTTTTGATTTTTTAATTTTTGAAGGTTATAACCTTTGAAATTATAATAATTTTTAATTTTTTTTAAATGTGAATATAATATTCAGTAAAAATAATCTTAATAATTATATATAATGTAAACTCAATATAAATAATTTTATTGATAGATATTATAATAATGATCAATAATAAATTAATAAACTATTATAGATAAGAATGATATAAATTAAAATAAAATTGCAAAATCTAAAATGATTAAAAATAAAAATAATATATTTTACTAAATAATAAATTTTTGTTTTTAAAATTTTGCCTCTTTTTATAAGGATATATATTTTTTTGATGAAAAATAAATTATTTAAATTAGATCTGTCTCACTAATAATTTATTTTGTAATTAATATTTCTATAAAAATAAACTGATAAATAATTAAAATAAAAATTTAAAATATAGTTAATAAAAATTAAATTGAGATTTATGATTTTTTATTAATGTACACCTGTTTAATAGTTTAAGTATTTAAAGGTTTTGTCGTTTAGGACTTTAGCAATATATGTTTTTAGGCATTTAGTGGTTTATAGGTTTTATTTAAACAATAAAATAACAAAAAAAAATTGTAATTTTTCTCTCATTTTCTTGAGTTATAACCTTTGAAAATATAATAATATTTAAAATTTTTTGAAATGTGAATACAATATTTAGTTATATTTAATATTAATAATTATATATCATATAAAGTCAATATAAACAATTTTATTGATAGATAATATAATAATGATCAAATTTAAATTAATAAACTATTAATAAAAAGATGATATTAATTAAAAATATTTACAAAAACCAAATTAAAATATATATGTCGCTCTCATAATTTAATTTGTAATAAATATTTCTATAAAAATAAACTAATAAATAATTAAAATTAATATTTAAAATTATAATAAATAGAAATAAAAAATAGATTTATTAATTATTAAGTAGTATATAGTAGTTTAATGGTTTATGTATTCAGGCATTATAAGGTTTAGAAGTTTACTGATTTAACTGTGTATGCATTTAGTGGTTTATAGGTTTTATTAAATAAATAAAATAATAAAAAATTTATTTTTAATATTTTTTGATATTTTCAAAGGTTATAACCTTTGAAATAATAATAATTTTTAAATTTTTTTAAAATGTGAATGCAATATATAGTTATAATAATCATTATATTTATATATCATATAAATTCAATATAAATAATTTTATTAATAAATATTATAATAATGATCATAAAATAAATTAATAATCTATTATTAATAAGATAGATATCAATTAAAATATAATTACAAAACCTAAAATGATTCAAAAGAAAAGCAAAATATATTACTATATAATAATTTTTTGTTTTGAAATTTTTTTTCTTTGAAAAAGTTTGTCAATAATTTTTCGATGAAAAATAATTTATATAAATTATATTTGTCTAACTCAATTTATTTTGTAATAAATATATATATATATATAAATAAACAAATAAATAATTAAAATGAATATTTAAATTTATAATGAAAAAAAATGAGATTTATTATTTATTATTTAGGGATGCCGGTTTAATTTAAATTAGATCTGTCTCATTAATAATTTATTTTGTAATTAATATTTATATAAAATAAATTGATAAATAATAAAAATAAAATTTTAAAATTATACTGAATAAAAATTAAAATGAGATTTATGATTTATTATTAATGTATACCAGTTTAATGATTTAAGTATTTATAGGTTTTGTCGTTAAAAGTTTAGCGATTTATGTTTTTAGGCTTTAAGTAGTTTATAGGTTTTATTTATTAAATAAAATAACACAAAAAATTTCTATAATTTTTTATCATTTTCATAGGATATAACATTTGAAAAAATAATAATATTTAAATTTTTTTTGAAATTTTAATATAATATTATGTAATAATAATATTAATAATAGTATATCATATAAATTTAATATAAATAATTTTATTGTTAGATATTATAATAATGATCAAAAATTAAATTTATAAACTATTAATATTAAGATAGATATTAATTAAAAAATATTTTCAAAACCCAAATTGATTCAAAATTAAAGTAACTTATATTACTTGATAATCATTTATTATTTTTAAATTTATACTTCTTTTATAAGCGTATATTTTTATTAGATATATAATATATTTTTTAAATAATATTTGTCCCACTCATAATTTATTTTGTAAAAAATATTTCTATAAAAATATACTAATAAATAATTAAAATGAATATTTAAAATTATAATAAATAGAAATAAAAATTAGATTTATTATTTATTATGTATTATATATCAGTTTAATGGTTACTGTATTTAGGCATTACTGGGTCTAGGAGTTTACTTATTTAACTGAATATGCATTTAGTAGTTTATATGTTTTATTTTAAAATTAAAAAAACAAAAATTTATTTTTATTATTTTTTGATATTTTCAAAGGTTATCAACTTAGAAAATATAATTATTTTTAAATTTTTTTCAAAAGTGAATTCAATATTTAGTTATAATAATCATTATATTTATATATCATATAAATTCAATATAAACTATTTTATTGATAAATATTCTAATAATGATCAAAAAATAAATTAATAATCTATTATTAATAAGTTAGATATCAATTAAAATATAATTACAAAACCTAAAATGATTCAGAAGCGAAGCAAAATATATTACTATATAATAATTTTTTGTTTTGAAAATTTTTTTTCTTTTAAAAAGTTTATCTATAATTTTTTGATGAAAAATAATTTATATAAATTATATTTGTATAACTCAATTTATTTTGTAATTAATATTTATATATAAATAAACAAATAAATAATTAAATTGAATATATAAAAATTATAATGAAAAAAAATGAGATTTATTATTTATTATTTAGGGATACCGGTTTAATTTAAATTAGATCTATCTCACTAATAATTTATTTTGTAATTAATATTTCTATAAAAATAAACTGATAAATAATTAAAATAAAAATTTAAATTTAAATTTATACTGAATAAAAATTAAAATGAAATTTATGAATTATTATTAATGTATACCAGTTTAATATTTTATGTATTTAGAGGTTTTGTCGTTTATGACTTTAGCTATTTATGTTTTTAGGCATTTAGTGGTTTATAGGTTTTGTTTAAACAATGAAATAACAAAAAAATTATTTTTGGTATTTTTTCACATTTTCAAAGGTTATAACCATTGACAATATAATAATTTTAAAATTTTTTAAAAATGTGAATATAATATTTAGTAATGATAATTATTATAATTATATATAATATAAAGTAAATATAAATAATTTTATTCATAGATATGATATCGATTATCAAAAGATAAATTAATATGTTATTATTATTATAATGGTTATCAATTAAAATATAATTGCAAAACCTATTATTATTCAAAATCCAAGTAAAATTTATTACTAAATAATAATTTTTGTTTTTTAGTTTTTGCTTCTTTTTATAAGCTTAAATATTTTTTTGATGAAAAATAAATTATTTAAATTATATTTTTATCACTCATATTTTATTTTGTAATTAATATTTAATAAATTATTTAAATTATAATTAAGGTTTATGAGTTTAAAGGTTTAAGTATTTAGGGGCTTTTGTTTTTAAGAGATTAGATGTTTAAGTGTTTAGGCATTTAGTGGTTTATAAGTTTTATTTAAACAATGATATAGCAAAAAATTTATTTTTATTATTTTTTCTAATTTTTGAAGATTATATCCTTTGAAAATATAATAATTTTTAAATTTTTTTCAAATGTCAATATAATATTTATTTATAATAATCTTAATAATTATAATTCATTTAAATTAAATATAAATAATTATATTGCTATATATTAGAATTATGATCAAAAATAAATTAATAAACTATTATTAATAAAATAGTTATTATTTAAAAAGTATTTGCAATATCTAAATTTATTCAAATCAAGGTAAAATATATTACTAAATAATAATTTTTTTTAATGTTTTGCTATTTTTATAACTTTATATTTTTGTTATTAAAAATAAATTATTTAAATTATATTTGTCTCTATCATAATTTATTTTTTAATTTATAATTCTATAATAATAAACTACTAAATAATTAAAATGAATATTTAAAATTATAATGAATGCAAATAAAATTGAGATTTATTATTTATTATTCAGGATATACAGGTTTAATGGTTTAACTATTTAGGTGTTTTGTGGTTTAGGAGTTTAGTGGTTTAATTGTTTAGACCTTTAGTGATTTATAGTTTTTTTAAAGAAAGAAAAACAAAAAATTTAATTTTTTGTTTTTTCTTAATTTTTGAAGGTTGTAACCTTTGAAAATATAATTATATTTAATTTTTTTTCATGTGGATATAATATTTAGTTATAATAATCTTAATAATTATATATAATATAAACATAATATAAATAATTTTATTGATAGATATTATAATAATGATTAATAAATAATTTAATAAACTTGTATTTATAAGAATGATATAAATTAAAATATAATTATAAAATCTAAAATGATTCAAAATCAAAATAAGATATATTATAAAATAATAATTTTTATTTTTAAAATTTTGCCTCTTTTTATGACCATTTTTTTTGATGAAAAATAAACTATTTAAATTATATATGCCGCACTAATAATTTATTTTTTAATTAATATTTCTATAAAAATAAACTGATAAATAATTAAAATGAATATTTAAAAATATAATGAATACTAATTAAACTGAGATTTCTGATTTATTATTTAGACTATACTAATTAAATATTTTAAGTATTTATGGGTTTCGGGGTTTAGGAGTTTTGTAATTTTTGTATTTAATAACTTAGTGGTTTATAGGTTTTATATAAAAAATAAAATAACAAAAAATTTATTTTTGTTATTTTTTCTCTTTTTTGAAGGTTATAACCTTTGAAAATATAATAATTTTTAAATTTTTTTTAGAAAAGTGAATACAATATGAAGTTATAATAAGCATAATAATTATATATCATATAAATTCAATATAAACTTTTTTATTGATATTTATTATAATAATGATCATAAAAAAGTAAAAACCTATTATTAATACGATAAATTTTGTTTAAAATATATTTATAAAACCTAAAATGACTCAAAATCAAAGTGAAATATTTTACTAAATATTAATTTTAAATTTTTAATTTTTTGTATCCATTTATAAGCCTATATATTTATTGATGAAAAATAAATTATTTAAATTATATTTGTCTCACTATTAATTTATTTTTTAATTTATATTTCTATAAAATTAAACTAATGAATAATTAAAATGTATATTTAAAATTATAATAAATACAAATAAAAATGAGATTTATGATTTATTATTTAGGGTATAACTATTTAATTGTTTTAGTATTTTGTGGTTTTCGGGTTAAAGAGTTTATTGATTTATATGTTTACACATTTAGGTGTTTATAGGTTTTATTTAATCAATGAAATAACAAAAAATTATTTTTATGAATTTTCGTAATTTTCAAAGATTATAACCTTTAAAAATATAACAATTTTTTAATAGTTATAAAATATGAATACAATACTTAGTTATAATAATCTAATAATTATATTTGTTGTAGATTAAATATAAAAAAATGTATTAATATATATTATAAATATTGATCAAAAAATAAATTAATAAACTATTATTAAAAAGATAGATATTAATTAAAATATATTTGTAGAACCCAAAATAATACAAAATCAAAGTAAATTATTTTACTAAATAAAATTTTAAATTTTTGAAATTTTGTTTATTTTTATAAGCTTATTTTTTTTCATAAAAAATAAATTATTTAAATTATATCTGTCTCACTCATTATTTATTTTGTAATTAATATTTCTATAAAAATAAACTAAAAAATAATTAAAATGAATATTTAAAATTATAATGAATACAAATAAAAATGAGATTTATTATTTATTATTTAATATTTATTATTTAGGTTATATAGGTTTAATGATTTAAGTATTTAGGGGGTTTTGGCGTTTAGAAGTCTAGAATTTTAAATGTTTGGCATTTAGTGGTTTATAAGTTTTATTTAAATAATAATAATAATAATAAATTATTTTTGTGATTTTTTATCATTTTTGAAGGTTTAATCCTTTGAAAATATAATAATTTTTAAATTGTTTTCAAATGTAAATATAATATTTAGTTATAATAACTTAATAATTATAAGACATTTTAATTGAATATATGTAATTTTTTTGTTCGATATTATAAAAATGATCAAATAATAAATTAATAAACTATTATTAATAAGATTGATCGCAACTTAAAATATAATTGTAAAACTTATATATAATGATTCAAAATCTAAGTAAAATATATTACTAAATAATATTTTTTTGTTTTTAAATTTTTACTTATTTATATAAGCTTTTTTTTTGATTAAAAATAAATTATTAAAATTATATTTGTCTCACTCATTATTTATTTTGTGATTGATATTTCTATAAAAAATAAACTAATAAATAATTAAAATGAATATTTAAAATTATAATGAATACAAATTAAAATGAGATTTATGATTTATTATATAGGTTATACCGGTTTAATGGTTTGATTATTTAGGAGTTTTATCGTTTGAAAGTTTAGAAATTTATGTTTTTAGGCATTTAGTGGTTTATAGGTTTTATTTATATAATAAAAATTTAAAATTCTATTTTTGGTTTTTTCTGATTTTCAAAGGTTATAACCTTTGAAAATAAAATAATTTTTAAAATTTTTTGAAATGTGAATTCCATGTATAATTATATTAATCTTACTAATTATATATCATATAAATTAAATATAAATAATTTTAATGATATATATTATAATAATGATCAAAAATTAAATTAATAAACTATAATAAATAATATAAATATTAATTAAAATATATTTACATAACACAAAATGATTCAAAATCAAATCAAAATATATTACTAAATAATAATATTTAATTTTTAAAATTTTTTTTTATTAGCTTATATTTTTTTTATTAAAATAAATTATTTAAATAATATTTGTCTCACTCGAAATTTATTTTGTAATTAATTTTTCTAAAAAATTAAACTATAAATAATTAAATTTAATATTTAAAATTATAATAAATAGAAATAAAAATGAGATTTATTATTTATTAAGTAGTATATAGCTGTTAAAAGGTTTATGTATTTAGGAGTTTCGGGATTTTATGAGCTTACTGATTTAAGTAAGTAAGCATTTAATGATCTATAGGTTTTTTTTAAAAAATGAAATAAAAAAATTTATTTTTATTATTTTTTAACATTTTTTATGGTTATAACCTTTGAAAATATAATAATTTTTAAATTTTTTTCAAATGTGAATTTAATATTTAGTAATAAAAATCATTATATTTATATATCATATAAATTCAATATAAACTATTTTATTGATAAATATTCTAATAATGATGAAAAAATAAATTAATAATCTATTATTAATAAGATAGATATCAATTATAATATAATTACAAAACCTAAAATGATTCAGAAGCAAAACAAATATATATTACTATATAATAATTTTTTGTTTTGAAATTTTTTTTTTCTTTTAAATAGTTTATATATATTATTTTGATGAAAAATAATTTATATAAATTATATTTGTGTAACTCAATTTATTTTGTAATTAATATTTATATAAAAATAAACAAATATATAATTAAATTCAGCTATTTTAAATTAATATTTAAAAAATGAGATTTATTCTTTATTATTTAGGATATACCGGTTTAATTTAAATTAGGTCTGTCTCACTAATAATTTATTTTGTAAATAATATTTCTATAAAAATAAACTGATAAATAATTAAAATAAAAATTAAAATTATACTGAATAATTAAAATAATTTATTTTGTTCATCTCTCACCTCTAAAATGATTGCTAAAGCTCTAACCAAAATAATAGGAGCTTTTATATTATCTCTATTATGTCTCATCATATTTGATGTTGAATCACTGGGCTATCAAAGGTAATTTGACTCTTGTACGCTAACAGACTAAACCAAAGTTGTACTGCTATGTGTTGAAATAGCTAGGTGTTGAGGATGCTATTTATATTGATTATTGTAATTTCTTCTAAAATATCTCTCATGCACACACTCAAAAGCAATTCTTTTAAAACCTAGTTCAAATCTAAAAAAATAACCACCTTGTAGCTTATTAGAACAAACTTGCCCTAGGGCGGATTGAGTAGGGCAAGAAGTATGGGCTCTCTTTCAATCAAGAATCAAAAAATTTATTTTATAGGCATGTCTAAGCCTTTTTTTTAAATACTCGTGGATATGAAAAGGATCATTTATTTCTTTTTATATTAAATGAGTTATGTATACAAGCTCACAATACCCAAAAAGGTGTAAATGAATCTTATTCAAATGTATAAAAAGTTTTAATCATTGCTCAAAATATTAGTATTGCATATTGACACTTGAGGTCACAAATTAAAGGAAAAAACCGTAGTGATATTTCCAATCCCAAGAATATTAGCTATAGAAAGTTATAAAGAGTAGTACTTGAGCTTTAACTATTTCTAGGGTCATGACTTTTGCTCTTGAGGAATGTCCAAATTTACAATCATTCCTAGTGCAATGACATTGAAATATAATGATTAAATGTACAAGCTATGGTCATATCCAATATTGTGAACCAGTATTATAGTGATTAAATATATATTCATGATCATTCTTAGAGCCATCACAATATGTTCAACAGAGAGACACAAGTTATGGCATATTCTCATCGATATGATTTTGTGTTCTAGAGAGAAAATACACAATCATGACCAATGATAATGCTACAATAATCTAAAGCAAGAAAGAGACTGAATCCATAACTCACCCCTTGAGTCATGACTTTCTGTTACATAAACAAAGAGATAGTCTGTGACATTCCTAAAAGTTGTGAATTTCAATTTAAATTTAACACTTAGTCATTTGATTATAAAAGTACAAAGAATGATATTTAGGATTAAGGTTTATGGATTAGGGTTATAGTTTATAGTTTAAGGTTTAGGATTTAAAGTTTAGGGTTTATGGTTTTTTTTTTGTTTTTTTTTGGAAAATACACACTTTATTTATCATTTAGGCACACAACTTACAAGAAACTAAAAAGCTGACAAATTTAGGCGAGCCCACCAAATACTATGCACATTAATGATTCTAAGCATAAAATACATAAAAAAACATAATTCCTAATAATTCCAAGCGTACGAATACAACTAAAATCACATGGCATTCCCGGACTTCAGAGTTGGCATTGAGACATTATGCGCACTGCATCCTTTCTCAGATTTGTCCAAACCTTTTGGAGGAACCTGAATGATGCACCATATTAAAACTATGCAAATATAAGATTGTGCATGTGTGTGACATGCAGCATCAAGCATTTCCCTATGTCATTGCTATGCAATGGAATACATGTAAAACTGAATACCCATAAATCAACAAGTCCACATCTACTGCACTTTTTCAATTCATTCTCACCTATGAATTCCACATTTCTTTTGCTCCAATGATCCTCAAAAGAGTATCTCTTGGGTTAGAATGCTTCCTCCTCGAGCTCCAAGAAGTGGCTGTATGTTGTACCGACAAAATATCAAAATATATGCATGCATCAGTGTGCATGTGTGATGAGGTCCATCTCATAGTCTAATTAACTATGCATACAACCAACCTAGAATACACGCAAAATTACAAAATGCTATAAAGATGGGTCTTCTGCTCCCGGAAGTGTAGCATCGCCTAATGTGTATTTACAAAATGCATTAGTCGGCCCCACTTAGAGATACTCATGGGTCTAGTTGCCCTCATTGCATGCTACATATAGAACAGACAAGATTGTGTGTGTAAGTATCTCATGATCCATCTCTACAAGTACATGGTGCATATAAAGTCCAAAATACAAATAATACTACAAACATAAACTACAAGTTTAATCTTTCGCTCCCGTGTGGCTAATCTGTACTCCATTGCTTACCAGCCCTGCTTGGTGATGGTTTGGATTTTTCCGGCTCTCCAATTAATCATGGATTACCCGCTACTCCTGTTGGGCGACGTTTCGGTGGCCCTCTATGCTGCCTGATATGGCTAGTGGGACCCACTAATAGCTACTCCTGGGTTTACTCCCCACCACTTTGCTTGGTCTCGTCAGTTGTCTGAATCTTATCATCTCGGCTTGCTAGTTGGGCCCTCTACAATCTAGTGGCACATACTTCTGGCTGCTTCCAGGACTTGTTTGCCCATCTAAATGCTACACCAAGAATGGACAAGAATATGTGCACCAGTGTGCTGTGATCCGTCGCTATGTGTGTGTGTGGCAGAAGTATAGGGATTAGGAGTTTAGTAATTTAAGTATTTAGTTATTTTGTGGTTTATAGGTTTTATTTAAATAATTAAATAATAAAAAATTAGTTTTTTGATTTTTTTCTCATTTTCAAGGTTATAACCGTTGAAAATATTATATTTTTTAATTTTTTTTCAAATGTTAATACAATATTTAATTATAATAATCATAAAAATTAAATATCATCTAAATTTATTATAAATAATTTTATTGATCGATATTATAATACTGATCATAAAATAGATTAATAAACTATTATTAATAAGATAGATATTAATTAAAATATATTTGCAAAACTTGAAACGATTCAAAATCAAATTAAAATATATTACTAAATAATAATTTGTTATTTTTAAATTTTTGATTCTTATTATAAGCTTATAAATTTTTTTGATGAAGAAAAATTATTTAAATTATATTTGTCTCATTCATAATTTTATTTTGCAATTAATATTTCTATAAAAAAAAACTAATAAATAATTAAAATGAATTTTGAAATTATAATGAATACAAATAAAAATAATATTTATGATTAATTATTTAGGGTATACCAGTTTAATGGTTTAAGTATTTAGGAGTTTAAAAGTTTAGTGATTTAAGTGTTTAGGGCATTTAGTAATTTATATGTTTTATTTAAATAATTAAATAACAAAAAAAATTATTTTTGTGATTTTATCTCATTTTCAAAGATGATAAACTTTAAAAATATAATAATTTTTAAATTATTTTCAAATGTAAATATAATATTTAGTTATAATAATCTTAAAAATTATATATCATGTAAATTCAATATAAATAATTTTATTGATAAATATTCTAATAATGATCAAAAAATAAATTAATAATTTATTATTAATAAGACAGATATCAATTAAAATATAATTACAAAACCTAAAATAATTCAGAAGCAATGCAAAATATATTACTATAAAATAATTTCTTGTTTTGAAAATTTTTTTTCTTTTAAAAAGTTTATCTATAATTTTTTGATGAAAAAAAATTTATATAAATTATTTTTGTCTAGCTCAATTTATTTTGTAATTAATATTTATATATAAATAAACAAATAAATAATTAAAATGAATATTTAAAATTATAATGAAAAAAAATGAGATTTATTAATTATTATTTAGGGATACTGTTTTAATTTAAATTAGATCCGTCTAACTAATAATTTATTTTGTAATTAATATTTCTATAAAAATAAACTGATAAATAATTAAAATAAAAATTTTAAATTATACTGAATAAAAATTAAAATGAGATTTATGAATTATTATTAATCTATACCAGTTTAATGGAATAAGTATTTAAAGGTTTTTTCGTTTAGGAGTTTAGCAATTTATGTTTTTAGGCATTTAGTGGTTTATAGGTTTTATTTAAACAAGGAAATAACAAAAAAAAATTTGATATTTTTTCACATTTTCAAAGGTCATAACTTTGAAAATATAATAATTTTAAATTTTTTTAAAAATGTGAATACAATATTTAGTAATAATAATCATTATAATTATATATAATATAAACTAAATATAAACAATTTTATTGATTTTAATTATTTATTAATTTATTTTTATAAAATATTTATTACAAAATAAATTATGAGTGCGACAAATATAATTTAAATAATTTATTTTTAATCAAAAAATATATATATGCTTATAAAAGAAGTAAAAATTCAAAAATTAAAAATTATTATACTGTAATATATTATAGTTTAATCTTGAATAGATTTGGGTATTGTAAATATTTTTTAATTAATATCTATCTTATTATTAATAGTTTATTAATTTAATTTTTGATCATTATTATATTATCTATCAATAAAATTATTTATATTGAATTTATATGATATATAATTATTAATATTAAAATAACTAAATATTGTATTCACATTTCAAAAAATTTTAATATTATTATATTTTCAAAGGTCATAACCTATGAAAATGAGAAAAAATTTCAAATTTTTTTTAGTTATTTTACTGTTAAAATAAAACATATAAACCACTAAGTGCCTAAAAACATATATCGCTAAAGTCATAAACGATAAAACCTCTAAATACTTAAAATATTAAACTGGTATACATTAATAATAATTCATAAATCTCATTTTAATTTTTATTCAGTATAATTTTAAATTTTTACTTTAATTATTTATCAGTTTATTTTTATAGAAATATTAATTTCAAAATAAATTATGAGTGAGACAAATTTTATTTAAATAATTTATTTTTTATCAAAAAAAATATATATCCTTATAAAAAGTGGCAGAATTTTAAAAACAAAAATTTATTATTTAATAATATATTTTATTTTGATTTTGAATCATTTTAGATTTTGTAATTATATTTTAATTTATATCATTATTATTAATAATAGTTTATTAATCTTTTATTGATCTTTATTATAATATGTATTAATAAAATTATTTATATTAAGTTTACATTAAATATAATTATAAAGATTATTAAAACTAAATATTATATTCACATTTTAAAGAAATTAAAAATTATTATATTTTCAAATGTTATAACCTTCAAAAATAAAAAAAATCAAAAAATTAATTTTTTTATATTTTCATTCTTTGAATAAAAACTATAAATCACTAACGGCCTAAACACTTAAATCACTAAACCTCAAAACACCTAAATACGTAAACCATTAAACTAGTATATCCTGAATAATAAATAATAAATCTCTAATTTATTTTTATTCATTATAGTTTTAAATATTCATTTTAATTATTTATTAGTTTATTTTTATAGAATTATAAATTAAAAATAAATTAAGAGGAAGACAAATATAATTTAAATAATTTACTAATAATAAAAAAAATATAAACTTATAAAAAGAAGTAAAACATCAAAAAAATTATTATTTAGTAATATATTTTATTTTGGTTTTTAAAAAATTTACGTTTTGCAAATATATTTTAAATAAAATCTTTCTTATTAATAATAGTTTATTAATTTATTTTTTGATCATGAATATAATATCTATCAATATAATTGTTTATATTGAATTTACATGATATATAATTATTAATATTATCATAACTAAATATTGTATTCACATATAAAAAAAATTTAAAAAGTGTTATATTTTCAAAGATTATAACCTTCAAAAATGATAAAAAATAACAAAAATAAATTTTTTGTTATATCATTGTTAAAATTAAACTTATAAACCACTAAATGCCTAAACACATAAATCTCTAAACTATAAACCCCGAAGCCCCTAAATACTTAAACCTTTAAACTCGTAAACCTTAAATATAATTTAAATAATATATTGAAATATTAATTACAAAATAAATTATGAGAGTTACAAATATACTTTAAATAATTTATTTTTCATCAAAAAAATATATAAGCTTATAAAAAGAATCAAAAACTAAAAAACAAAAATTATTATTTAGTAATAAAATTTACATTATTTTTAAATTATTTTAGGTTTTTTAATTATATTTTAATTTATATCTATCATATTAATAATAACATATTAATTTATTTTTTATTAATTGATATCATATCTATCAATAAAATTGTTTATATTTAGTTTATATTATATATAATTATAATGATTATTATTACTAAATATTGTATTCACATTTTTAAAAAAATTTAAAATTATTATATTTTAAAAGGTTATAACTTTTGAAAATGTGAAAAAATATCAAAAATATTTTTTTTTGTTATTTCATTGTTTAAATAAAACCAATAAACCACTAAATGCCTAAAAACATAAATCGCTAAACTCCTAAATGACAAAACCTCTAAATACTTAAACCATTAAACTGGTAAACATTAATAATAATTCATAAATCTCATTTTAATATTTATTCAGTATAATTTTATATTTTTATTTTAATTATTTATCAGTTTATTTTTATAGAAATATTAATTACAAAAAAAATTATTCGTGAGACAGATCTAATTTAAATTAGACTTGTATATCTAAAATAATAAAGAATAAATCTCAATATTATTTTTTTCATTATAATTTTAAATATTCATTTTAATTATTTATTTGTTTATTTTTATATAAATATTAATTAAAAAATAAATTATGAGTTAGACAAATATAATTTATATAAATTAATTTTCAACAAAAAAATATGGATAAACTTTTAAAAAAAATAAAAATTTCAAAACAACAAATTATTATATAGTAATATATTTTGATTTTTTCTGAATCATTTTAGGTTTTTTTTATTATATTTTAATTTATATATATCTTATTAATAATAGATTATTACTTTATTTTTTGATCATATTTAGAATATTTATCAATAATATTGTTTATATTGAATTTATTTGATATATAAATATAATGATTATCATAACTAAATATTGAATTCACATTTGAAAAGACTTTAAAAATTATTATATTTTCAAATGATATAACCTTGGAAAATATATAAAAATAATAAAATTAAATATTTTGTTATTTTAATTTGTAAATAAAACCTATAAACCACTAAATGCATACACTATAAAATCAGTAAACTTTTAAGGCCCGTGATGCCTAAATATATAAACCATTAAACTGATATATAATACTTAATAATTAAGAAATCTAATTTTTATTTCAATTTATTATTATTTTAAACATTCATTTTAATTATTTATAAGTTTATTTTATAAAAATATGTATTACAAAATATATTATAAGTGCGACAAATATAATTTAAATAATTTATTTTTAATCAAAAAATATATATACACTAAAAAAATAAGTAAAATTTTAAAAATTAATTATTATTATCCATTAATATTTTTTACTTTAATTTTGAATCAATTTGGGTTTCGTAAATATTTTTTAATTAATATTTATCTTATTATTAATAGTTTATTAATTTAATTTTTGATCATAATTATAATATCTATCAATAAAATTGTTCATATTGAATTTATATGATATATAATTATTAAAATTATTATAAGTAAATATTGTACTCACATTTAAAAAATTTTTAAATATTATTATATTTTCAAAGGTTATAACCAATGAAAATGACAAAAAATTACTAAAATTTTTTTTGTTATTTTTTCAAAGGTTATAACCTTCAAAAAAGTGAAAAATAACAAAAATAAATTTTTTATTTTATCATTGTATAAATAAAACTTATAAACCATTAAATGCCTAAATACATAAGTCTCTAAAGTCCTTAACCCCGATGCCCCTAAATACCTAAACCTTTAAACTCTTAAACCTTAAATATAATTTAAATAATTTATATAAATATTAATTACAAAATAAATTATGAGTGACAAATATAATTTAATTAATATATTTTTCATCAAAAAAAAAATATAAGCTTATAAAATGATGCAAAAATTAAAAAAAAATAATTATTTAGTAATAAATATTACTTGGATTTTGAATCATTTTAGGTTTTTGAATTATATTTTATTTTATATCTATCTATTAATAATAGTTTCTTAATTTATTTTTTGATAATTGATATAATATTATCAATAAAATTTTTTATATTTAGTTTATATTATATATAGTAATAATTACTATTATTACTAAATATTGTATTCACATTTTTAAAAAATTTTAAAATTATTATATTTTCAAATGTTGACATTTGAAAATTTGAAAAAATATCAAAAATAAAATTTTTATTATCTCATTGTTTAAATAAAAGTTATAAAGCATTAAATGCCTAAATACTTAAATCAATAACTTCTAAATCTCGAAAAGCATAAATAGATAAATTTTTTAAAAAGGTATATCCTAAATAATATATAATAAATCTCATTTTTATTTTTTTCATTATAATTTTAAATATTCATTTTAATTATGTATTTTGTTTATTTTTATATAAATATTAATTACAAAATAAATTATAAGTTAGACAAATATAATTTATATAAATTATTTTTCAACAAAAAAATATAGATAAACTTATTAAAAGAAGAAAAAAATTAAAAACAAAAAATTATTATATAGTAATATATTTTATTTTGTTTCTGAATCATTTTAGGTTTTGTAATTATATTTTAATTGATATCTAACTTATTAATAATAAATTATTAATTTATTTTTTGATCATTATTAGAATATTTATCAATAAAAATATATATATTTAATTTTTATGATATATAGATTTAATAATTCTTATAACTAAATATTGTATTCACTTTTAAAAAAAATTTTAAGATTTTTATATTTTCAAATGAAATAACCTTTGAACATGTGAAAAAACAAAAAAAAATATTTTTTTTATTATTTCTTTGTTTAAATAAAACCTATAAATCACTAAATGCATAAATACTTAAATCACTAAACTAAAAAATCCTGATGCCGCTATAAAGATAATCGTTTAAACAGGTTGACCCTAAATAATAATTAATAAATCTCATTTTTATTTGTTTTCATTATAATTAAAAAAATTCATTTTGATTGTTTAGTTTTTTCTTTATATATATATATTTATTATAAAATAAATTATGAGTTAAAAATATAATTATAAAAATTATTTTTCATCAAAAAATAGATAAGCTTATAAAAAGAATAAAAATTTATAAACAAATAATTAATATTAAGTAATATATTTTGATTTGCTTCTGAATCATTTTAGGTTTTGATATTATATTTTATGTAATATCAATCTTATTGATAATAGATTTTTAATTAATCTTTTGATAATTATTAGAATATCTATCAATAAAATTGTTTATATTGAATATATATGATATATAATTATTATGATTATTATAAATAAATATTTATTCCCTTTTGAAAAAAATTAAAAATTATTATATTTTCAAAGGTTATAACCTTTGAAAATATCAAAAAATAATAAAAATAATTTTTTTTTATTTTTTTTCTTAAATAAAACCTATAAACCACTAAATGCATACACAGTTAAATCAATAAACTATTAAACCACGTAATGCCTAAATACATAAACCATTAAACTATTATATAATACTTAATAATTAATAATTACAATTTTTATTACTATTTATTTTAATTTTAATTATTCATTTTAATTTTTTATTAGTTTATTTTTATAGAAATATGTATTACAAAAAAAGTATGAGTGCAACAAATATAATTGAATTAATATATTTTTAACAAAAAAAATATACGCTATAAAAGAAGTAGAAATTTAAAAATTTAAATTTATTATCCGGTAATATATTTTACTATAATTTTGAATCAATTTGGGTTTCATAAATATTTTTTAATTAATATCTATCTTTTTATTAAAAGTTTATTAATTTAATTTTTGATCATTATTATATTATCTATCAATAAAATTGTTTATATTGAATTTATATGATATATAATTTTTAATATTATTAAAACTAAATATTGTATTCACATTTCAAAAAATTATAAATTTTATTATATTTTCAAAGGATGTAACCTATGAAAATGATAATAAATTATAGAAATTTTTTTTTATATATAAAACCTATAAACCACTAAATGCCTAAAAACATAAATCGCTAAACTCCTAATGGCAAAACCTCTAAATACTTAAACTATTAAACTGGTATACATTAATAATAAATTAAATCTCATTTTAATTTTTATTTAGTATATTTTTAAATTTCCATTTTAATTATTTATATGTTTATTTTTATAGAAATATTAATTTGAAAATAAATAATTAGTGAGACGGATCTAATTTAAATTAAACCGGTATCCCTAAATAATAAATAATAAATAATAAATCTCATTATTTTTTATTATAATTTTAAATATTCATTTTAATTAATTATTTTTTTATTTATATATAAATATTAATTACATAATAAATTATGTGTTAGACAAATATAATTTATATAAATTATTTTCCATAAAAAATATACTTAAATTTTTTAAAAGAATAAAAAATTCAAAAACAAAAAATTATTATATAGTAATATATTTTTCTTTGCTTCTGAATCATTTTAAGCTTTGAAATTATATTTTAATTAATATCTATCTTATTATTAATGGATTATTAATTTATTTTTTAATTATTATTAGAATATTTATCAATAAAATTGTTTATATTGAATTTATATAATATATAAATATAATGATTAGTATAACTAAATATTGTATTCACATTTAAAAAAAATTTTAAAATTATTATATTTTCAAAGGTTATAACCTTTGAAAATATTAAAAAATAATAAAAATAAATTTTTTGTTATTTTATTTTTTAAATAAAACCTATAAACCACTAAATGCTAGGGGTGCTCATGGGACGGGATGGGATGGTGATTACAAATCTCGAGTCCCTTCCCATAGTTCGGAGATTTTTTTTGAAGATCCAGACCGGTCCCATAGGTTGAAAACATTGGGACGGGACGTAGATCGGGGATTTTGGGTAGGAGAAAATTGTCCTGGGACGGGACAGAGTTCAGACATTTTTTTTAATTTATTTTCTTCAAACTGGCCAAGTTAGTTCATGTCGAAACCTTTTGTAGTACCATTTATCATTCCTTAGTTATGTATCTTTCAAACTCAAATTGGGTTAATTTTGTTTTGTCAAATAGGCTGAATACCGCAAACAGTTCCATTACCTTGTCAAAAGTATTGATGTGCAGAAAATTATAGAAATCTTAAATAGAACGGGAACGAGTTGTGTGCTTAATTTGGTTCTTTGTTTTGTCACAAGTTGGCTTTGTTCAGCCGAGTGAAAGTTAACCATAATAGCAATATTACATTTTTTAAACAATTACTTAAGATATTAAGGAATAGCTAAAGATGACCACAAACATTGGTAGCAGCAATTACTACTTAAGTAATTTCTAAAATAAGGCAGCTTAATATAACAAAAAAAATACAACTAACAACAACCATGATAATAATCATTTCAAAGGTCCGTCCCATAACAGCAACGAAAATCCAAACCCAATTAATTATCTCTTCTACAACTTCTCCCTTTTCTTACTCCAATGTAGAAGGACAACCAAAGATGAAAACATGTTAATCATGTAGACATAAATTTCTAAGATGAAAGAGTAATAAAAAAACAAAATATTACCTTATAAAATTTAATACACCCATTCCAAATTTAGTTGGCCAACTATAGTTGGAAAAATATTTGGATCTTGTGACCCCTCTAAAAATTGTAATTGAACCATATTTTTATTGAAATGAATGAATAAAATAAGTAAAAGTGAAATTAAAATTTACAAGATTTGTATACTAACTTGATTCATTATCATCAAGGTCTTGAACAAATTCTTTTATTTCAATAGGTTTGTTTGAGCTTCTCAACCAATCTTGTAGACATATGAGAACTTCTGCTGTAATAGGTGTTAAAGAACTCCTAAATTTTTATTAAGTTCTCCCCCCAGTGCTAAATGTAGATTTGTAGGCCACAGTAAATGCTTGGATAGCAAATACATCCCTTCCTACATTTGCCAAAGAAGGACACCTAACCTCATTTACCTTCAACTAGTTTAGAAGATCAAAATCAATTTTATTTTTTTCAAGTTTGTCCTCCAAGTACCTATCCAATTCTTCCAAAGCTGCAACTTCTTGTTATTTCTCCAGTTCAACAAAAAAAATAATCAACATAAGTATCACTACCATCAAAGAAATCATCATTTTTATTTAATACTGTAGAAGAGAAATCATCTTCTTTTGATTCATCTTCATTTAAATCTTTATAATCATCCAGCATCTCATTTAAAGCATTTATAAACTTTTTAACCAAATTTTTGGCCAATCCTTCTCCATAATGCTAGGTGTACTTAACCTTGATATATTTGAACTTATATCTAGGATCCAACACTAATGCTACAAAAAGTATAATATTTGTTGACTGAAGAGAACCCCAATATTTGTTCAATTTATGCATCATTTTCATACCCATTTCAGACACTATTGTATCTCTACTATTTTCACAAAGCTCAATTTTTGTCAAAATTCGAATAATCTCAAGAAAATAAACACTAGAGGTAGAATATTATGAGCCAGATAATTTACAAGTTACCTCATAAATATTTTCAAGAAACGAGCTAAAATTTTGGCGTTTGTTCAGTCTCTCTCATTTGGAATGTTTGAACTAAACTCCATCAAAAACCTTTTGTCTTTGTCCTCTAACTTATCAAATTCTTTTTGATATTTTATATCAGTTTTTAGCATCAAATATGTTGAATTCCATCTTGTAGGACAATCTAATTGCAATGAAGATCCATATGTCAAGTTTGCTTCTTCAACACATAACTTAAACATATCAAATCTTTTAGGACTGCTCCTCACATATTTCACCACACCTCTAATTTTTTGAATAGCACCCTCAACTACTGCAATGTCATCTCTGACAATTAAATTTAGGATATGAACACAACATCTCATATTAAAATGCTCGCCTCTCAAAGGTACTACACTTTTCTTCACAAGCCTTTTTTTCAATTGTTTAACCGCAACATCATTATTTGATGCATTGTCAATAGTAATGCACTTCAACTTTCTCAAGCCCCATTCATTCATTCAAAACTCAATAGCATTTCTAATATTAACTCTAGAATGACTTTTAATTACACAAAAGTTCAAAAGCCTTTGATGCATATTTCATTTAAAATCAATGAAATGACAGTCAAACATATATAAGACAAATTTTGAATGCTAGTCCAAGTGTCGGTAGTCAATAAAACTCTACAACAATGAGATGATATGCTATCAAATAATTTCTTCTTTTCCTTCACAAACAAAGAAAAATAATCCCTCAACATAGAGTGCATAGATGGAATTTTAAATTGAGGCTCACTAACTTTACAAAACTCCTTAAACTCATCCCTCTAAATAAAAAAAAATGCAATTCATCTTTTATGATCATTTTCACCAAAGCCTCCCTAACTAGTTGTTGATCAAATTGCCAACAAGTTAATTTGTTTTCCTCTGAACTAGCACCTTTAGTGAAACATAACAAAGATTGTGACTTGTCTTTACCTTTGTGAGCTTCTTTTAATTCTTTTTTGTGTGGAAATTTCATACAAGTCTCTCTCAAGTATTTTTATAACCCCGAAGTACCTTGATCACTTTTTGCCATTTATTCTTTCATACACCATATACAAGCAGTCCTACCAGTTTCATTTCCCTCTGAATCAACTAATATCTCATAAGTTTCCCAAACAACAGACTTATACTTTTTATGAGCTTGAGGTTCAGATGTACCTTGACTTTCTTTTACAATTGGAATTGAAGAACCTGTCGTAACAATAAAATGGTTCCTGAAAGGATGATGATTAGATTTACCAGTACTTTGATCATTTGAGATGTTATCATCTTCAATTTATTGTATT
The DNA here is from genome assembly GCA_029783825.1 of Sapria himalayana. NCBI lineage: Eukaryota > Viridiplantae > Streptophyta > Magnoliopsida > Malpighiales > Rafflesiaceae > Sapria > Sapria himalayana. The sequence goes on from JAREIK010003089.1 coordinate 31,708, forward strand.
GTTTGTTTAGCATTGGATTGTGCCATCTGCATTGCCATTAATTAATATGATATGTTAAGCATAAATACATATAAATATTTCAAACAAGCAAGCTCTACAAAACTTGTTGTAACACATTCAGCTCACTTATTCGGCCCAACCACAACACCACAACCAATACTCAACAAAACTGACTGAGACACATAATAATAATAATTAATCACTCAATTCTCGTCATAAAAACAAACCAAAAGGCTGGTGGGATCTAAGACACGATGGAGGCAACCAGAAGTGCGACAGACAAGGGCTGGACCTAACTGAACACGGCTGGAATGGCGTGAGGTGGCATGGAACTCGTCGGAACAATAATAGGTGCGTCAGAATTGGATGGGCAGTAGCGGAATTGGTGGCATCTTCATGTATTATATATATATTCCTAGTTCTAGTATCAATTAATTAGGATGGGATGGTTCTCGGGATAGATATTGCTTAAGATCCAGAATCGTCCCAAAAGAAAAAATACGTGACAGAATGGGACAGGAAAAGTGAAAGCCAATGGATTTTTTTAGTCACGATTCTTTCGAGACAAGACTTTGGGTCGGGTCTCGAATCACCGAGTCCAGTGAGTAGCCCTACGAAATGCATATAAAGTTAAATCAGCAAACTCCTAAAACCCATAATGCCTAAATACATAAACCATTAAACAGCTAAATACTACTTAAAAATTAATAAATCTATTTTTTATTACTATTTATTATATTTTAAAGATTCATTTTAATTATTTATATTTTTAATTATATATAAATATTAATTACAAAATAAATTGAGTTAGACAAATATAATTTATATACATTATTTTTCATCAAAAAATTATTGATAAACTTTTTAAAAGAAAAAAAAAATTTCAAAAGAAAAAATTATTATATAGTAATATATTTTGCTTTTCTTCCGAATCATTTTAGGTTATTTAATTATATTTTAATTGATATCTATCTTATTAATAATAGATTATTAATTTATTTTTTAATCATTATTAGAATATTTATCAATAAAATTGTTTTTATTGAATTTATATGATATATAAATATAATAATTATTATAACTAAATATTGTATTCACATTTGAAAAAAATTTAAAAATTATTATATTTTCAAAGGTTATAGCCTTTGAAAATATCAAAAAATAATAAAAATAATTTTTTTTTTATTTTATTTTTTTAATAAAACCTATAAACCACTAAATGCATACACAATTAAATCAGTAAACTTATAAACCTCATAATGCTAAATACGTAAACCATTAAACCACTATATACTACTTAATAATTAATAAATGTAATTTTTATTTCTATTTATTATAATTTTAAATATTCATTTTAATTATTTATAAGTTTATTTTTATTGAAATATTTATTACAAATTAAATTATGAGAGCGACATATATATTTTAATTAATTTATTTTTAATCAAAAAAAATATATGCTTATAAAAGAAGTAGAAATTTAAAAATTTAAAATTATTATCTAGTAATATATTTTACTTTAATTTTGAATCAATTTGGGTTTTGTAAATAATTTTTAATTAATATCAATCTTTTTATTAATAGTTTGTTATTTTAAATTTTGATCATTATTATATTATCTATCAAAAAAATTATTTATATTGAATTTATATGATATATAATTATTAATATTATTATTACTAAATATTGTGTTCACATTTCAAAAAATTTTAAATATCATTATATTTTCTAAGTTATATCCTATAAAAATGAGAAAAAATTACAAATTTTTTTTGTTATTTTTTTGTTTAAATAAAACATTTAAACCACTAAATGCCTAAAAACATAAATTGCTAAACTCCAAAACGACAAAACCTTTAAATACTTAAACTATTAAACATGTGAACATTGATAAAAAATCATAAATCTCAATTTAATTTTTATTAAGTATAATTTTAAATTTTTATTTTAATTATTTATCAGTTTATTTTTATAGAAATATTAATTACAAAATAAATTATTAGTGAGACAGATCTAATTTAAAAAATTTATTTTACATTAAAATAAAAATATATCCTTATAAAAAGAGGTAAAATTTTAAAAACAAAAATCTATTATTTAGTAATATATTTTATTTTTATTTTGAATCATTTTAGATTTTGAAATTATATTTTAATTTATATCATTCTTATTAATAATAGTTTATTAATTTTGTATTGATCATTATTATAATATCTATCAATAAAATTATTTATATTGAGTCTACATTATATATAATTATTAAGATTATTTTTACTGAATATTATATTCACTTTTAAAAAAAATTAAAAATTCTTATAATTTCAAAGGTTATAAACTTCAAAAATTAAAAAAAATCAAAAAATTTAATTTTTTATTCTTTTATTCTTTAAATAAAAACTGTAAATCACTAAAGTCCTAAACACTTAAATCACTAAACCCCAAAATAACTAAATACTTAAACCATTAAACTAGTATATCCTGAATAATAAATAATAATTCTCAATTTTATTTGTATTCATTATAATTTTAAATATTCATTTTAATTATTTATTACTTTTATCTTATAGAATTATAAATTAAAAATAAAATATGAGGAAGACAAATATAATTTAAATAATTTACTTTTAATAACAAAAAATATAAAATTATAAAATGAAGCAAAACATCAAAGAAAGTATTATTTTGTAATATATTTTTCTTTGATTTTGAATAAATTTACATTTTGCAAATATATTTAAAATAATATTTATTTTATTATTAATAGATTATTAATTTATTTTTTTTTGATCTTTAATATTATATATTTCAATATAATTGTTTATATTGAATTTTCATGATAATCTAATTATTAAGATTATCATAACTAAATATAATATTCACATATAACAAAAATTTAAAAATTGTTATATTTTCAAAGTTTAAGACATTCAAAATTGATAAAAAATAACAAAAATAAATTTTTTGTTATATCATTTTTTAAATAAAACTTATAAGCCATTAAATGCCTAAATACATAAATATCTAAACTGCTAAACCCCGAAGCCCCTAAATACTTAAACCTTTAAACTCGTAAACCTTAAATATAATTAAAATAATTTATAGAAATATTAATTACAAAATAAATTATGTGTGATAGAAATATAATTTAAATAATATATTTTTCATCAAAAAAACATATAAGCTTATAAAATGATGCAAAAACTAAAAAAAAATTATTATTTAGTAATAAATTTTACCTTGATTTTGAATCATTTTAGGTTTTTAAATTATATTTTAATTTATATCTATCATATTAATAATAGTTTATTAATTTATTTTTTGATAATTTATATAATATCTATGAATAAAATTGTTTATATTTAGTTTTATTTATATATAGTTATAATATTTATTATTACTAAATTTTGTATTCACATTTTAAAAAAATTTTAAAATTATTATATTTTCAAATGTTATAACCTTTGAAAATTGGAAAAAATATCAAAAATAAATTTTTCATTATTTTGTTGTTTGAATAAAACCTATAAACCATTAAATGCCTAATACTTAAATCAATAACTTCTAAATCTTGAAAACCCTAAATAGATAAATTTTTTAAACATGTATATCCTAAATAATAAATAATAAATAATAAATAATTAATCTCATTTTTATTTTTTTCATTATAATTTTAAATTTTCATTTTAATTTTTTATGTGTTTATTTTTATATAAATATTAATTATAAAATAAATTATAAGTAATACAAATATAATTTATATAAATTATTTTTCAACAAAAAAAAATATATAAACTTATTAAAAGAAGAAAAAAATTAAAAACAAAAAAATATTATATAGTAATATATTTTTCTTTGTTTCAGAATCATTTTAGGATTTGTAATTATATTTTAATTGATATCTAACTTATTAATAATAGATTATTTATTTATTTTGATCATTATTAGAATATTTATCAATAAAAATTTTATATTGAATTTATATGATATATAAATTTAATAATTATTATAACAAAATATTGTATTCACTTTTGAAAAAAGATTTAAAATTTTTATATTTTCAAAGATTATAACCTTTGAACATGTGAAAAAATAAAAAAAAATATTTTTTTTCGTTATTTCATTGTTAAATAAAACCTATAAAACACTAAATGTCTAACCACTTAAATCACTATACTACAAAATCCTGATACCCCTATATAGATAATCCTTTAAACCCGTATACCCTAAATAATAATTAATAAATCTCTTTTTTATTTGTTTTCATTATAATTTAAAAAATTTAGTTTGATTGTTATGTTTTTTATTCATATATATATATATATATATATTAATTATAAAATAAATTATGAGTTAAAAATATAATTTCATAAAATAATTTTTTATCAAAAATTGATAAGCTTATAAAAAGAATAAAAATTTTAAAACATATAATTATTTTTAAGTAATATATTTATCTTTGCTTTTGAATCATTTTAGGTTTTGATATTATATTTTAAATAATATCAATCTTATTCATAATAGAATTTTAATTTATTTTTTGATAATTATTAGAATATCTATCAATAAAATTGTTTATATTGAATTTATATGATATATAATTATTATGATTTTTATAAATAAATATTGTATTCACTTTTGAAAAAAATTTAAATATTATTATATTTTCATAGGTTATAATCTTAAAAAATGAGAAAGAATACAAAAAATAAATTTTTTGTTATTTCTTTTTTAAATAAAACCTATCGATCACTAAATGTTTACTTACTTAAATTAGTAGCTCATAAAACCCGAAACCCCTAAATACATAATCCTTATAACAGCTGTATACTACTTAATAAATAATAAATCTCATTTTTATTTCTATTTATTATTATTTTCAATATTCATTTTTATTATTTATATTTTAATTTTTTATAAAAATTAATTACAAAATAAATTTCAAGTGAGACATATATTATTTATTAGTAATATATTTTTATTTTATTTTTAATCATTTTGTGTTATGTAAATATATTTTAATTAATATTTATATTATTAATAATAGTTTATTTATTTAATTTTTGAACATTATTATAATATCTATCATTCCTTAGTTATGTATCTTTCAAACTCAAATTGGGCCAATTTTGTTTTGTCAAATAGGCTAAATACCGCAAACGAGTTCCATTACCTTGTCAAAAGCTTTTATCTCCAGAAAAGGATAAAAATGTTAAATAGAACGGGACTGAGTTGTGTGCTTAATTTGGTTCTTTGTTTTTTTACAAGTTGGCTTTGTTCAACCAAGTGAAAGTTAACCATAATAGCAATACTATATATTTTAAACAATTACTTAAAATATTAAGGAATAGCTAAAGATGACCACAAACATTGGTAGCAGCAATTAATACTTAAGTAATTGCTAAAATTAGGCAGCTTAATATAACAAAAAAAATACAACTAATAACAACCATGATAATAATCATTTCAAATGTTCGTCCCAGAACAGCAACGAAAATCCAAACCCTATTAATTATCTCTTCTACAACTCCTCCCTTTTCTTCCTACACTATAGAAGGACAACCAAAGATGAAAACGTGTTAATCATGTAGACATAAATTTCTAAGATGAAAGAGTAATAAAAAAACAAAATATTACCTTATAAAATTTAATACACCCATTCCCAATTTAGTTGGTCAAATATAGTTGGAATAATATTTGGATCTTGAGACCCCTCTAAAAATTGTAATTGAACCATATTTTTATTAAATCGAATGAATAAAATAAGTAAAAGTGAAATTAAAATCTACAAGATTTGTAAACTAACTTGATTCATTATCATCAAGGTCTTGAACTAATTCTACAATTTCAATAGGTTTGTTTGAGCATCTCAACCAATCTTGTAGACATATGAGAACTTCAGCTGTAATAGGTGTTAAAAAATTCCTAATTTTATCTAAAGTTCTCCCCCCATTGCTAAATGTAGATTCTTAGGCCACAGTAGATGCTTGGATAGAAAATACATCCCTTGCTACATTTTCCAAAGAAGGATACCTATCCTCATTTACCTTCCACCAGTTTATAAGATCAAAATCAATTCTATTTTTTTCAATTTTGTCCTCCAAGTACCTATTCAAGTCTTCCAAAGCTGCAACTTCTTCTTCTTTCTCCAATTCAACAAAAAAAAATCATCAACATAATATCACTACCATCAAAGAAATCATCATTTTTCTTCAACGCAGTAGAAGAGAAATCATCTTCTTTTGATTCATCTTCATTTAAATCTTTATAATCATCCATCATCTCATTTAAAGCATTTATAACATTTTAACCAAATTTTTTTGCCAATTCCTCTCCATAATGCTAAGTGTACTTAAATTTGATATATTTGAGCTTATATCTAGGATCCAACACTACTGCTACAAAAAAAATAATATTTGTTGACTGAAGAGAACCCAAATATTTGTTGAATTAAAGCATCATTTTCATACCCATTTCAGACACCATTCTATCTCTACTATTTTCACAAAGCTCAATTTTTTTCAAAATTCGAATAATCTTCAGAAAATAAACACTAGAGGTAGAATATTATGAGCCAAAAAATTTACAAGTTACCTCATAAAAAGTATTCAAGATATGTGCCAAAATTTTGCCGTTTGTTCAGTCTCTCTCAGTTGGAATGTTTTAACCAAACTCCTTCAAACACCTTTGGTCTTTGTCCTCCAACTTATCAAATTCTTTTTGATATTTTATATCAGTTTGTAGCATATATAAGTTGAATTCCTTCTTGTAGGACAATCTAATTGCAATGAAGATTTATATGTCACGTTTGCTTCTTCAACACATAACTTAAACATATCTAATCTTTTAGGACTGCTCCTCACATATTTCGCCACACCACTAATTTTTTGAATAGTACCCTCAACTACTGCAATGCCATCTATGACAATTAAGTTTAGGATATGAACACAACATCTCATATGAAAATGCAAGCCTCTCAAAGTTACAACACTTTTCTTCACAAGCCTTTTTTTCAATTGTTCAACTGCAACATCATTATTTGATGCATTGTCAACAGTAATGCACATCAACTTTCTCAAACCCCATTCATTCATGCAAAACTCAATAGCATTTCTAATATTAACTCCAGAATGACTTTTAATTATGCAAAAGTTCAAAAGCCTTTTATGCATATTCCATTGAAAATCAATGAAATGAATAGTCAAACATATATAAGATAAATTTTGAATGCTAGTCCAAGTGTTGGTAGTCAATGAAACTCTACAATAATGAGATGATATGCTATCAAATAATTTCTTCATTTCTTTCACAAACAAAGAAAAACAATCCCTAAATATAGAGTGCCTAGATAAAATTTTAAATTGAGGCATACTAACTTCACAAAACTTCTTAAACTCATCCCTCTCAACAAAACAAAAAGGCAATTCATCTTTTATGATCATTTTCACCAAAGCCTCCCTAACTAGTTGTTGATCAAATTGACAAAAAGTTAATTTGTTATCCTCTGAACTAGTACCTTTAGTGAAACTCAACAATGATTGTGACTTGTTTTTACCTTTGTGAGCTTCTATTAATTCTTTTTTGTTTGGAAATTTCCTACAAGTCTCTCTCAAGTATTTCCATAAACCCGAAGTACCTTGATCACTTTTTGCCAAGTATTCTTTCCAACACCATATACAAGCCGCCCTACCAGTTTCATTTTTCTCTGAATCAACTAATATCTCATAAGTTTCCCAAATAGCAGACTTATACTTTTTATGAGCTTGAGGTTCAGATGTATCTTGACTTTCTTTTACAATTGGAATTGAAGAACCTACCATAACAAGAGGAGATTCATGAAAGGATTATGATTGGATTTACCAGTACTTTGATCATTTGAATTGTGATCATCTTCAATTTATTGTATTTTTCGTTTATCGCTGGATTGTGCCATCTGCATTTTCATTAATTAATATGATATGTTAAGCATAAATACGTATAATTATTTCAAACAAGCAAGCTCTACAAAACTGACTGTAACACATTTGGCCCACTCATTCGGCCCAACCACAAGTCAACAACTAATACTCAGCAAAACTAACTGAGACACATAATAATTATAATTAATCACTCAATTCTCGTCTGAAAAACAAACCAAAAGTTAAATCAGTAAACTCCTAAATCTCGTAATGCCTAAATACATAAACCATTAAACCGCTAAATACTACTTAATAATTAATAAATCTATTTTTTATTGCTATTTATTATATTTTTAAATATTCACTTTAATTATTTATTAGTCTATTTATTTAGAAATATTTATTACAAAATAAAGTATGTGTTGGACAAATATAATTTAAATAATATATTATTTATCTAATAAAAATATACGCTTATAAAAGAAGTATAAATTTAAAAATTAAAAATTATTATCAAGTAATATAAGTTACTTTAATTTTGAATCAATTTGGGTTTTGTAAATATTTTTAATTAATATCTATCTTAATATTAATAGTTTATAAATTTTATTTTTGATCATTATTATAATAACTATCAATAAAATTATTTATATTAAATTTATATGATATATAATTCTTAATATTATTATAACAAAATATTGTATAAAATTTCAAAACAAATTTAAATATTATTATATTTTCAAATGTTATAACCTATGAAAATGATAAAAAATTATAGAAATTTTTTTTATTATTTTATTTTTTTAAATAAAACCTATAAAAAACTAAAAGCCTAAAAACATAAATCGCTAAATTCCTAACGACGAAACCTCTAAATACTTAAATCAATAAACTGGTATGCATTAATAATAAATCATAAATCTCATTTTAATTTTTATTCAATATAATTTAAAATTTTTATTTTAATTATTTATCAATTTCTTTTATAAAAATATTAATTACAAAATAAATTATTAGTGATATAGATCTAATTTAAATTAAACCGGTATCCCTAAATAATAAATAATAAATCTTATTTTTTTTCATTATAATTTTAAATATTCATTTTAATTATTTATTCGTTTATTTTTATACAAATATTAATTACAAAATAAATTTTGAGTTAGACAAATATACTTTATATAAATTATTTTTAATCAAAAAATATAGATAAACTTTTTAAAATAAAAAAAAATTTAAAACAAAAAATTATTATATTGTAATATATTTTGCGTTGCTTTTGAATTATTTTAGGTTTTATAATTATATTTTAATAGATATCTATCTTATTAATAATTGATTATGTATTTCGAGTGAGACATATATTGTTTAAATAATTTATTATAATAAAAAAAAATATAAGCTTATAAAAAGATGGAAAATTTTAAAAATTAAATATTATTATTTAGTAATATATTATGATTTGATTTTGAATCATTTTGTGTTATGTAAATATATTTTAATTAATATTTATATTATTAATAATAGTTTATTAATTTAAATTTTGATCATTATTGTAATATCTATTATTAAAATTATTTATATTGAATTTATAAGATATATAATTAGTAAGATTAATATAATTATACATTGTATTCACATTTCAAAAAATTTTAAAAATTATTTTATTTCCAAAGTTATAATATCTGAAAATCAGAAAAAATCAAAATAAGAATTTTAAATTTTTGTTATATAAATAAAACCTATAAAACACTAAATGCCAAAAAACATAAATTGCTAAATTCATAAACGACAAAACTCTTAAGTAATCAAACCATTAAACAGTTATACCATATATATTAAATCATAAATCTGATTTTAATTTGTTTTCATTATAATTTTAAATATACATTTTAATTATTTATTAGTTTATTTTTTATAGAAATTTCAATCACAAAATAAATAATGAGTGAGACAAATATAATTTTAATAAATTATTTTTAATTAAGAAAAATAAGCTTATATAAAGAAGTAAAAATTTAAAAACAAAAAATTATTATTTAGTAAAATATTTTACTTTGATTTTGAATCATTATATATAGGTTTCGCAATTATATTTTAATTACGATCTATCTTATTAATAATAGTTTATTAATTTATTATTTGATCATTTTTATAATATCGAACAATAAAATAACTTGTATTCAATTAAAATATATTATTATTATTAAGTTATTATAACTAAATTTTATATTTACATTTGAAAAAAATTTAAAACTTATTATATTTTCAAAGGTTATAACCTTCAAAAATGATAAAAAATCACAAAAATAATTTTTTATTATTTTATTATTTAAATAAAACTTATAAACCACTAAATACCAAACATTTAAATCTCTAGACTCCTAAACCCCAAAACCCCCTTAATACTTAAACCATTAAACCTATATAACCTACATAATAAATAATAATTCTCATTTTTATTTGTATTCATTATAATTTTTAATATTTATTTTAATTATTTTTTAGTTTATTTTTATAGAAATATTAATTACAAAATAAATAATGAGTGAGACAGATATAATTTAAATAAATTTTTTTTATGAAAAAAAAATAAGCTTATAAAAATAAACAAAATTTCAAATTTTTAAAATTTTATTTAGTAATATAATTTACATTGATTTTGAATTATTTTGAGTTCTGCAAATATATTTTACTTAATATCTATCTTTTAAATAATTATTTATTAATTTATTTTTTGATCATTATTATAATATATATTAATACATTTTTTTTATATTGAATCTACAACAAATATAATTAATAAGATTATTATAACTAAGTATTGTATTCATATTTTAGAACTATTAAAAAATTATAATATTTTTAAAGGTCTTAAACTTTGAAAATCACGAAAATTCATAAAAATAAATTTTTTGTTATTTCATTGATTAAATAAAACCTATAAACATGAAAATGTGTAAACATATAAATCAATAAACTGATTAACCCCAAAACTACAAAAAATTAAAATAATTAAATAGTTATACCCTAAATAATAAATCATAAATCTCATTTTTAGTAGTATTCATTATAATTTTAAATATACATTTTAATTATTTATTAGTTTAATTTTATATATATATAAATTAAAAAATAAATGATAAGTGAGGCAAATATAATTTAAATAATTTATTTTTCATCAAAATATATTGGCTTATAAATGTATACAAAAATTTTAAAAAAAAATTAATATTTAGTAAAATATTTCACTTTGATTTTGAATCATTTTAGGTTTTACAAATATATTTTAAACAATATTTATCTTATTAATAATTGGTTATTACTTTTTTATGATCATTATTATAATAAATATCAATAAATAGTTTATATTGAATTTATATGATTTATAATTATTATGATTATTATAACATCATATTGTATTCACTTTTCAAAAAAAAAATTTAAAAATTATTATATCTTCAAATGTTATAACCTTCAAAAATGAGAAAAAATAACAAAGATAAATTTTTTGTGATTTTATTTTTTATTAAAACATATAAACCACTAAATGACTAAATACTAAAATGACTAAACTCCAAAACCCTGAAGCCCATAAATACTTAAAACATTAAATTAGTATAGTCTAAATAATAAATCATAAATCTCTATTTTATTAGTATTCATTATAATTTTAAATATTCATTTTAATTATTTATCAGTTTATTTTTATAGAAATATTAATTTTAAAATAAATTATTAGTGCGACATATATAATTTTAATAATAATTTATTTTTCATCAAAAAAAAAATGCTCATAAAAAGAGGCAAAATTTTAAAAACAAAAAATTATTAATTAATAATATATCTTATTTTAATTTTGAATCATTTTAGATTTTACAATTATATTTTAATTAATATCATTCTTATAAATACAAGTTTATTAATTTATTTATTGATCATTATTATAATATCTATCAATAAAATTTTTTATATTGAGTTTACATTATATATAATTATTAAGATTATTATAACTAAATATTATATTCACATTTAAAAAAATTTAAATATTATTATATTTTCAAAGGTTACAACCTTCAAAAATTTAAAAAAATCAAAAAATTAAATTTTTTGTTTTTTCATTCTTTAAAAAAACTATAAATCACTAAAGGTTAAACAATTGAATCACTAAACTCCTGAACCACAAAACATCTAAATACTTAAACCATTAAACGGGTATATCTTGAATAATAAATAATAAATCGTCAATTTTATGTGTATTCATAATAATCTTAAATATTCATTTTATTTATTTAGTAGTTTATTATTATAGAATTATAAATTACAAAATAAATTATTAGTAAGACAAATAAAATTTAAATAATTTATTTTTAATAACAAAAATATAAAGTTATAAAAAAAGTAAAACATTAAAAAAAATTATTATTTAGTAATATATTTTACTTTACTTTGAATAAATTTAGATTTTGCAAATACTTTTTAAATAATAACTATTTTATTAAAAATAGTTTATTAATTTATTTTTTGATCATAATTATAATATCTAGCAATATAATTATTTATATTGAATTTAAATGAATTATAATTATGAAGATTATTATTAATAAATATTATATTTACATTTAAAAAAAATTTAAAAATTATTTATTTTCAAAGGATATAATCTTCATAAATTAGAAAAATAATAAAAATAAATTTTTTTCTATATCATTGTTTAAATAAAAATTATAAACCACTAAATTCCTAAACACTTAAACATCTAAACTCCTAAACACAAAAGCCCCTAAATACTTAAACCTTTAAACTCGTAAACCTTAAATATAATTAAAATAATTTATTAAAATATTAATTACAAAATAAATTATGAGTGATACAAATATAATTTAAATAATTTATTTTTCATCAAAAAAATATGTAAGTATATAAAAAGAAGAAAAAACTAAAAAACAAAAATTATTATTTAGTAATAACAAAAATAATTTTTTTTATTTCATTGTTTAATCAAAACATATAAACCACTAAATGCCGAAAAACATAAATCACTAAAGTCCTAAATGTCAAAACCTTTAAATACTTAAAATATTAAACTACTATACAATAATAATAATAATAATAATAATTCATAAATCTAATTTTAATTTTTATTCAGTATAATTTTTAATTTTTATTTCAATTATTTATCAGTTTATTTTTATTGAAATATTAATTACTAAATAAATTATTAGAAAGATAGATATAATTTAAATTAAACTGGTATACCCTAAATAATAAATAATAAATCTCATTTTTTTCATTATAATTTTAAATATTCATTTTAATTATTTATTTGTTTAATTTTATATAAATATTAATTAAAAAATAAATTATGAGTTAGAGAAATATAATTTATATAAATTATTTTTCATCAAAAAAATATAGATAAACTTATTAAAAAAAATTAAAAAAAACATTATTATATAGCAATATAATTTGCTTTGCTTCTGAATCATTATAGGTTTTGTAATTATATTTTAATTGATATCTATCTTATTAATAATAGATTAGTAATTTATATTTTGATCATTATTAGAATATTTATCAATAGTATTATTTATATTGAATTTATATGATATATAAAAATAATAATTATATTAACTAAAATATTGAATTAACATTAGAAAAAAAATTAAAAATTATTATATTTTCAAAGGTTATAACCTTTGAAAATATAAAAAAATAATAAAAATAAATATTTTGTTATTTTAATTTTTAAATAAAACCTATAAACCACTAAATGCATACATAGTTAAATCAGTAAACTCCTAATGCTCGTAATGCCTAAATACATAAACCATTAAACTGCTATATACTACTTAATAATTAAAAAATCTAATTTTTATTTCTATTTATTATAATTTTAAATATTTATTCAATTATTTATTAGTTTATTTTTATAGAAATATATATTATAAAATAAAGTATGAGTGCGACAAATATAATTTAAATAATTTATTTGTATTCATTATAATTTTAAATATTCATTTTAATTATTTATTAGTTTATTTTTAAAGAATTATAAATTAAAAAATATATTATGAGGAAGACAAATATTATTTAAATAATATACTTCTAAGAACAAAAAATATAAACTTATAAAAAGAAGCAAAACATCAAAAACATTATTATTTAGTAATTTATTTTACTTTGATTTTGAATAAATTTAGGTTTTGCAAATATATTTTAAATATCTATCTTATTTATAATAGTTTATTAATTTATTTTTTGATCATTAATATAATATCTATCAATATAATTTTTTATATTGAATTTAAATGATATATAATTATTATTTTCATCATAACTAAATATAGTATTCACATTTAAAAAAATTTAAAAATTGTTATATTTTCAAAGTTTATAACCTTCAAAAATGAGAAAAAATACAAAAAAATAATTTTTTTGTTATATCATTTTTTAAATAAAACTTATAAACCATTTAATACATTAACACATAAATCTCTAAACTCCTAAACCCCGAAACCCCTAAATACTTAAACCTTTAAACTCAAAAAATATATATAATTTATACCATTAAATACGTTAAATATAATTTAAATAATTTATAGAAATATTAATTACAAAATAAATTATGAGTGATACAAATATAATTTAGATAATTTTTTTTATCAAAAAAATATATAATTTTATAAAATGAGGCAAAAACTAAAAAACAAAAATTTTTATTTAGTAATAAATTTTATTTGATTTTTAATCATTTTAGTTTTTGTAATTAAATTTTAATTTATATCTATCATATTAATAATAGTTTATTAATTTATTTTTTGATAATTGATATAATATTATCAATAAAATTGTTTATATTTAGTTTATATTATATATTGTTATAATAATTATTATTACTAAATATTATATTCACATTTTTAAAAAATTTTAAATTTATTATCTTTTCAAAGATTATAATCTTTGAAAATTTGAAAAAATATCACAAATAATTTATTTGTTATTTCATTATTTAAATAAAACCTATAAACCATTAATTGCCTAAATACTTAAATGAATAACTTGTAAATCTCGAAAACCCTAAATAAATAATTTTTTTAATCAGATATATCCTAAATAATAAACAATAAATCTCATTTTTATTTTTTTCATTATAATTTAAAATATTCATTTTAATTATTTATTTGTTTATTTTTATATAAATATTAATTACAAAATAAATTATGAGTTAGACAATTATAATTTATATAAATTAATTTTCAACAAAAATATATAGATAAACTTAATAAAAGTAGAAAAAAATTAAAAACAAAAAAATATTATATAGTAATATATTTTACTTTGTTTTTGAATCATTTTAGGTTTTGTAATTATATTTTAATTGATATCTAACTTATTAATAAAAGATTATTAATTTATTTTTTAATCATTATTAGATATTATCAATAAAAATGTTTATATTGAATTTATATGATATATAAATTTAATAATTTTTATAACTAAATATTGTATTCACTTTTGAAAAAAGTTTTAAAATTTTTATATTTTCAAAGATTATAAACTTTGAACATATGAAAAAATAAAAAAATATATATATATTTTTTGTTATTTCATTGTTTAAATAAAACCTATAAATCACTAAATGCCTTAACACTTAAATCACTAAACTACAAATTCACGATACCCCTATATAGATAATCCTTTAAACCGGTATACCCTAAATAATAATTAATTAATCTCATTTTTTATTTGTTTTCATTATAATTTAAAAAATTCATTATGATTGTTAAGTTTTTTATTTATATATATATATTAATAATAAAATAAATTATGAGTTAAAATTATAATTTATAAAAATAATTTTTCATCAAAAAATAGATAAGCTTTTAAAAAGAATAAAAATTTAAAAATAGTTAAATCAATAAACTTCTAAACCCCATAATGCCTAAATACATAAACAATTAAACTGTTATATACTACTTAATAATTAATAAATCTAATTTTTATTTCTATTTATTATAATTTTAAATATTCATTTTAATTATTTATTAGTTTTTTTATAAAAATATATAATACAAAATAAACTATGAGTGCGACAAATATAATTTAATTAATTTATATTTAATAAAAAAAATATACGCTTATAAAAGAAGTAGAAATTTAAAAATTAAAAATTATTATCCAGTAAAATATTTTACTTTAATTTTGAATCAATTTGGATTTTGTAAATATTTTTTTATTAATATCTATCTTTTTATTAATTGTTTATTAATTTAATTTTTGATCATTATTATATTATCTATCAATAAAATTGTTTCTACTGAATTTATAAGATAATAATTATTAATATTATTAAAACTTAATATTGTATTCACATTTCAAAAAATTGTAGATATTATTATATTTTCAAAGGGTATAACCTATGAAAATGATAACAAATTATGAAAAATTTTTTTGTTATATTACTTTTTTATATAAAACCTATAAACTACTAAAAGCCTAAAAACATAAATCGCAAAACTCCTAATGACAAAACATCTAATTACTTAAACTATTAAACTGGTATACATTAATAATAATTCATAAATCTCATTTTAATTTTTATTCAGTATAATTTTAAATTTTTATTTTAATTATTTATTAGTTTATTTTTTTAGAAATATTAATTACAAAAAAAATTATTAGTGAGAAAGATCTAATTTAAATTAAAACACTATCCCTAAATAATAAATAATAAATCTCATTTTTTTTCATTATAATTTTAAATATTCATTTTAATTATTTATTTGTTTATTTATATATAAATATTAATTACAAAGTAAATTATGAGTTAGACAAATATAATTTATATAAATTATTTTTCATCAAAAAAATATAGATAAACTTATTAAAAGAAGAAAAAATTCAAAAACAAAAAATTATTATATCATAGTATATTTTTATTTGCTGCTGAATCATTTCAAGTTTTGTAATTATATTTTAATTAATATCTATCTTATTAATAATGGATTATTAATTTATTTTTTGATTATTATTAGAATATTTATCAATAAATTTATTTATATTGAATTTATATAATATATAAATATAATGATTAGTATAACTAAATAGTGCATTTACATTTGAAAAAAAATTAAAAATTATTATATTTTGAAAGGTTATAACCTTTGAAAAAATCAAAAAATAATAAAAATAAAGTTTTTGTTATTTTATTTTTTAAATTAAACCTATAAATAATTAAATGCTAGGGGTGCTCATAATTAATTTTCTAATAAATATTTCTATAAAAATAAACTAATAAATAATTAAAATGAATATTTAAAATTATAATAAATAGAAATAAAATTTAGATTCATTAATTATTAAGTAGTATATAGTAGTTTAATTGTTAATGTATTTCGGCATTATGGGTTTAGGAGTTTACTGATTTAACTGTGTATGCTTTTAGGGGTTTATAGTTATTATTTAAGAAAAAATATAAAAAAAATTATTTTGATTATTTTTAGATATTTTCAAATGTTCATAACCTTTGAAAATATAATAATTTTTAAATTTTTTCAAAAGTGAAGAAATATTTATTTATAATAATCATAATAATTATATATCATATAAATTCAATATAAACAATTTTATTGATAGATATTCTAATAATTATCAAAAAATAAATTAAAAATCTATTATGAATAAGATTGATATTACTTAAAATATAATATCAAAACCTAAATTGATTCAAAAGCAAAGCAAAATATATTACTAATAATAATTATTTGTTTTTAAATTTTTATTCTTTTTATAAGCTTATCTAATTTTTGATGAAAAATAATTTTTATAAATTATATTTTTAACTCATAATTTATTTTATAATTAATATATATATATATAAATAAAAAACTAAACAATCAAAATGAATTTTTTAAATTATAATGAAACAAATAAAAAAATTAGATTTATTAATTATTATGTAGGGTATACCCTTTTAAACCATTATCTATATAGGGGTATCGGGATTTTGTAGTTTAGTGATTTATAGTTTTTATTTAAATAATGTAATAATTAAAAAATATATATTTTCTTTTGTTTTTTTCACATGTTCAAAGGTTATAACATTTGAAAATATAATAATTTTATAAAATTTTTCAAACGTGAATACAATATTTAGTTATAATAATTATTAAATTTATATATCATATAAATTAAATATACATATTTTTATTGATAAATATCTAATAATGATAAAAAAATAAATTAATAATTTATTATTAATAAGTTAGATATCAATTAAAATATATTTACAAAACCTACATTGATTCATAAACAAAGTAAAATATATTATTATATAATAATTTTATTTTTAAATTTTATTCTTCTTTTAATAAGTTTATCTATATTTTTTTGTTGAAAAATAATTTATATAAATTATATTTGTCTAACTTATAATTTATTTGAAATTAATATTTATATTTAGTTTATTATAACATAAACTAAATATAAACAATTTTATTGATAATATTATATCAATTATCAAAAAATAAATTAATAAAATATTATTAATATGATAGATATAAATTAAAATATAATTAAAAAAATTAAAATGATTCAAAATCAAAGTAAAATTTATCACTAAATAATAATTTTTTTAAAGTTTAGAGATTTATCTGTTTAGGCATTTAATGGTTTATAAGTTTTATTTAAACAATGATATAACCAAAAATTTATTTTTGTTATTTTTTCTCATTTTTGAAGGATATAACCTTTGAAAATATAACAATTTTAAAATTTTTTTATATGTGAAAACTATATTTAGTTATGATAATCTTAAAAATTATATATCATGTTAATACAATATAAACAATTATATTGATAGATATTGTATTAATGATGAAAAAATAAATTAATAAACTACTATTAATAAGACAGATATTTTTTAAAATATATTTGCAAAGCATAAATTTATTCAAAATCAAAGTAAAATCAAAATAAAATATATTACGAAATAATAAATTTTTGTTTTTAAAATTTTGCCTCTTTTTATAAGCACATATATTTTTTTTGATAAAAAATAAATTATTTATAATAGATGTGTCTCACTAATAATTTATTTTATAATTAATATTTCTATAAAAATAAACTGATAAATAATTAAAATAAAAATTTAAAATTACACTTAATAAAAATTAAAATGAGATTTATGATATATTATTAATATATACCAATTTAATAGTTTAAGTATTTAGAAGTTTTATCGTTTAGGAGTTTAGCGATTTATGTTTTTAGTCATTTAGTGAATTATATGTTTTATTTAAACAATATAAAAACAAAAAAAAAATTGTAATTGTTTGTCATTTTCATTGGTTATAACCTTTGAAAAAATAATAATATTTAAAATTTTTTGAAATGTGAATATAATATTTAGTTATAATAATTTTATTAATTCTATATCATATAAATTCAATATAAACAATTTTATTGATAGATATTATAAAAATGATTACAAATTAAATTAATAAACTATTAATAATAAGATAGATATTAATTAAAAAATATTTACAAAACCCAAATTGATTAAAAATTAAAGTAAAATATATTACGGAATACTAATTTTTAAATTTTAAGATTTTATTTCTTTTATAAGCGTATATATTTTTTTGATTAAAAATAAATTATTTAAATTATATTTGTCGCACTCATAATTTAATTTGTAATAATTATTTCTATAAAATAAACTTATAAATAATTATAATGAATATTTAAAATAATAATAAATTGAAATAAAAATAAGATTTCTTAATTATTAAGTAGTATAAAGCAGTTTAATGGTTTATGTATTTAGGCATTACGGGCCTTAGGAGTTTACTAATTTTACTGTGTAATCATTTAGTGGTTTATAGGTTTTATTTAAAAATTAGAATAACAAAATATTTTTTTATTATTTTTTGATATTTTCAAGGTTATAACCTTTGAAAATATAATAATTTATAAATTTTTTTCAAATGTGAATTCAATATTTAGGTATAATAACCATTATATTTATATATAATATAAATTCAATATAAATAATATTATTGATAAATATTCTAAAAATGATTAAAAAATAAATTAATAATCTATTATTAATAAGATAGATATCAATTAAAATATAATATAAAAACTTAAAATGATTCAAAAGAAATCAATAATTATTTTTGATATTTTTTCACATTTTCAAAGGTGAATACAATATTTAGTAATAATCATCATTATAATTATATATAATATAAACTAAATATAAACAATTTAATTCATAGATATGTTATCAATTATCAAAAAATAAATTAATATGTTATTATTATTATGATGGATATAAATTAAAATATAATTGCAAAACCTAAAATTATTCAAAATCCAAGTAAAATTTATTACTAAATAATAATTTTTTTTAGTTTTTGCTTCTTTTTATAAGCTTATATATTTTTTTGGTGAAAAATAAATTATTTAAATTATATTAGTATCACTCATAATTTATTTTGTAATTAATATTTTAATAAAATATTTAAATTATATTTAAGGTTTACGAGTTTAAAGGTTTAAGTATTTAGGGGCTTTTGTGTTTATGTATTTAGATGTTAAAGTGTTTAGGCATTTAGTGGTTTATAAGTTTTATTTTAACAATGATATAGCAAAAAATTTATTTATGTTATTTTTTCAAATTTTTGAAGAATATATCCTTTGTAAATATAATAATTTTTAGATTTTTATCAAACGTAAATATAATATTTATATATAATAATCTTCATAATTATAAATCATTTAAATTCAATATAAATAATTATATTGCTAGATATTATAATTATGATCAAAAAATAAATTAACAAACTATTATTAATAAAATAGTTATTATTCAAAACGTATTTGCAAAATCTAAATTTATTCAAATTAAAGTAAAATATATTACTAAATAATAATCTTTTTTAATGTTTTACTTTTTTTATAACTTTATATTTTCGTTATTAAAAATAAATTATTTAAATTTTATTTGTCTTATTCATAATTTATTTTGTAATTTATAATTCTATAATAATAAACTACTAAATAAATAAAATGAATATTTAAGATTATTATGAATACACATAAAATTGAGATTTATTATTTATTATTCAAGATATACCCGTTTAATGGTTTAAGTATTTAGATGTTTTGTGGTTCAGGAATTTAGTGATTCAATTGTTTAACCTTTAGTGATTTATAGTTTTTTTAAAGAATGAAAAAACAAAAATATTAATTTTTTGATTTTTTTAAAATTTTGAAGGTTGTAACCTTTGAAAATATAATAATATTTAAATTTTTTTAAATGTGAATATAATATTTAGTTATAATAATCTTAATAATTATATATAATGTAAACTCAATATAAAAAATTTTATTAATAGATATTATAATAATGATCAATAAATAAATTAATAAACTTGTATTTATAAGAATGATATTAATTAAAATATAATTGTAAAATCTAAAATGATTCAAAATTAAAATAAGATATATTATTAATTAATAATTTTTTGTTTTTAAAATTTTGCCTCTTTTTATGAGCATTTTTTTTGATGAAAAATAATTTTTTAAATTATATATGTCGCACTAATAATTTATTTTGAAATTAATATTTCTATAAAAATAAACTGATAAATAATTAAAATGAATATTTAAAATTATAATGAATACTAATAAAAATGAGATTTATTATTTATTATTTAGGGTATACCTATTTAATGGGTTAAGTTTATTGTGGTTTTGGGGTTAATGAGTTTATTGATTTATATGTTTACACATTTTCATGTTTATATGTTTTATTAATGAAATAGGTTAAGAAATTTATTTTTCATCAATGAAATAACAAAAAATTTATATTTTGAATTCTCGTGATTTTCTAAGGTTATGATCTTTAAAAATATAATAATTTTTTATAATTCAAAAAATCAATACAATACTTAGTTATAATAATCTTAATAATTATATTTGTTGTTGATTCAATATAAAAAATGTATTAATATATATTATAAAAGTGATCCAAAATTAAATTAATAACCTATTATTAATAAGTAGATATTAATTAAAATATATATGCATAACCCAAAATAATTCAAAATCAAAGTAAATTATATTACTAAATAAAATTTTAAATTTTTGAAATTTTGATTATTTTTATAACCTTATTTTTTTTAATAAAAATTAATTTATTTAAATTATATCTGTCTCACTCATTATTTATTTTGTAATAAATATTTCTATAAAAATAAACAAAAAAATAATTAAAATGAATATTTAAAATTATAATGAATGCAAATAAAAATGAGATTTATTATTTATTATTTAGGTTATATAGGTTTAATGGTTTAAGATTTTAGGGGGTTTTGGGGTTTAGGAGTCTAGAGATTTAAATGTTTAGGCATTTAGTGGTTTATAAGTTTTATTTAAATAATAAAATAATAAAAAATTATTTTTGTGATTTTTATCAATTTTGAAGGTTATAACCTTTGAAATTATAATAATTTTTAAATTCTTTTCAAATGTAAATATAATATTTAGTTATAATAACTTAATAATTATAAGACATTTTAATTGAATATAAGTAATTTTATTGTTCAATATTATAAAAATGATCAAATAATAAATTAATAAACTATTATTAATAAGATTTATCTCAATTAAAATATAATTGCAAAACCTATATATAATGATTCAAAATCAAAGTAAAATAAATCACTAAATAATAATTTTTTTAAAATTTTTACTTCTTTATATAAGCTTATTTTTTTTTGATTAAAAATAAATTATTAAAATTATATTTGTCTGACTCATTATTTATTTTGTGATTGATATTTCTATAAAAAATAAACTAATAAATAAGTAAAATGAATATTTAAAATTATAATGAATACAAATTAAAATGAGATTTATGATTTATTATATATGGTATACCTGTTTAATGGTTTGATAATTTAGGAGTTATATTGTGTAGGAATTTAGCAATTTATGTTTATAGGCATTTAGTCGTTTTGAGGTTTTATTTATATAATAAAAATTTAAAATTATTTTTTTCATTTTTTCAAATTTTTAAAGGTTATAATCTTTGAAAATAAAATAATTTATAAAATTTTTTGAAATGTGAATACAATGTATAATTATATTAATCTTACTAATTATATATCATATAAATTCAATATAAATAATTTAAATGATAGATATTATAATAATGATCAAAAATTAAATTATTATTCTATTATTAATAATATAAATATATATTAAAATATATTTACATAACACAAAATGATTCAAAATCAAATAAAAATTAATTACTAAATAATAATATTTAATTTTTAAAATTTTCCTTCTTTTTATAAGCTTATATTTTTTTTGATTAAAAATAAAATATTTAAATAATATTTGTCTTACTCGAAATTTATTTTGTAATTATTTTTTTTAAATAATTAAACTATAAATAATTAAAATGAATATTTAAAATTATAATAAATAGAAATAAAAATGAGATTTATTATTTATTAAGTAGTATATAGATGTTAAAATGGTTATCTATTTAGGGGTTTCGGGGTATATGAGCTTACTAATTTAAGTAAGTAAGCATTTAATGGTCTATAGGTTTTATTTAAAAAATAAAATAACTAAAAATTTATTTTTATTATTTTTTCTCATTTTTTAAGATTATCACCTTTGAAAATATAATATTTTTTAAATTTTTTTAAAATTGAATACAATATTTATTTATAATAATCATAATAATTATATATCATATAAATTCAATATAAACAATTTTATTCATAGATATTCTAATAATTATCAAAAATAAATTAAAATTCTATAATGAAGAAGATTGATATTACTTAAAATATAATATCAAAACCTAAAATGATTCAAAATCAAAGCAAAATATATTACTAAATAATAATTATTTGTTTTTAAATTTTTATTCTTTTTATAAGCTTATAAATTTTTTGATTAAAAATAATTTTTATAAATTATATTTTTAACACATAATTTATTTTATAATTAATACATTTATAAAAATAAAAAACTAAACAATCAAAATGAATTTTTTAAATTATAATGAAAATAAATAAAAATAAGATTTATTAATTATTATTTAGTGTATACCGATTTAAAGGATTATCTACATAGAGGTATCGGGTTTTTGTAGTTTAGTGATTTAAATGCTTAGGCATTTAGTGGTGTATAGGTTTTATTTAAACAATAGAATAATAAAGAAAAAATATTTTTTTTATTCTTTCACATTTTCAAAGGTTATAACCTTTGAAAATATAATAATTTTAAAATTTTTTTCAAAAGTGAATACAATATTTAGTTATAATAATCATTATATTTATATATCATATAAATTCAATATAAAGATTTTTATTGATAAATATTATAATAATAATGAAAAAATAACTTAATAATCTATTATTAATAAGATAGATAGCAATTAAAATATAATAACAAAACCTAAAATTATTCAGTAGCAAAGCAAAATATATTACTATATAATAATTTTTTATTTTGAAATTTTTTTTTCTTTTTAAAAGTTTATCTATAATTTTTTGATGAAAAATAATTTACATAAATTATATTTGTGTAACACATAAATTATTTTGTATTTAATATTTATATAAAAGTAAACAAATAAATAATTAAAATGAATATTAAAAATTATAATTAAAAATGATGAGATTTATTATTTATTATTTAGGGTATTCCGGTCTAATTTAAATTAGATCTATCATATTAATAATTTATTTTGTAATTAAAATTTCTATAAAAATAAACTGAAAATTAATTAAAATAAAATTTAAAATTATACTGAATAAAAATTAAAATGATATTTATGATTTATTATTAATATATACTAGTTTAATAGTTTAAGTATTTAGAGGTTTTGTCTTTTAGGAGTTTAGCGATTTAGGTTTTTATGCATATAGTGGTTTATTGGTTTTATTTAATCAATAAAATAACAAAAAAAAATTTGTAATTTTTTCTCATTTTCATAGGTTATAACATTTGAAAATATAATAATATTTAAAATTTTTTGAAATGTGAATATAATATTTAGTTATAATAATATTAATAATTATATATGATATAAATTCAATATAAACAATTTTATTGATAGATATTATAATAATGATTAAAAATTAAATTAATAAACTATTAATAATAAGATAGATATTAATTAAAAGATATTTACAAAACCCAAATTGATTCAAAATTATAGTAAAATATATTACTGGATAATAATCTTTAATTTTTAAATTTTTACTTCTTTTATAAGCGTATATATTTTTTTTGATTAAAAATAAATTATTTTAATTATATCTGTCGCACCCATACTTTTTTATATAATAAATATTTCGATAAAAATAAACTAATAAATAATTAAAATGAATATATAAACTATAATAAATAGAAATTAAAATTAGATTTATTAATTATTATGTATTATATAGTAGTTTAATAGTTTATGTATTTAGGTATTACGGGGTGTGTTTACTGATTTAATTGTGTAAGAATTTAGTGTTTTATAGGTTTTATTTAAAAAATAAAATAACAAAACATTTATTTTTATTATTTTTTGATATTTTCAAAGGTTATTACCTTTGAAAATATAATAATTTTTAAATTTTTTTCAAAAGTGAATTCAATATTTAGTTATAATAATCAATATATTTATATATCATATTTCAACAAAAATAATTTTAGTGATAAATATTATAATAATGATCAAAAAATAAATTAATAATTTATTATTAATAAGATATATATCAATTAAAATATAATTACAAAACATAAAATGATTCATAAGCAAAGCAAATTATATTACTATATAATACTTTTTTGTTTTGAATTTTTTTTTATTTAAAAAAGTTTATCTATATTTTTTTGATTAAAAATAATTTACCTGAATTATATTTGTCTAACTCACAATTTATTTTTTAATTAATATTTATATAAAAATAATAAATCAATAATTAAAATGAATATTAAAAATTATAATGAAAAAAAATGAGATTTATTATTTATTATTTTGGGTATACCAGTTTAATTTACGTTATATCTATCTCACTAATAATTTATTTTGTAATTAATATTTCTATAAAAATAAACAGATAAATAATTAAAATAAAAATTTAAAATTATACTGAATAAAAATAAAAATGAGATTTATGATTTATTATTAATGTATACCAGTTTAATGGTTTAAGTATTTTGAGGTTTTGTCATTTAGGAGTTTAGCGATTTATGTTTTTAGGCATTTAGTGATTTATAGGTTTTATTTAAATAATAAAATAACAAAAAAAAATTGTAATTTTTTGTCATTTTCATAGGTTATAACCTTTGAAAATATAATAATATTTAAAATTTTTTGAAATGTGAATACAATATTTAGTTATAATAAATTTAATAATTATATATCATATAAAATCAATATAAACAATTTTATTGTTAGATATTATAATAATGATCAAAAATTAAATTAATAAACTATTATTAATAAGATAGATATTAATTAAAAAATATTTACAAAACCCTAATTGATTCAAAATTAAAAGTAAAATATATTACTTAATAATAATTTTTAATTTTAAATTTTTACTTATTTTATAAGCATAAATACTATTATTGATTAAAAATAAATTATTTAAATTATATTTCTCGCACTCATAATTTATTTTGTAATAAATATTTCTTTAGAAATAAACTAATAAATAATTAAAATGAATATTTAAAATAATAATAAATTGAAATAAAAATTCAATTTACTAATTATTAAGTAGTATATAGCGGTTTAATGGTTTATGTATTTTGACATTACGGGGTTTAGGAGTTTACTGATATAACTATGTAAGCATTTAGTCGTTAATAGGTTTTATTTTAAAAATAAAATAACATAAAATTTATTTTTATTATTTTTTCATATTTCCAAAGGTTATAACCTTTGGAAATATGATAATTTTAAAATTTTATTCAAAAGTGAATTCATTATTTAGTTATAATAATCATTATATTTATTTATCATATAAATTCAATATAAACAATTTTATTGATAAATATTCTAATAATGATCAAAAAATAAATTAATAAACAATTATTAATAAGATAGATATCAATTAAAATATAATTACAAAATCTAAAATGATTCAGGAAAGCAAAATATATTACTATATAATAAATTTAGATTTTAAATTTTTTATTCTTTTTATAAGTTTATCAATATTTTTCGATAAAAAAAATTTATATAAATTATATTTGTCTAACTCATAATTTATTTTGTAATTAATATTTATATGAAAATAAACGAATAAATAATTAAAATGAATATTTTAAATTATAATGAAAAAAATAATATTGAGATTTATTATTTATTATTTAGGGTATACTAGTTTAAAAGAATTATCTTTTTAGGGTTTTAGCGATTTAGGAGTTATTGATTTAAGTATTTAGGAATTTAGTGGTTTAAGGATTTATTTAAACAATGAAATAACAAAAAAATTATTTTTGATATTTTCTCACATTTTCAAAGGTATAACCTTTGAAAATATAATAATTTTAAAATTTTTTAAAAAAGTGAATACAATATTTTGTAATAAAAATCATTATAATTATATATAATCTAAACAAAATATAAATAATTATATTGATATATATTAAATCAATTATGAAAAAATACATTAATATGCTATTATTAATATGATAGATATAAATTAAAATATAATTGAAAAACCTAAAATTATTCAAAATCAAAGTAAAATTTATTACTAAATAATAATTTTTGTTTTTAGTTTTTGCTTCTTTATATAAACTTATATTTTTTTTTGATGAAATATAAATTATTTAAACTAAATTTGTATCACTCATAATTTATTTTGTTATTAATATTTTAAAAAATTATTTAAATTATAATTAAGTATTACGAGTTTAAAGGTTTAAGTAATTAGGGGCTTTTGTGTTAAAGAGTTGAGAGATTTAAGCATTTAGGGATTTAATTGTTTATAAGTTTTATTTAAACAATGATTTAACATAAAATTTATTTTTTTTATTTTTTCTAATTTTTGAAGGTTATATCATTTGAAAATATAATAATTTTTAAATTTTTTCAAAAGTAAATATACTCTTTATTTATAATAATCTTCATAAATATAATTCATTTAAATTCAATATAAATAATTACATTGCTAGATATTATAATAATGATCAAAAAATAAATTAATAAACTATTATTAATAATATAGATATTATTTAAAAAGTATTTGCAAAATGTAAATTTTTTCAAATCAAAGTAAAATATATTACTAAATATTAATTTTTTTTATGTTTTGCTTTTTTATAAGTTTATAATTTTGTTATTAAAAATAAATTATTTAAATTATATTTTTCTTACTCATAATTTATTTTGTAATTTATAATTCTATAATAATAAACTAATAAATAATTAAAATGAATATTTAAAATTTTAATGAATACAAATTAAATGAGATTTATTAAATACCGGTTTAATGATTTAAGTATTTAGGTGTTTTGTGGTTTAGGAGGTTAGTGATTTAATTGTTTAGACCTTTAGTGATTTATTGTTTTTATTTAAAGAATGAAAAAACAAAAAATTTAATTTTTTGATTTTTTTTAATTTTTGAAGGTTATAACCTTTAAAATATAATAATTTTAAATTTTATTTAAATGTGAATATAATATTTAGTTATAATAATCTTAATAATTATATATAATGTAAACTCAATATAAATAATTTTATTAATACATATTATAATAATGATGAATAAATAAATTAATAAACTAGTATTTATAAGAATGATATAAATTAAAATATAATTGTAAAATCTAAAATGATTCAAAATCAAATTAAGATATTTTAATAAATAATAATTATTTATTTTTAAAAATTTGCCTTTTTTTATAAGCATTTTTTTAATGAAAAAATAAATTTTTTAAATTATATATGTCGCACTAATAATTTATTTTGTAATAAATATTTGTATAAAAATAAACTGATAAATAATTAAAATGAATATTTCAAATTATAATGAATACTAATAAAAATTAGATTTATGATTTATTATTTGGACTATACTAATTTAATGTTTTAAGTATTTATGGGATTCGGGGTTTAGGTGTTTAGTCATTTTAGAATTTAGTCATTTAGTGGTTTATAGGATTTATATAAAAAATAAAATAAAAAAAGATAATTTTTGTTATTTTTTCTCATTTTTGAATGTTATAAACTTTGACAATATTTTTATAATTTTTTTATAAAAGTGAATATAATATGAAGTAATAATAATCATAATAATTATATATCATATAAATTCAATATAAACTATTTTATTGATATATATTATAATAATGATCATATAAAAGTAATAAACAATTATTAATAAGATAAATATTGTTTAAAATATATTTTCAAAACCTAAAATGATTAAAAATCAAAGTGAAATATTTTACGAAATATTAATTTTAAATTTTTAAATTTTTGTATCCATTTATAAGCATATATATTTTTTGATGAAAAATAAAATATTTAAATTATATTTGTCTTTTTGTGGTTTCGGGGTTAATGAGTTTATTGATTTATATGTTTACACATTTAGGTGTTTATAGGTTTTATTAAATCAAAGAAATAACAAAAAATTTATTTCTATGAATTTTCGTGCTTTTCAAAAGTTATAACCTTTAAAAATATAATAATTTTTTATTAGTTATAAAATATGAATACAATACTTAGTTATAATAATCTTAAAAATTATATTTGTTGTAAATTCAATATAAAAAAATTTATTAATATATATTATAATAATGATCAAAATATAAAATAATAAACTATTTTAATAAGATATATATTAATTAAAATATATTTGCAGAAACCAAAATAATTCAAAATCAAAGTAAATTATATTACTAAATAAAATTTTAAATTTTTGAAATTTTGTTTATTTTTATAAGCTTATTTTTTTTCATAAAAAATAATTTATTTAAATTATATATGTTTCACTCATTATTTATATTGTATTTAATATTTCTATAAAAATAAACTAAAAAATAATTAAAATGAATATTTAAAATTATAATGAATACAATAAAAATGAGATTTATTATTTATTATTTATGTTATAGAGGGTTAATGGTTTAAGTATTTAATGGTTTTAGGGGTTTAGGAGTCTAGATATTTAAATGTTTAGGCATTTAGTATTTTATAAGTTTTATTTAAATAATAAATTAATAAAAAAATTATTTTTGTGATTTTTTATCATTTTTGAAGGTTATAACGTTTGAAAATATAATAATTTTTAAATTTTTTTCAAATGTAAATATAATATTTAGTTATAATAATCTTAATAATTAAAAGACATTTAAATTCAATATAAGTAATTTTATTGTTAGATATTATAAAATTAATCAAATATAAAATTAATAAACTATTCTTAATAAGATTGATAGAAAATAAAATATAATTGAAAAACCTATATATAATGATTCAAAATCAAAGTAAAATATATTAGTAAATAATAATTATTTGTTTTTAAATTTTTACTTCTTTTTATATGCTTATATATTTTTTTTGATTAAAAATAAATTATTAAAATTATAGTTGTCTCGCTCAATATTTATTTTGTAATTAATATTTCTATAAAAAATAAAATAATAAATAATAAAATCAATATTTAAAATTATAATGAATACAAATTAAATGAGATTTATGATTTATTATATGTGGTATACTGGTTTATTGGTTTGATTATTTAGGAGTTTTGTCGTTTAGGAGTTTATCAATTTTTGTTTTTAGGCATTTAGTGGTTTATAAGTTTTATTTATATAATAAAAATAAAATAAAAAATTTTTAGATTTTTTTCTATTTTTCAAAGGTTATAACCTTTGAAAATAAATTAATAATTAAAATTTTGTGAAATGTGAATATAATATTTAGTTATAATAATATTAATAATTATATATGATATAAATTCAATATAAATAATTTTATTGATAGATATTATAATAATGATCAAAAATTAAATTAATAAACTATTAATAATAAGATAGATATTAATTAAAAAATATTTAAAAACCCCAAATTGATTCAAAATTAAAGTAAAATATATTACTGGATAAAAATTTTTAATTTTTAAATTTTTACTTCTTTTATAAGCGTATATATATTTTTTGATTTAAAATAAATTATTTAAATTATATGTGACGCACTCATAATTTATTTTGTAATAAAAATTTCTATAAAAATAAACTAATAAATAATTAAAATGAATATTTAAAATAATATTAAATTGAAATAGAAATTCAATTTATTAATTATTAAGTAGTATATAGTAGTTTAATTGTTTATGTATTTTGGCATTACGAGGTTTTGGAGTTTACTGATATAACTGTGTATGCATTTAGTGGTTTATAGGTTTTATTTAAAAAATAAAATAACATAAAATTTATTTTTATTATTTTTTCATATTTTCAAAGTTTATAACCTTTGAAAATATAATAATTTTTAAATTTTTTTCAAAAGCGAATTCAATATTTAGTTATAATAATCATTATATTTATATATCATATAAATTCAATATAAACAATTTTATTGATAAATATTCTAATAATGATCAAAAAATAAATTAATAAACAATTATTAATAAAAATAGATATCAATTAAAATATAAATACAGAATCTAAAATGATTCAGAAGGAGCGGAAAATATATTACTATATAATAAATTTTAGTTTTAAAAGTTTTTATTCTTTTAATAAGTTTATCTATATTTTTCGATGAAAAATAATTTATATAAATTATATTTGTCTAACTCATAATTTATTTTGTAATTAATATTTATATAAAAATAAACAAATAAATAATTAAAATGAATATTTAAAATTATAATGAAAAAAATAATATTGAAGTTTATTATTTATTATTTAGAATTACCGGTTTAAAAAAATTATTATTTATTATTTATGGTTTTAGAGATATAGGAGTTATTTATTTAAGTATTTAGGCATTTAGTGGTTTATAGGTTTTATTTTTTCATCTTTGAAAATATAATAATTTTAAAATTCTTTTCAAAAGTGAATTCAATTTTTAGTTATAATAATCATTATATTTAAATATCATATAAATTCAATATAAACAATATTATTGATAAATATTCTAATAATGATCTAAAAATAAATTAATAATCTATTATTAATAAGATAGATATCAATTAAAATATAATTACAAAACCAATAATGATTCAGAAGACAAGCAAATTATATTATTATATAATAATTTTTTGTTTTTAATTTTTTTTTAAATTAGTTTATCTATATATTTTTTGATGAAAAATAATTTATATAAATTATAATTGTCTAACTCATTATTTATTTTGTAATTAATATTTATATAAAAATAAACAAATAAATAATTAAAATGAATATTTAATATTATAATGAAAAAAATAAAAATGGATTTATTGTTTATTATTTAGGATATATCTGATTAAAAAAATTATCTATTTAGGGTTTTCGAGATTTAGAAGTTATTCATTTAAGTATTTAGGCAATTAGTGGTATATAGGTTTTATTTAAACAATGAAATAACAAATAAATTATTTTTGATAATTTTTCAAATTTTCAAAGATTATAACCTTTGAAAATATAATAATTTCAAAATTTTTAAAAAATGTGAATACAATATTTAGTAATAATAATTATTATAACAATATATAATATAAACTAAATATAAATAATTTTATTGATAGATATTATATCAATTATGAAAAAATAAATTAAAACACTATTATTAATATGATAGATATAAATTAAAATTTAATTACAAAAACTAAAATGATTAAAAATCAAAGTAAATTTATTACTAAATAATAATTTTTGATTTTTAGTGTTTTCCTCATTTTATAAGATTATATATTTTTTTGATAAAACATAAATTATTTAAATTATATTTGTATAACTCATAATTTATTTTGTAATTAATATTTCAATAAATTATTTAAATTATATTTAAGGTTTACGAGTTTAAAGGTTTAAGTATTTAGGGGCTTCGGGGCTTAAGAGTTTAGAGATTTATGTGTTTAGGTATTTAAAGGTTTATAAGTTTTATTTAAACAATGATATTACAAAAAAATTATTTTTTGTTATTTTTTCTCAATTTTGAAGGTTATAACCTTCGATAATATAACAATTTTTAAATTTTTTTAAATGTGAATACTATATTTAGTTATGATAATAACTAAATATACTTGTAATTAATATTTGTCTCACTAATAATTTATTTTGTAATTAATATTTTTATACAAATAAACTGATAAATAATTAAAATAAAAATTTAAAATTATACTGAATAAAAATTAAAATGAGATTTATGATTTATTATTAATGTATACCTGTTTAATGGTTTTGAGATTTAAAATTTTTTGAAATGTGAATACAATATTTAGTTATAATATTATTAATAATCATACATCATATAAATTCAATATAAATAATTTTATTGATTGTTATTATAATAATGATCAAGGTTTATTTAATAAATTTATTTCTTTTATAAGCATATATATATTTTTTGATTAAAAATAAATTATTTAAATTATATTTGTCTTACTCATAATTTATTTTGTAATAAATATTTCTATAAAAATAAACTAATAAATAATTAAATG
This sequence comes from Sapria himalayana, assembly GCA_029783825.1. Classification (NCBI taxonomy): domain Eukaryota; kingdom Viridiplantae; phylum Streptophyta; class Magnoliopsida; order Malpighiales; family Rafflesiaceae; genus Sapria; species Sapria himalayana. The sequence continues at coordinate 65,309 of JAREIK010003089.1, forward strand.
AATATTAAAAATTATAATAAATAAAAATAAAAATTAGATTTATTAATTATTATGTATTATATAATGATTTAATGGTTTATGGATTTAGGTATTACTGGGTTTAAAAGTATACTTATTTTTTGCGTATTCATTTAGTGGTTTATTGGTTTTATTTATAAAATTAAATAACAAAAAATTAATTTTTTTTTGATATTTTCAAAGGTTATAACCTTTGAAAATATAATACTTTTTAAATTTTTTTCTAAAGCGAATTCAATATTAAGTTATAAAAATCATTATATTTATATATCATATAAATTCAATATAAACAAGTTTTGTGCTTAATATTCTAATAATGATCAAAACATAAATTAATAATCTATTATTAATAAGATAGATATCAATTAAAATATAATTACAAAACATAAAATGATTCATAAGCAACCCAAAATATATTAATATATAATAATTTTTTATTTTGTAATTTTTTTTATTTTAAAAAGTTTATCTATATTTTTTGATTAAAAATAATTTAAATAAATTATATTTTTTTAACTCATTATTTATTTTTTAATTAATATTTATATAAAAATAAACAAATAACTAATTAAAATGAATATTTAAAATTATAATGAAAAAAAATGAGATTTATTATTTATTATTTAGGGTATACCGGTTTAATTTAAAATAGATCTGTCTCACTAAAAATTTATTTTGTAATTTATATTTCTATAAAAATAAACTAATAAATAATTAAAATAAAAATTTAAAATTATACTGAATAAAAATTAAAATGAGATTTATGATTTATTATTAATTTATACCAGTTTAATAGTTTAAGTATTTAGAGGTTTTGTCGGATAGAGGTTTATCGATTCAAGTTTTTAGGCATTTAGTGGTTTATAGGTTTTATTTAAACAATAAAATAACAAAATAATTTTGTAATTTTTTGTGATTTTCATACGTTATAACCTTTGAAAATATAATAATATTTAAAATTTTTTGAAATGTGAATACAATAAATAGTTATAATTATTTTAATAATTATATATAATATAAATTCAATATAAATAATTTTATTGATAGATATTATAATAATGATCAAAAATTAAATTAATAACTATTAATAATAAGATAGATATTAATTAAAAAATATTTACAAAACCCAAATTGATTCAAAATTAAAGTAAAAAATATTATTGGATAATAATTTTTATTTTTAAATTTTTACTATTTTTATAAGCGTATATTTTTTTTTATTAAAAATAAATAATTTAAATTATATTTGTCGCAATCATAATTTATTTTGTAATAAAAATATATATAAAAATAAACTAATAAATAATTAAAATGAATATTTAAAATTATAATAAATTGAAATAAAAATTAGATTTCTTAATTATTAAGTAGTATATGGTGGTTTAATGGTTTATGTATTTAGGCATTACGGGCTTTAAAAGTTTACTGATTTAACTGTGTATGCATTTAGTGGTTTATAGGTTTTATTTAAAAAATAAAATAACAAAATATATATTTTTATTATTTTTTGATATTTCCAAAGGTTATAACCTTTGAAATTTAATAATTTTTAAATTTTTTTCAAAAGCAAATTCATTATTAAGTTATAAAAATCATTATATTTATATATCATATAAATTCAATATAAACAATTTTAGTGATTAATATTCTAATAATGATCAAAAAATAAATTAATAATCTATTATTAATAAGATAGATATCAATTAAAATATAATTACAAAACATAAAATGATTCATAAGGAAACCAAAATATATTACTATATAATAATTTTTGTTTTGTAATTTTTTTTATTTTAAAAAGTTTATCTATATTTTTTTGATTAAAAATAATTTACATAAATTATATTTGTAACTCATAATTTATTTTTTAATTAATATTTATATAAAAATAAACAAATAAATAATTAAAATGAATATTTAAAATTATAATGAAAAAAAATGAGATTTATTATTTATTATTTAGGGTATACCGGTTTAATTTAAATTAGATCTGTCTCACTAATAATTTATTTTGTAATTAATATTTCTATAAAAACAAACTTATAAATAATTAAAATAAAAATTTAAAATTATACTGAATAAAAATTAAAATAAAAATTTAAAATTATGCTGAATAAAAATTAAAATGAGATTTAAGATTTATTATTAAGTTTTACCATTTTAATTGTTTAAGTATTTAGTGGTTTTGTCTTATAGGTTTTTAGCGATTCATGCTTTTAGGCATTTAGTGGTTTATAGGTTTTATTTAAATGATATAATAACAAAAAAATTTGTAATTTTTTGTCTTTTTGATTGGTTATAACCTTTGAAAATATAATAATATTTAAAATTTTTTGAAATGTGAATACAATATTTAGTTATGATAATATTAATAATTATATATCATATAAATTCAATATAAACAATTTTATTGATAGATATTATAATAATCATCAATATTAAATTAATAAACTATTAATAATAAGATAGATATTAATTAAAAAAATTTATAAAACCCAAATTGATTCATAATTAAAGTAAAATATATTACTTAATAAGAATTTTAATTTTAAAATTGTTACTTATTTTATAAGCGTAAATACTTTTATTGATTAAAAATAAATTATTTAAATTATATTTCTCGCACTCATAATTTATTTTGTAAAAATTATTTCTTGAGAAATAAACTAATAAATAATTAAAATATATATTTAAAATTATAACAAATAGAAATAAAAATTAGATTTATTAATTATTCAATAGTATATAGCGGTTTAATGGTTTATGTATTTAGGCATTACTCGGTCTAGGAGTTTACTTATTTAACTTTGTATGCATTTAGTGGTTATAGGTTTTAATTAAAAAATAATTAAACAAAAAATTTATTTTTATTATTTTTTGATATTTTCAAATGTTATAACCTTTGAAAATATAATAATTTTTAAATTTTTTTCAAAAGTGAATTCAATATTTAGTTATAATAATCATTATATTTATATTTCATATAAATTCAATATAAACATTTTTATTGATAAATATTCTAAATGTGAATAATCATTATAATAACAAAAAAATTATATTTGATATTTTCTCACATTTTCAAGGTTATAACCTTTGAAAATATAATAATTTTAAATTTTTTTAAAAATGTGAATGCTATATTTAGTAATAAGAATCATTATAAATATATATAATATAAACTAAATATAAACAATTTTATTGATAGATTTGATATCAATTATCAAAAAATAAATTAATATGCTATTATTAATATGATAGATATAAATTAAAATATAATTGCAAAACATTAAATTATTCAAAATCAAATTAAAATTTATTACGAAATAATAATTTTTGTTTTTTAGTTTTTGCTTCTTTTTATAAGCTTATATTTTTTTTGATTAAAAATAAATTATTTAAATTATATTTAAGGTATACGAGTTTAAAGTTTTAAGTGTTTAGGGGCTTTTGTGTTTAAGAGTTTATAGATTTAAGTGTTTAGGCATTTAGTGGTCTATAAGTTTTATTTAAACAATGATATAACAAAAAATTTATTTTTATTTTTTTTTCTGATTTTTTAATGTGATAACCTTATAAAATATAAAAATTTCTAATTTTTTTCAAATGTAAATATAATATTTAGTTATAATAATCTTAGTAAATACAAGTCATTTAAATTCAATATAAATAATCACATTGCTAGATATTATAATAATGACCAATACATAAATTAATAAACTATTATTAATAAGATAGATATTATTTAAAATATATTTGCAAAATCTAAATTTACGTAAAATCAAAGTATATATTACTAAATAATAATTTTTTAAAGATTTTACTTTTTTTATAAGTTTATATTTTTGTTATTAAAAATAAATTATTTAAATTATATTTGACTTCCTCATAATTTATTTTTTATTTATAATTCTATAAAAATAAACTAATAAATAATTAAAATGAATATTTAAAATTATAATGAATACAAATAAAATTGAGATTTATTATTTATTATTCAGGATATACTAGTTTAATGGTTTAAGTATTTAGGTGTTTTGGGGTTTAGTCATTTAAGTGTTTATGAATTTGGTGATTTTCTCTAATTTTTGAAGGTTATAACCTTTGAAAATATAATAATTTTATATTTTTTTAAAATGTGAATATAATATTTAGTTATAATAATCTTGATAATTATATATAATTTAAAATCAATATAAATTATTTTAATAATAAATATTATAATAATGATCAATAAATAAATTAATAAACTATTATTAATTAAAATGATATAAATTAAAATATAATTGCAAAATCTAAAATTATTCAAAATTAAATTAAAATAAATTACTAAATAATAATATTTTGTTATGAAAATTTTGTCTTTTATTATAATCATATAATTTTATGATCAAAAATAAATTATTTAAATTATATCCATCTCATTAATAATTTATTTTGTAATTAAGATTTCAATAAAAATAAACTGATAAATAATTAAAACGAATATTTAAAATTATAATGAATACTAATAAAAATGAGATTTATTATTTATAATTAGAGTATACTAATTTAAAGGCTTATGTATTTATGGGCTTCTGGGTTTAGGAGTTTAGTCATTAAGAATTTAAGTATTTTATGGTTTATAGATTTTTTTAAAAAATCTAATAACAAAAAATTTTATTTTTTATTTTTAATTATTTTCAAAGGTTATAACCTTTGAAAACTTAATAATTTTTAAATTTTTTTAAAATGTGAAAATCTTATTTTGTTATAATATTCTAAATAATTATATATTATGTAAATTCAATATAAATAATTTTTTATAGATATTATTATTACGATAATAAAATAAATTAATAAACTATTATTAATAAGATAAATATTAAATAAAATGTATTTGCAAAACCTAAATTGATTCAAAATCAAAGTAAAATATATTAATAAGATAGATATTAAATAAACCTATTATTAATAAGATAAAATATACAGGTTTAAAAGATTATATATTTAGGAGTTTTGTGATTTAAGAATTTAGTGAAATAAGTGTTTAAGCATTTATCAGTTTATAGGGTTTATTTAAGAAAGAAAATAACAAAAAAAATTTTTTGTTATTTGTTATCATTTTTGAAGGATATAACCTTTGAAACTATAATAATTTTTAAATTTTTTTAAATGTGAATACTATATTTAGTTATGATAATCTTAATAATTATATATCATGTAAATTCAATATAAACAATTATATTGATATATATATTATAATAATGATCATTCAAAAGATTAATAAACAATTATTAATAAGATAAATATTGTTTAAAATATATTTACAAACTCTAAAATTATTCAAAATGAAAGTGAAATATTTACAAAACCTAAAATATATAAGCTTATATATTTTTGATGAAAAATAAATTATTTAAATTATATTTGTCTAACTATTAATTTATTTTTTAATTTATATTTCTATAAAAATAAATTAATAAATAATTAAAATGTATATATAAAATTATAATGAATACTAATAATAATGAGATTTATTATTTATTATTTAGGGTATACCTATTTAATGGGTTAAGTTTATTGTGGTTTTGGGGTTAATGAGTTTATTGATTTATATGTTTACACATTTAGGTGTTTATAGGTTTTATTTAATTAATGAAATAACAAAAAATTTATTTTTATGAATTTTCGTGATTTTCAAAGGTTATAACATTTGAAAATATAATAATTTTTTAATAGTTCTAAAATATTAATACTATACTTAGTTATAATAATCTTAATAATTATATTTGATGTAAATTCAATATAAAAAATTTTATTAATATATATTATTTTGATGATCAAAAAATAAATTAATAAACTATTATTAATAAGACAGATATTAATTAAAATATATTTGCAGAACCCAATTTAATTCAAAATCAAAGTAAATTATATTAATAAATAAAATTTTAAATTTTAAAAAATTTTGTTTATTTTTATACGCTTATATATATTTTCATAAAAAATAATTTATTTAAATTATATATGTCTCGCTCATTAATTATTTTGTAATTAATATTGCTATTAAAATAAACTAAAAAAATAAATAAAATGAATATTTAAAATTATAATGAATACAAATAAAAATGAGATTTATTATTTATTATTTAGGTTATATAGGTTTAATGGTTTAAGTATTTAGGGGGTTTTGGGGTTTAGGAGTCTAGAGATTTAAATGTTTAGGCATTTAGTTGTTTATAAGTTTTATTTAAATAATAAAAAAATTATTTTTGTATTTTTTTTTATCATTTTTGAAGGTTATAACCTTTGAAAATATAATAATTTTTAAATTTTTTTCAAATGTGAATATAACATTTAGTTATAATAATCTTAATAATTATAAGACATTTAAATTCAATATAAGTAATTTTATTGTTAGATATTATAAAATTGATCAAATAATAAATTAAAAACCAATTCTTTATTAATTTGATAGCAATTAATATATAATTGCAAAACCTATATATAATGATTCAAAATCAAAGTAAAATATATTAATAAATAATAATTTTTTGTTTTCAAATTTTTACTTCTTTTAATAAGCTTATATATTTTTTTTTGATTGAAAATAAATTATTAAAATTATAGTTGTCTTGCTCATTATTTATTTTGTAATTAATATTTCTTTAAAAAATAAACTAATAAATAATAAAAATGATATTTAAAATTATAATGAATACAAATTAAAATGAGATTTATGATTTATTATATGTGGTATCCCGGTTTAATGGTTTGATTATTTAGGAGTTTTATCATTTAGTAGTTTATCAATTTATGTTTTTAGGTATTTTGTGGTTTATATAGGTTTTATTTATAGAATAAAAATAAAAATTTTTTTTTAGATTTTTTCTGATTTTAAAAGGTTATGATACCCTTTGAAAATAAAATAATTTTTAAAATTTTTTAAAATGTGAATACCATGTATAATTATATTAATCTTACTAATTATATATCATATAATTTCAATATAAATAATTTTAATGATAGATATTATAATAATGATCAAAAATTAAATTAATAAACTATTATTAAAAAAATAAATATTAATTAAAATATATTTACATAACACAAAATGATTAAAAATCAAATAAAAATATATTACTAAATAATAATATTTAATTTTTAAAATATTCCTTCTTTTTATAAGCTTATATTTTTTTTATTAAAATTAATTATTTAAATAATATTTGTCTCACTCGAAATTTATTTTGTAATTAATTTTTCTAAAAAGTTAAACTATAAATAATTAAAATGAATATTTAAAATTATAATAAATAGAAAAAAATGAGATTTATTATTTATTAAGTAGTATATAGATGTTAAAAGGTTTATGTATTTAGGGGTTTCGGGATTTATGAGCTTACTGATTTAAGTAAGTAATCATTTAATGATCTATAGTTTTTAATTAAAAAAATGAATAAGAAAAAATTTATTATTATTATTTTTTCTCATTTTTTAAGGTTATAACCTTTGAAAATATAATAATTTTTGAATATTTTTCAAAAGTGAATACAATATTTAGTAATAATAATCATTATATTTATATATCATATAAATTCAATATAAACTATTTTATTGATAAATATTCTAATAATGATCAAAAAATAAATTAATAATCTATTATTAATAAGATAGTTATCAATTATAATATAATTACAAAACCTAAAATGATTCAGAAGCAAAGCAAAATATATTACTATATATTAATTTTTTGTTTTGAATTTTATTTTCTTTTAAAAAGTTTATCTATATTATTTTGATGAAAAATAATTTATATAAATTATATTTGTGTGACTCATAATTTATTTTGTAATTAATATTTATATAAAAATAAACAAATAAATAATTAAATTTGAATATTTAAAATTAAAATTAAAAAAAAATGAGATTTATTCTTTATTATTTATGAATACTGGTTTAATTTAAATTAGATCTGTCTCACTAATAATTTATTTTGTAATTAATATTTGTATAAAAATAAACAAATAAATAATTAAATTTGAATATTTAAAATTAAAATGAAAAAAAAATGAGATTTATTCTTTATTATTTAGGAATACCGGTTTAATTTAAATTAGATCTGTCTCACTAATAATTTATTTTGTAATTAATATTTGTATAAAAATAAACTGATAAATAATTAAAATAATAATTAAAATTATATTGAATAATTAAAATAATTTATTTTGTTCCTCTCTCAATTCTAGAATGATTGCTAAAGCTCTAACCAAAATAATAGGAGCTTTTACTTTATCTCTATTATGTCTCAACATATTTGATGTTGAATCACTGTGCTATAAAGTACAGATTAGATTCGTCTCTACAACTACATGGTGCATACAAAGTATAAAATACAAAGTCGGAAATAAGACTATAAGTTTGAATCTTTCACTCCCGTGTGGCTGGTCTGGACTCCATTGCTTACTGGCCCTGCTTGGTGATGCTTCAGATATTTCCGGCTCTCCAATTAATCATCGATTACCCTCTACTCCTGTTGGGCGATGGTTGAGTAGCCTTCTATGCTGCCTGATAGGTCTAGTGGGACCCACTCCTAGCTACTCTTGGGTTTACACCCAACCACTTTGCTCGGTCTCGTCAGTTGTCTGAATGTTATAATCCCGGCTTGATAGTGGCGCCCTATACAAGTTGGTGGCCCATACTTCTGTCCGCTTCTAGGACTTGCTGGCCCCTCTAAATGCTACACCAAAATCGACAATATTATGTGCACGTGTGCACTGTGGTCCGTCGGTATGTGTGTGTGGTGCATCAGTATCAGGGTTTAGGAGTTTAGTAATTTAAGTATTTAGGTATTTTGTGGTTTATAGGTTTTATTTAAATAATTAAATAACAAAAAATTATTGTTATGAGTTTTTCTCATTTTCCAGGTTATAACCATTGAAAATATTATAATTTTTAATTTTTTTTCAAATGTTAATACAATATTTAATTATATTAATCATAAAAATTAAATATCATGTAAATTCAATATAAATAATTTTATTGATCTATATTGTAATACTGATCATAAAATAGATTAATAAACTATTATTAATAAGATAGATATTAATTAAAATATATTTGCAAAGCCTAAAACGATTCAAAATCAAAGTAAAATATATGACTAAATAATAATTTTTTATTTTTAAAATTTTAATACTATTTATAACCTTATAAATTTTTTTGATGAAGATAAATTAATTAAATTATATTTGTCTCATTCATTTTTTTATTTTGCAATTAATATTTATATAAAAATAAACTAATAAATAATTAAAATGAATATTGAAATTATAATGAATACAAATAAAAATTAGATTTATGATTAATTATTTAAGGTATACCGGTTTAATTGTTTAAGTATTTAGGAGTTTAGTAGTTTAGTGATTTACGTGCTTTGACATTTCGTAGTTTATATGTTTTATTTAAATAATGAAATAACAAAAAATTTATTTTTAAAATTATTTATCAATTTTGAAGGTTATAACCATTATAAATATAATAATTTTTAAATTTTTTTCAAATGTGAATAAAATATTTAGTTATAATAAACTTAATAATTATATATCATGTAAATTAAATATAAACAATTTTATTGATAGATATTAATAGACTAAATATAAATATAAAATTAATAATGATCAATAAATAAATTAATAATCTTTTATAAATTGATAGATATTTATATATTATTTATAAATACATAAACCTTTAAAGATGGTTTAAATGTTGAAGTATTTATGAGTTTTGGGGTTTTGGGGTTTAGGAGTTTAATGATTCAAGCATTTAGGCATTTAGTAGTTTATAGGTTTTATATAAACAATAAAATAACAAAAAATTTATTTTTGTGATTTTATCTCATTTTCAAAGATGATACCTTTAAAAATATAATAATTTTTAAATTATTTTCAAACGTAAATATAATATTTAGTTATAATAATCTTTATAATTATATATCATGTAAATTCAATATAAACAATTTTATTGATAAATATTCTAATAATGATAAAAAAATAAATTAATAATCTATTATTAATAAGATAGATATCAATTAAAATATAATTACAAAACCTAAAATGATTCAGAAGCCAAGCAAAATATATTACTATATAATAATTTTTTGTTTTAAATTTTTTTTCTTTTAAAAAGTTTATCTATTATTTTTTGATCAAAAATAATTTATATAAATTATTTTTGTCTAGCTCAATTTATTTTGTAATTAATATTTATATATAAATAAACAAATAAATAATTAAAATGAATATTTAAAATTATAATGAAAAAAATGAGATTTTTTATTTATTATTTAGGGATACTGTTTTAATTTAAATTAGATTTGTCTCACTAATAATTTATTTTGTAATTAATATTTCTATAAAAATAAACTGATAAATAATTAAAATAAAAATTTTAAATTATACTGAATAAAAATTAAAATTAGATTTATGATTTATTATTAATCTATACCAGTTTAATGGATAAGTATTTAAAGTTTTTGTTGATTAGGAGTTTAGCAATTTATGTTTTTAGGCTGTTAGTGGTTAATAGGTTTTATTTAAAAAATAAAATAACAAAAAAAATTTTTATAATTTGTTATCATTTTCATAAGTTATAATAATATTTACAATTTTATTGATAAATAATATATCATATAAAATTGTAATAATTTTTTGAAATGTGAATATAATATTTAGTTATAATAAAATTAATAATTATATATGATATAAATTCAATATAAATAATTTTATTGATAGATATTATAATAATGATCAAAAATTAAATTAATAAACTATTAATACTAAGATAGATATTAATTAAAAAATATTTACAAAACCCAAATTGATTCAAAATTAAAGTAAAATATATTACAGGATAATAATTTTTAATTTTTAAATTTTTACTTTTTTATAAGCATATATATATTTTTTGATTAAAAATTAATTATTTATATTATATGTGTCGCACTCATAATTTATTTCGTAATAAAAATTTCTATAAAAATAAATTAATAAATAATTAAAATGAATATTTAAAATAATAATAAATTGAAATATAAATTCAATTTATTAAGTAGTATATAGTGGTATAATGGTTTATGTATTTAGATATTACGGGGTTTAAGAGTTTACTAATATAACTGTGTATGCATTTAGTGGTTTATAGGTTTTATTTAAAAGATAAAATAATATAAAATTTATTTTTATTATTTTTTCATATTTCCAAAGGTTATAACCTTGAAAACATAATAATTTTTTAACTTTTTTCAAAAGTGAATTCAATATTTAGTTATAATAATCATTATATTTATATATCATATAAATTTAATATAAACAATTTTATTGATAAATATTCTCATAATGATAAAAAAATAAATTAATAAACAATTCTTAATATGAAAGATATCAATTAAATTATAATTAAAAAATCTAAAATTATTCAGAAGGAGAGCAAAATATATTACTATATAATAAATTTAAGTTTTTAATTTTTTATTCTTTTTATAAGTTTATGTATATTTTTTGATAAAAAATAATTTATATAATTTATATTTGGCTAACTCATAATTTATTTTGTAATTAATATTTATATAAAAATAAAAAAATAAATAATTAAAATGAATATTTAAAATTATAATGAAAAAAATAATATTCAGATTTATTATTTATTAATAATGGTTACAGGTTTAAAATGATTATTATTTATTATTATTGGTTTTAGAGATTTAGGAGTTATTGAATTAAGTGTTTAGGCATTTAGTGGTTTATAGGTTTTATTTAAACAATGAAATATCAAAAAATATATATATTTTTTATTTTTTCACATTTTAATAGGTTATATACTTTGAAAATATAATAATTTTAAATTTTTTTTCAAAAGCGAATTTAATATTTAGATATAATAATCATTATATTTAAATATCATATAAATTAAATATAAACAATTTTATTTATAAATATTCTAATAATGATCAAAAAATAAATTAATAATCTATTATTAATAAGATAGATATCAATTAAAATATAATTACAAAACATAAAATGATTCATAAGGAAACCAAAATATATTACTATATAATAATTTTTTGTTTTGTAATTTTTTTTTATTTTAAAAAGTTTATCTATATTTTTTTGATTAAAAATAATTTACATAAATTATATTTGTCTACCTCATTATTTATATTTAATCAATATTTATATAAAAATAAACAAATAAATAATTAAAATGAATATTTAAAATTATAATGAAAAAAATAAAAATGAGATTTATTATTTATTATTTATTATTTAGGGTATATCTGATTAAAAAAATTATCTATTTAGGTTTTTCGAGATTTAGAAGTTATTCATTTAAGTATTTAGGCATTTAGTGGCTTATAGATTTTATTCAAACAATGAAATCACAAATAAATTATTTTTGATATTTTTTTCAAATTTTCAAAGATTATAACCTTTGAAAATATAATAATTTTAAAATTTATTTAAAAATGTGAATACAATATTTAGTAATAATAATTATTATAAAAATATATAATATAAACTAAATATAACCAATTTAATTGATAGATATTATATCAATTATCAAAAAATAAATTAATTAACTATTATTAATATGATAGATATAAATTAAAATTTCATTACAAAAACTAAAATTATTAAAAATCAAAGTAAATGTATTACTAAATAATACTTTTTATTTTTTATTTTTTGCCTCATTTTATAAGATTATATATTTTTTGATAAAAAATAAATTATTTAAATTATATTTGCATCGCTCATACTTTATTTTTTAAATAATATTTCAATAAATTATTTAAATTATATTTAAGGTTTACGAGTTTAAAGGTTTAAGTATTTAGGGGTTTCGGGGTTTAAGAGTTTAAAGATATATGTGTTTAGGTATTTAATGGTTTATAAGTTATATTTAAACAATGATATAACAAAAAATTTATTTTTTGTTATTTTTTCTCATTTTTTAAGGTTATAACCTTTGAAAATATAACAATTTTTAATTTTTTTTTAAAATGTGAATACTATATTTAGTTTTGAAAATATTAATAATTAGTTATCATATAAATTCAATATAAACAATTATATTGATAGATATTATAATAATGATCAAAAAATAAATTAATAAACTATTATAAATAAGATAGATATTATTTAAAATATATTTGCAAAACCAAAATTTATTCAAAATCAAAGTAAAATAAATTACTAAATAATAATGTTTTTCATGTATTGCTTCTTTTTATAAGTTTATATTTTTTGTTTTTAAAAGTATATTATTTAAATTATATTTCTCTTACTCATAATTTATTTTGTAATAAACATTTTTATACAAATAAACTAATAAATAATTAAATGAATATTTAAAATTAGATTTATTAATTATTATGTACTATATGGTGGTTTAATAGTTTATGTATTTTGGTATTACGGGGTTTAAGATTATACTAATTTAATTGTGTGTGAAATTAGTGGTTTATAAGATTTATTTAAACAACAAAATAACAAAAAATTTATTTTTATTATTTTTTTATATTTTCAAATGTTATAACCTTTGAAAATATAATAATTTTTAATTTTTTTTTAAAAGCGGATTCAATATTTAGTTATAATAATCATTATATTTATATATCATATAAATTCAATATAAACAATTTTTAGTGATTAATATTCTACTAATGATCAAAAACTAAATTAATAATCTATTATTAATAAGATAGATATCAATTATAATATAATTACAAAACATTAAATGATACATAAACAAACCAAAATATATTACTATATAATAATTTTTGTTTTGTAATTTTTTTTATTTTAAAAATGTTATCTATATTGTTTTGATTAACAATAATTTACATAAATTATATTTGTCTAACTCCTAATTTATTTTTTAATTAGTATTTATATAAAAATAAAAAATAAAAAATTAAAATGAATATTTAAAATTATAATGAAAAAAAATGAGATTTATTTTTTATTATTTAGGGTATACCGGTCTAATTTAAAGTATATCTATCTCACTAATAATTTATTTTGTAATTAATATTTCTATAAAAATAAACTGATAAATAATTAAAAAAAAATTTAAAATTATACTGAATAAAAATTAAAATAAGATTTATGATTTATTATTAATGTATACCAATTTAATAGTTTAAGTATTTAGTAGTTTTGTCATAGAGGTGTTTAGCGATTCATGTTTTTAGGCATTTAGTGGTTTCTAGGTTTTATTTAAACAAGAAAATAACAAAAAAAAATTTAATTTTTTGTCATTTTCATAGGTTATAACCTTTGAAAATATAATAATATTTAAAATTTTTTGAAATGTGAATACAATATTTAGTTATAATAATTTTAATAATTATATATCATATAAATTCAATATAAATAATTTTATTGATATATATTATAATAATGATCAAAAATTAAATTAATAAACTATTAATAATAAGGTAGATATTAATTAAAAAATATTTACAAAACCTAAATTGATTCAAAATTAAAGTAAAAAATATTATTGGATAATAATTTTTAATTTTTAAATTTTTACTTCTTTTATAACCGTATATATTTTTTTATTAAAAATAAATAATTTAAATTATATTTGTCGCACTCACAATTTATTTTGTAATAAAAATTTATTTATAAATAAACTAGTAAATAATTAAAATTATAATAAATTGAAATAAAAATTAGATTTCTTAATTATTAAGTAGTCTATATCGGTTTAATGCTTTATGTATTTAGGCATTACGGGCCTTAGGAGTTTACTGATTTAACTATGTATGCATTTAGTGCTTTATAGGTTTTATTAAAAATTAAAATAAAAAAAATATTTATTTTTATTATTTTTTTATATTTTCAAAGGTTATAACCTTTGAAAATATAATAAATTTTAAATTTTCTTTAAATATGAATTCAATATTTAGTTATAATAATCATTATATTTATATATCATATAAATTCAATATAAAAAAAATTATTCTAATTAATATTGATAAATATTCTAAATGCATACATAGTTATATTGATAAATAATATTTATCTATTTAATATTGATAAATAATTTTGATAAATATTATTCTAATTATATTTATCATTATTTTGATAAATATTCTAATAATGATCAAAAAATAAATTAATAATCTAGTATTAATAAGATAGATAGCAATTAAAATATAATTACAAAACCTATAATGATTCAGAAGCAAAGCAAGCTATATTACTATATAATAATTTTTTGTTTTTAATTTTTTTTCTTTTAATAAGTTTATATATATATATTTTGATGAAAAATAAATTAAAATAAATTATATTTGTCTAACTTATAATTTATTTTTTAAATAATATTTATATAAAAATAACTAATTAAATAATTAAAATGAATATTTAAAATTATAATGAAAAAAAATGAGATTTATTCTTTATTATTTAGGTTATACCGGTTTAATTTAAATTATATCTGTCTCACTAATAATTTATTTTGTAATAAATATTTCAATAAAAATAAACTGATAAATAATTAAATAAAAATATAAAATTATACTGAATAAAAATTAAAATGAGATTTATGAATTATTATTAATGTATACCACTTTAATATTTTAAGTATTTAGATGTTTTATCGATTAGGACTTTAGTGATTTATGTTTTTCGGCATTTAGTAGTTTATTAGTTTTGTTTAAACAATGAAATAATAAAAAATTATTTTTGATATTTTTTCACATTTTCAAAGATTATAACCTTGGACAATATAATAATTTTAAAATTTTTTAAAAATGTGAATACAATATTTAGTCATAATAATCATTATAATTATATATAATATAAACTAAATATAAACAATTTTATTGATAGATATGATATCAATGATCAAAAAATAAATTAATAACTTATTATTATTATGATGGATATAAATTATAATATAATTGTAAAACCTAAATTTATTCAAAATCCAAGTAAAATTTATTACTAAATAAAAATTTTTATTTTTTAGTTTTTGCATCTTTTTATAAGCTTATATATTTTTTCGATGAAAAATAAATTATTTAAATTATATATGTCGCACTAATAATTTATTTTGTCATTAATATTTCTTAAAAAATAAACTGATAAATAATTAAAATGAATATTTAAAATTATATTGAATACTACTAAAACTGAGATTTATGATTTATTATTTAGACTATACTAATTTAATGTTTTAAGAATTAATGGGCTTCGGGATTTAGGAGTTTAGTCATTTTAGTATTTAGTCATATAGTGGTTTATAGGTTTTATATAAAAAATAAAATAATATAAAATTTATTTTTCTTATTTTATCTCATTTTTGAAGGTTATAACCTTTGAAAATATAATTATCTTTAAATTTTTTTTTGAAAAGTGAATACAATATGAAATTATAATAATCATAATAATTATAAAATATAAATTCAATATAAACTATTTTATTGATATTTATAATAATAATGATCATTAAAAAGTAATAACCTATTATTAAAAAGATAAATTTTGTTTAAAATATATTTGCAAAACCTAAAATGACTCAAAATCAAGGTGAAATATTTTACTAAATATTAATTTTAAATTTTTAAATTTTTGTATCCATTTATGAGACTATATATTTTTTGATGAAAAATAAATTATTTAAATTTTATTTGTCTCACTAATAATTTATTTTTTAATTTATATTTCTATAAAATTAAACAAATAAATAATTAAAATGTATATTTAAAATTATAATGAATACTAAAAAAATGAGATTTATGATTTATTATTTATGGGATAACTATTTAATTGTTTAAGTTTTTTGTGGTTTTGGGGTTAAGCCGTTTATTGATTTATATGTTTACACATTTTCGTGTTTATAGGTTTTATTTAATCAATGAAATAACAAAAAATTTATTTTTATGAATTTTCGTGATTTTCAAAGGTTATAACCTTTAAAAATATAATAATTTTTTAGTAGTTCTAAAATATGAATACAATACTTAGTTATAATAATCTTAATAATTATATTTGTTGTAGATTCAATATAAAAAAATGTATTAATATATATTATAAAAATGATCAAAATTTAAATTAATAAATTATTATTAATAAAATAGATATTCATTAAAATATATTTGCAGAACCTAAAATAATTCAAAATCAAAGTAAATTATATTACTAAATAAAATTTTAAATTTTTGAAATTTTGTTTATTTTTATAAGCTTAATTTTTTTTTATTAAAAATAATTTATTAGAATTATATCTATCTCACATATTATTTATTTTGTAATTAATATTTCTATAAAAATAAACTGGAAATATTTAAAATGAATATTTAAAATTTTAATGAATGCAAATAAAAATGAGATTTAGTATTTATTATTTAGGTTATATAGGTTTAATGGTTTAAGTATTTAGGGGGTTTTGGGGTTTAAGAGTCTAGAGATTTAAATGTTTAGTCATTTAGTGGTTTATAAGTTTTATTTAAATAATAAAATAATAAAAAATTATTTATGTGATTTTTTATCATTTTTGAAGGTTATAACCTTAGAAAATATAATAATTTTTAAATTTTTATCAAATGTAAATATAATATTTAGTAATAATAACTTAATAATTATAAGACATTTTAATTGAATATAACTAATTCTATTGTTCGATATTATAAAAATGATCAAATAATAAATTAATAAATGATTATTAATAAGATTGATCGCAATTAAAATATAATTGTGAATCCTATATATAATGATTCAAAATCAACGTAAAATATATTACTAAATATTAAGTTTTTGTTTTTAAATTTTTACTACTTTATATAAGCTTTTCTTTGATTAAAAATAAATTATTAAAATTATATTTGCCTCACTCATTATTTATTTTGTGATTGATATTTCTATAAAAAATAAACTAATAAATAATTAAAATGAATATTTAAAATTATAATGAATACAAATTAAAATGAGATTTATGATTTATTATATATGGTATGCCGGTTTAATGGTTTGATTATTTTGTGGTTTATAGGTTTTATTTATATAATAAAAATTTAAAATTCTATTTTTGATTTTTTTTGATTTTCAAAGGTTATAACCTTTGAAAATAACATAATTTTTAAAACTTTTTGAAATGTGAATACAATGTATAATTATATTAATCTTACTAATTATATATCATATAATTTCAATATAAATAATTTTAATGATAGATATTATAATAATGATCAACAATTAAATTAATAAACTATTATTAATAATATTAATATTAACTAAAATATATTTAAATAACACAAAATGATTCAAAATCAAATAAAAATATATTACTAAAAAATAATATTAAATATTTTAAATTTTCCTTTTTTTTATAAGCTTATATTTTTTTTATTAAAAGAAATTATTCAAATAATATTTGTCTCACTGGAAATTTATTTTGTAATTAATTTTTCTAAAAAAATAAACTATAAATAATTAAAATTATAATAAATAGAAATAAAAAAGAGATTTATTATTTATTAAGTAGTATATAACTGTTAAAAGGTTTATGTATTTATGGGTTTCGGGATTTATGAGTTTACTGATTTAAGTAAGTAAGAATTTAATGATCTATAGTTTTTTTTTTAAAAATGAAATAACAAAAAATTTGTTTTTTTTATTTTTTCACATTTTCAAATGTTATAACCTTTTAAAATATAGTAATTTTAAATTTTTTTTAAAAGTGAATTCAATATTTAATTTTAATAATAATTATATTTATATATCATATAAATTCAATATAAATATTTTTATTGATAAATATTCTAATAATGATGAAAAAATAACTTAATAAGATCGATATCAATTAAAATATATTTACAAAACCTAAAATGATTCACAAGCAAAGTGAAATATATTACTATATAATAATTTTTTGTTTTGAAATTTTTTTTTCTTTTAAAAAGTTTATCTATATTATTTTGATGTAAAAATATTTATATAAATTATATTTGTGTAACTCATAATTTATTTTGTAATTAATATTTATATAAAAATAAACAAATAAATAATTAAATTTGAATATTTAAAATTAAAATAAAAAAATGAGATTTATTCTTTATTATTTAGGATATACCAGTTTAATTTAAATTAGATCTGTCTCACTAATAATTTATATTGTAATTAATATTTCTATAAAAATAAACTGATAACTAATTAACATAAAAATTAAAATTATACTGAATAATTAAAATAATTTATTTTCTTCGTCTCTCATCTCTAGAATGATTGCTAAAGCTCTAACGAAAATAATAGGAGCTTTTACTTTATCTCTATTATGTCTCATCATATTTGATGTTGAATCACTGGGCTATCAAAGGTAATTTAACTCATCTACGCTAACAGACTAAACCAAAGTTGTACCCCTATGTGTTGAAATAGCTAGTTGTTGAGTATGGTATTTATATTGATTATTGTAATTTCTTCTAAAATATCTCTCCTGCACACACTCAAAGTAATTTTTTTAAAACATAGTTCACCTCTAAAAAAATAACCACCTTGTAGCCGATTAGAACAAACTAGCCCAAGGGCAGTTTGAGCAGGGCAAGAAGTATGGGCTCTCTTTCAATCAAGAATCAAAAAATTTATTTTATTGGCATGTCTAAGCCTTTTTTTAATATCCTCATGGATATGAAAAGTATCATTTATTTCTTTTTATCTTAAATGAGTTATGGATACAAGCTCACAAAACCCAAAAAGGCGTAAATGAATCATATTCAAATGTATAAACGGTTTTAATCATTGCTCAAAATATTAGTCTTACATATTGACACTTGTGGTCACAAATCAAAGGAAAAAGCCATGGTGATATTTCCAATCCCAAAAATTTTAGCTATAGAAAGTTATAAAGAGTAGTACTCGAGATTTAACTATTTCTAGGGTCATGACTTTTGGTGTTGAGGAATGTTCAAAGTTACAATCATTCCTAGTGCAATGACTTTGCAATATAAATATAAAATGCACAAGCTATGGTCATATCCAATACTGTGACCCAGTATTATAGTGATTAAATATGTATTCATGATCATTCTTAGTGCCATAACAATATGTTCAACAGAGAGACACAAGTTATGGCATATTCTCATCGATATGATTTTGTGTTCTAGAAACAAAATATATAATCATGACCATTGCTAATGCTACAATAATCTAAAGTAAGAAAGAGACTGAATCCATAACTCACCCCTTGAGTCATGACTTTGTGTTACATATACAAAAATATAAATCTGTTAAATTCCTAAAAGTTATGAATTTCAATTTATATTTAACACTAAATTATTTGATTATAAAAGTGCAAAAAATGAGATTTAGGTTAGGGTTTATGGTTTAAGGTTATAGTTTATGGTTTAAGGTTTAGGATTTAAAGTTTAGGGTTTATGGTTTTTTTTTGAAAAATACACACTTTATTTATCATATAGGTACACAACTTACAAGAGACTAAAAAGCTGACTATTTTATGCTAGTCCACCAAATCCTATGCACTTTAATGATTCTATGCATAAAATACATAAAAAAAACAAAATGCCTAAAAATTCCAAGCGTACGAATACAACTAAAATCACCTGGCATTCCCGGACTTCAGAGTTGGCATTGAGTCATTATGCGCACTGCGTCCTTTCCATTTGGATTTGTACAAGCCTTTTGGAGGAACATGAATGAAGCACCATATTAAAACTATGCAAATAAAAGATTGTGCATGTGTGTGACATGCAGCATCAAGCGGTTGCCTATGTCATTGCTATGAAATGGAATACATGTAAAACTGAATACCCATAAATCCACAAGTCCATATCTATGAAACTTTGTCAATTCATTCTCATCTCTGAATTCCACATTCTTTTGCTCCAATGATACTCAAAAAAGTATCTCTTGGGTTAGAATGCTTCCTCCACCAGATCCAAGAAGTGGTTGTATATTGCACCGACAAAATATCTAAAAATATGCATGCATCAGTGTGCATGTGTGATGAGGTCCATCTCATAGTCTAATTATCTACGCGTACAACCAAGCAAGAATACAAGTAAAATTACAAAATGCTATAAAGATGGGTCTTCTGCTCCCGTGAGTGTAGCATAGCCTAATGTGTATTTACAAAATGCATTAGTGGGCCCCACTTAGAGATACTCATGGGTCCAGTTGCCCTCATTGCATGCTACATAGAGAACAGACAAGATTGTGTGTGTGAGTATGTCATGATCCGTCTCTACAAGTACATGGTGCATACAAAGTCCAAAAAAAAATAAGACTACTAACATAAAATACAAGTTTGAATCTTTCGCTCCCGTGTGGCCGGGATGGACTCCATTCCTTACTGGCCCTGCTTGGTGATGCTTCGGATTTTGCCGGCTCTCCAATTAATCATGGATTACTCACTACTCCTATTGGGCGACGATTGGGTGGCCCTCTATGCTGTCTGATACGGCTAGTGGGACCCACTCCTAGCTCCTCTTGGGTTTACTCCCGAACACTTTGCTCGGTCTCTTTTAATCAAGAATCAAAAAATTTATTTTATTGGGATGTCTAAGCCTTTTTTTATATCCTCGTGGATTTTAAAAGTATCATTTCTTTTTTTTAATATTAAATGAGTTATGTATACAAGCTCACAATACCCAAAAATGTGTAAATGAATCATATTCAAATGTATAAAAGGTTTTAATCATTGCTCAAAATATTAGTATTACATATTGACACTTGAGGTCACAAATCAAAGGAAAAAGCCATGGTGATATTTCCAATCCCAAGAATTTTAGCTATAGAAAGTTATAAAGAGTAGTACACGAGATTTAACTATTTCTAGGGTCATGACTTTTGGTGTTGAGGAATGTTCAAAGTTACAATCATTCCTAGTGCAATGACTTTGCAATATAAATATAAAATGCACAAGCAATGGTCATATCCAATACTGTGACCCAGTATTATAGTGATTAAATATGTATTCATGATCATTCTTAGTGCCATAACAATATGTTCAACAGATAGACACAAGTTATGACATATTCTCATCGATATGATTTTGTGTTCTAGAGACAATTTATACAATCATGACCATTGATAATGCTACAATAATCTAAAGCAAGAAAGAGACTGAATCGATAACTCACCCCTTGAGTCAAGACTTTGTGTTACATATACAAAAAGATAAATCTGTGACATTGCTAAAAGTTGTGAATTTAATTTTAAATTTAACACTTAGTCATTTGATTATAAAAGTGCAAAACATGAATTTAGGATTTAGGGTTTATGGGTTAGGGGTATTGTTTATGGTTTAATGTTTAGTATTTAAAGTTTATGGTTTAAGGTTTAGTATTTAAAGTTTAGTGTTTATTATTTTTTTTGTTTTTTTTGGAAAATACACACTTTATTTATCATTTAGGCACACAACATACAAGATATTAAATAGCTGACTAAAATCGGCCAGCCCACCAAATCCTATGCACCTTAATGATTTTATGCATAAAATACATAAAAAAACATAATGCCTAATAATTCCAAGCATATGAATACAACTAAAATCACCTGGCATTCCTAGACTTCAGATTTGACATTGAGTCATTATGCGCACTGCATCCTTTCCATTCGGATTTGTCCAAGCCTTTTGGAGGAACCTGAATGATGCACCATATTAAAACTATGCAAATATAAGATTGTGCATGTATGTGACATGCAGCATCAAGCATTTGCCTATGTCATTGCTATGCAATGGAATACATGTAAAACTGAATACCCATAAATTCACAAGTTCATATCTACGACACTTTTTCAATTCATTCTCACCTCTGAAATCCACATTCTTTTGCTCCAATGATCCTCAAAAGAGTATCTCTTGGATTAGAATGCTTCCTCTTCGAGATCCAAGAAGTGGCTGTATGTTGCACTGACAAAATATCAAAAAATATGCATGCATCGGTGTGCATGTGGGATGAGGCTTATCTCATAGTATAATTATATAACCATACAACCAAGCTAGAATACAAGTAAAATTACAAAATGCTATAATGATGAGTCTTCTGCTCCTAGGAGTGTAGCATCACCTAATGTGTATTTACAAAATGCATTAGTGGGCCCCACTTAGAGATACTCATGGGTCTAGTTGCCCTCATTGCATGCTACATAGAGAACAGACAAGATTGTGTGTGTGAGTATGTCATGATCCGTCTCTACAAGTACATGGTGCATATAAAGTCCAAAATACAAATAAGACTACAATCATAAACTACAAGTTTGAATCTTTCGCTCTTGTGTGGCTGGTCTGGACTCCATTGCTTACTAGCCCAACTTGGTGATGCTTTAGATTTTGCCGGTTCTCCAATTAATCATGAATTACCCTCTACTCCTATTGGGCGATGGTTGGGTGGCCCTCTATGCTGCCTAATAGGGCTAGTGGGACCCACACCTAGCTACTCTAGGGTTTACTTCCGACCACTTTGCTCGGTCTCATCATTTGTCTGAATGTTATCATCCAGGCTTGCTAGTGGGGCCCTCTACAAGCTGGTAGCACATACTTCTGGCTGCTTCCACGACTTGCTGGCCCCTCTAAATGCTACATCAAAATGGACAAGAATATATGCACGTGTGTTTGTGGTCATTCGCTATGTGTGCGTGGTGCAGCAGTATCAGGGTTTAGGAGTTTATTAATTTAAGTATTTAGGTATTTTGTAGTTTATAGGTTTTATTTAAATAATTAAATAACAAAAAAATTATTTTTATGATTTTTTCTCATTTTCAAGGTTATAACCATTAAAAATATTATAATTTTTAATTTTTAATTTTTAATTTTTAATTTTTTTCAATTGTTAATATAATATTTAATTATAATAATCATAAAAATTAAATATCATGTAAATTCAATATAAATAATTTTATTGATTGATATTATAATACTGATCTTAAAATAGATTAATAAACTATTATTAATAAGATAGATATTAATTAAAATATATTTACAAAACCTAAATGATTCAAAATCAAAGTAAAATATATTTCTAAATAATAATTTTTTATTTTTAAATTTTTGATTATTTTTATAACCTTATAAATTTTTTTGATGAAGTTAAATTATTTAATTTATATTTGTCTCATTCATAATTTTATTTTGCAATTAATATTTCTATAAAAATAAACTAATAAATAATTAAAATAATTATTAAAATTATAATGAATACAAATAAAAATGAGATTTATGATTAATTATTTAGGGAATACCTATTTAATAGTTTAAGTATTTAGGATTTTAGGAGTTTAGTGATTTAAGTGTTTTGGCATTTAGTAGTTTATATGTTTTATTTAAATAATGAAATAACAAAAAAATATTTTTCAAATTTTTTATGAATTTTGAAGGTTATAACCTTTATAAACATAATAATTTTTAAAATTTTTTCAAATGTTAATACAATATTTTGTTATTATAAACTTAATAATTATATATCATGTAAATCAAAAATAAACAATTTTATTGATAGATATTAATAAATTAAATATAAATATAAATATAATAATGATCAAAAAATAAATTAATAAACTATTATTTATTGATAGATATTTATATATTATTTATAAATACTAATACCTTTAAAGATGATTTAAATGTTTAAGTATATAAGGGTTTTGGGGTTTAGTAGTTTAATGATTTAAGAGTTTAGGCATTTAGTAGTTTATAGGTTTTATATAAATAATAAAATAACAAAAAATTTATTTTTGTGATTCTCTTTTTCAAAGATTATAACCTTTATAAATATAATAATTTTTAAAATTTTTTCAAATGTATATATAATATTTAGTTATAATAATCTTTATATTTATATATCACCTAAATTCAATATAATCAATTTTATTGATAAATATTCTAATAATTTTTAAAAAATAAATTAATAATCTATTATTTATAAGATAGATATCAATTAAAATATAATTACAAAACCTAAAATGATTCAGAAGCAAAACAAAATATATTACTATATAATAATTTTTTGTT
Organism: Sapria himalayana; assembly: GCA_029783825.1. Classification (NCBI taxonomy): domain Eukaryota; kingdom Viridiplantae; phylum Streptophyta; class Magnoliopsida; order Malpighiales; family Rafflesiaceae; genus Sapria; species Sapria himalayana. The sequence continues at coordinate 90,347 of JAREIK010003089.1, forward strand.
TTAATTTTTTTTTATTTTAAATAGTTTATCTATAATTTTTTGATGAAAAATAATTTATATAAATTATTTTTATCTAGCTCAATTTATTTAGTAATTAATATTTATATATAAATAAACAAATAAATAATTAAAATGAATATTTAAAATTATAATGAAAAAAAAAGAGATTTATTAATTATTATTTAGGGATACTGTTTTAATTTAAATTAGATTTGTCTCACTAATAATTTATTTTGTAATTAATATTTCTACAAAAATAAACTGATAAATAATTAAAATAAAAATTTGAAATTATACAGAATAAAATTTAAAATGAGATTTATGAATTATTATTTCTCTATACCAGTTAAATGGTTTAAGTGTTAAGAATTTTTTTCATTTAGGATTTTAGTGATTAATGTTTTTAGGGTTTTAGTGGTTTATACGTTTTATTTAAAATAATAAAATATCAAAAAAAATTTGTATAATTTTTTCTCATTTTCATAGGTTAACCTTTGAAAATATAATAATATTTAAAATTTTTTGAAATGTGAATAAAATACTTAGTTATAATAATATTAATAATTATATATCATATAAATTCAATAAATAATTTTATTGATATATATTATAATAATGAACAAAATTAAATTTATAAATTTTTGATATTAAGATAGATATTAATTAAAAAATAATTACAAAACCCAAATTGATTCAAAATTATAGTAAAATATATTTCTGAATAAAAATTTTTAATTTTTAAATTTTTACTTTTTTTATAAGCATACATATTTTTTAAATTATATTTGTCGCACTCATAATTTATTTTGTAATAAATATTTTATAAAATAAAGTAATAAATAATTAAAATGAATATTTAAAATTATAATAAATAGAATTAAAGATTAGATTTATTAATTATTAAGTGGTATATAGTGGTTTAATGGTTTATGTATTTTGGCATTATGGGGTTTAGGAGTTTACTATTTTAACTATGTATGCATTTAGTGGTTTATAGGTGTTATTTTAAAAAAAATATCAAAAAATTTATTTTTTTTTATTTTTTGATATTTTCAATGGTTATAACCTTTGAAAATATAATAATTTTTAAAATTTTTTAAAAGTGAATACTATATTTACTTATTATAATCATTATATTTATATATCATATAAATTCAATATAAACAATTTTATTGATAAATATTCTAATAATGATCAAAAAATAAATTAATAATCTATTATTAATAAGATAGATATCAATTAAAATATAATAAAAAACCTAAAATGATTTAGAAAAAATCAAAATATATTACTATATTATAATTTGTTGTTTTGAAATTTTTTCTTCTTTTAAAAAGTTTATTCATATTTTTTTATGAAAATTAATTTATATAAATTATATTTGTCTAATTCATAATTTATTTTTAATTAATATTTATATAAAAATAAACAAATAAATAATTAAAATGAATATTTATAATTATAATGAAAAAAAATAATATTGCGATTTAATCTTTATTATTTGGGTATACCCGTCTAATTTAAAATATATCTGTCTCACTAATAATTTATTTTGTAATTAATATTTCTATAAAAATAAACTGATAAATAATTAAAATAAAAATTTAAAATTATAGTGAATAAAAATTATTAAGAGATTTATTATTTATTATTAATGTATACCAGTTTAATGGTTTAAGTATTAGAGGTTTTGTCATTTAGGCGTTAAGCAATTTATGTTTTTAGGATATTAATGGTTTATAGGTTATATTTAAAAAATAAAAAATATATTTTTATTATTTTTAGATATTTTCTAAATTTATAACATTTCAAAATATAATAATTTTTAAATTTTTTTAAAAAAGTGAATACAATCTTTAGTTATAATAATTATTATATTTATGTATCATATAAATTCAATATAAAAAATATATTGATAAATATTTTAATAATGATCAAAAAATTAATTAATAATCTATTATTAAAAAGATAGTTGTCTATTAATATATAATTACAAAACCTAAAATAATTCAGAAGCAAAGCAAAATATATTACTATATAAAAATTTTTTGCTCTAAAATTTATTTTATTTTAAAAAGTAAATCCATAATTTTTTGATGAAAAACAATTTATATAAATTATAATTGTCTAACTCAATTTATTTTGTAATTAAAATTTATATATATACATAAACAAATAAATAATTAAAATGAATATTTAAAATTATAATGAAAAAAAATCAGATTTATTATTTATTATTTAGGGATACCGATATAATTTAAATTAGATTTGTCTCACTAATAATTTATTTAGTAATCATTATTTCTATAAAATTATTTTGATAAATAATTAAAATAAAAATTTAAAATTATACTGAATAAAAATTAAAATGAGATTTATGATTTATTATTAATCTATATCAGTTTAATGGAATACATATTTAGATCTTTTGTCATTTATAATTTTATCAATTTATATCTTTAGGCTTTTAGTGGTTTATAGGTTTTATTTATAAAATAAAATAACAATAAATATATTTAATTATTTTTTTAAATTTTCAAATGTTATAACCTTTCAAAATATAATAATTTTGAAATTTTTTTCAAAAGAGAATACAATCTTTAGTTATAATAATCATTATATTTATATATCATATAAATTCAATATAAACAATTTTATTGATAAATATTCTAAAAATAATCAAAAAATAAATTAATAATTTATTATTAATAAAATAGATTTCATTTAAAAAAAGATAGATATCAATTTAACTTTAATTATAAAACCTAAAATGATTTAGAATCAAAGAAAAATATAATACTATATAATAATTTTTTGTTAAGAAATTTTTTGTTTCTCCTAAAAAGTTTATTTATAATTTTTTGATGAAAAATAAATTATATAAATTTTATTTGTCTAACTCAATTTATTTTTTAATTAATATTTATATATAAATAAACAAATAAATAATTAAAATGAATATTTACAATTTTATAAAAAAAATAATATTTATTATTTATTATTTAGGGATACCGTTTTAATTTAAATTAGATCTGTCTCGATAATAATTTATTTTGTAATTAATATTTCTATAAAAATAAACTGATAAATAATTAAAATAAAAATTTAAAATTATACTCAATAAAAATTAAAATGAGATTTAAGATTTATTATTAAGGTATACTAGTTTAATGGTTTAAGTATTTACAGGTTTTGTCGTTAGGAGTTTAGCGATTTATGTTCTTAGGCTTTTGGTGGTTTATAGGTTTTATATAAAAAAATTAAATAACAAAAAAATTTGTATAATTTGTTATCATTTTCATAGGCCATAAACTTTAAAAATATAATAATATTTACAATTTTTTGAAATGTGAATACAATATTTAGTTATAATAATATTAATAATAATATATCATATAAATTCAATATAAACAATTTTATTGATATATAATATAAAAATGATGAAAAATTAAATTAATAAACTATTAATAAAAGATAGATATTAATTAAAAAATATTACAAAACCCAATTTGATTCAAAATTAAAGTAAAATATATTACTGTATAATAATATTTAATTTTTAAATTTTTACCTCTTTTATAAATATATATTTTTTTTATTAAAATAAATTAATTAAATTATATTTGTCGCACTCATACTTTATTTTGTAATAAATATTTTTATAAAAATAAACTGATAAATAATTAAAATGAATATTTAAAATTATAATAAATAGAAATAAAAATTAGATTTATTAATTATTAAGTAGTATATAGAAGTTTAATAGTTTAGGTATTTAGGCATTACGGGGTTTAGGAGTTTACTGATTTAACTGTGTATGCATTTAGTCGTTTATAATTTTTATTTAAAAGATAAAATTAAAAAAATTATTTTTATTATTTTTTGATATTTTCAAAGGTTATAACCTTTGAAAATATAATAATTTTTAAATTTTTTTCAAAAAGTAATAAATATTTATTTATAATAATCATAATAATTATATATCATATAAATTCAATATAAATAATTTTTTGATAGATATTCTAATATCTATCAAAAAATAAATTAAAAATTTATTATGAATAACATTGATATTACTTAAAATATAATATCAAAACTTAAAATGATTTAAAAGCAAAGAAAAATATATTACTTGATAATAATTATTTGTTTTTAAATTTTTATTCTTTTATAAGCTTATCTATTTATTGATGAAAAATAATTTTTATAAATTATATTTTTAACTCATAATTTATTTTATAATTAATATATATATATATATATATAAAAACTAAAGAATCAAAATAAATTTTTTAAATTATATAGAAAACAAATAAAAATGAGATTTATTAATTATTATTTAGGGTATACCAGTTTAAAGGATTATCTATATAGTGGTACCGAGTTTTTGTAGTTTAGTGATTAAGTGTTAAGGCATTTAGTGGTTTATAGGTTTTATTTAAATAATAAAATAACAAAAAAAATATTTTTTTTATTTTTTCACATGTTAAAAGATTATAATCTTTAAAAATATAATAATTTTAAATATTTTTTCAAAAGTGAATATAATATTTAGTTATAATAATTATTAAATATATATATCATATAAATTCAATATAAACATTTTTATTGATAAATATTATAATAATGATAAAAAATAATTTAATAATCTATTATTAATAACTTAGATATCAATTAAAATATAATTACAAAACTTAAAATGATTCAGAAACAAAGCAAAATATATTACTTTATAATAATTTTTTGTTTTTAGTTGTATTCTTTTTTTAATTAGTTTATCTATATTTTTTTGTTGAAAAATAATTTATATAAATTATATTTGTTTAACTTAAACATTATTTTGTAATTAATATTTATATAAAAATAAATATATAAATAATTAAAATGAATATTTAAAATTATAATAAAAAAAATGAGATTTATTTTTTATTATTTAGAGTATACCAGTTTAATTTAAATTATATATGTCTCACTAATAATTTTTTTTGCAATTAATATTTCTATAAAAATAAAGTGGCAAATAATTAAAATAAAAATTTAAAATTATACTTAATAAAAATTAAATTGATATTTATGATTTATTATTAATGTATACCAATTTAATGGTTTAAGTATTTAAAGATTTTGTCATTTAGGAGTTGAGCAATTTATGTTTTTAGGCATTTAGTTGTTTATAGGTTTTATTTAAATAATGAAATAATAAAAAATTTATTTTTGATATTTTTTCAAATTTTCAAATGTTATACCATTTGAAAATATAATAATTTTAAAATTTATTAAAAATGTGAATACAATATATAGTAATAATAAATATCATAACTATATATAATATAAACTAAATATAAACAATTTTATTGATTTATATTATATCAATTATCAAAAAATAAATTAATAAATTATTATATATATGATAGATATAAAATAAAATATAATTACAAACCCAAAAAGATTCAAAATCAAAGTAAAATTAATTTCTAAATAATAATTTTTTTAGTTTTTGCATCATTTTATAAGCTTATATGTTTTTTTGATGAAAAATATATTATTTAAAATATATTTGTATCACTCATAATTTATTTTGTAATTAATATTTCTATATATTATTTAAATTATATTTAAGGTTTATGAGTTTAAAGGTAAAAGTATTTAGAGGATTGGGGGTTTAAGAGTTTAGATGGTTATGTATTTAGGCATTTAATGGTTTATAAGTTTTATTTAAACAATGATATAACAAAAAAAAATTTTTTGTTATTTTTTCTCATTTTTGAAGGTTATAAACTTTAAAAATATTACAATTTTTGAATTTTTTTTATATGTGAATACTATATTTAATTATGATAATCTTAATAATTATATATCATGTAAATTAAATATAAACAATTAAATTGAAATATATTATATTTATGATCAAAAAATAAATTAATAAACTATTATTAATAAGATAGTTATTATTTTAAATTTATTTGCAAACGTAAATTTATTTAAAATCAAAATAAAATATATTACAAAATAATACTTTCTTTGATGTTTTCCTTCTTTTTATACGTTTATATTTTTTGTTATTAAAGGTAAATTTTTTAAATTATAATGAATACAAATAAAATTAAGATATACTAGTTTAATGGTTTAAGTATTTAGGCATTTTGGGGTTTAGTTATTTAAGTGTTTAGGCCTTTAGTGATTTATAGTTTTTATTTATAGGATGAAAAAATAAAAAATTTAATTTTTGATTTTTTTTTTAATTTTTGAAGGTTATAACCTTTGAAAATTAATAAACTATTATTAATAACAATGATATAAATTAAAATATAATTGCAAAATCAAAAATGATATAAATTAAAATAATAAATTTTTGTTTTTAAAATTTTGCATCTTTTTATAAGGATATATATTTTTTTTGATTAAAATTAAATTATTTATATTAGATCTGACTCACTAATAATTTATTTTGTAATTAATATTTATATAAAAATAAACTTATAAATAATTGAAATAAAAATTTAAAATTATATTTAATAAAAATTAAATTGAGATTTATGATTTTTTATTAACGTACACTTATTTAATAGTTTAAGTATTTAGAGGTTTTTTCATTTAGAAGTTTAGCAATTTATGTTTTTCGGCATTTAGTGTCATATAGGTTTTATTTAAACAATAAAAAAACAAAAAAAAAATTTGAAATTTTTTCTCATTTCATAGGTTATAACCTTTGAAAATATAATAATATTTAAAATTTTTTGAAATGTGAATACAATATTTAGATATAATAATATTAATAATTATATATCATATAAATTCAATATAAACAATTTTATTGATAGATAATATAATAATGATCATAATTAAAATTAATAAACTATTAATAAAAAGATTGATGTTAATTAAAAAATATTTACAAAACCCAAATTGATTAAAAATTAAAGTAAAATATATGTTTGGATAATAATTTTTAATTTTTAAATTTTTACTTCTTTTATAATCATATATTTTTTTTGATTAAAAATAAATTAATTAAAATATATATGTCACACTCATAATTTAATTTGTAATAATTATTTCTATATAAATAAACTAATAAATAATTAAAATGAATATTTAAAATTATAATAAATAGAAATAAATATTAGATATCTTAATTATTAAGTAGTATATAGCAGTTTAATGGTTTATGTATTTTGGAATTATGAGGTTTAGGAGTTTACTGATTTAACTGTGTATGCATTTAGTGGTTTATAGGTTTTATTAAAAAAATAATAATTCAAAATCAAAGTAAAATATATTACTAAATAATAATTTTTTGTTTTTAAATTTTTATTCTTTTTATAAGCTTATATTTTTTTTGATTATCAATCAATTATTAAAATTATAGTTGTCTAGCACATTATTTATTTTGTAATTAATATTTATTTAAAAAATAAACTATAAAATAAATAAAATGAATATGTAAAATTATAATGAATACAAATTAAAATGAGATTTATGATTTATTATATGTGGTATACCAGTTTAATGGTTTGATTATTTAGGAGTTTTGTCATTTAGGAGTTTATAAATTTATGTTTTTATGTATTTAGCCATTTATAGGTTTTATTTTATAATTAAAAAAAATTTTTTAGATTTTTTCTGATTTTCAAAGGTTATAACTTATTAAAATAAAATAATATTTTTAATTTATTGAAATGTGAATACTATGTATAATTATATTAATCTTACTAATTATATATCAGATATATTCAATATAAACAATTTTAATGATAGATATTATAATAATGATCAAAAATTAAATTATTAAACTATTATTAATAATATAAATATTAATTAAAATATATTTACAAAACACAAAATGATTCAAAATCAAATCAAAATATATTACTAAATAATAATATTTAATTTTTAAATTTTTCCTTCTTTTTATATGCTTATATTTTTTTTGATTAAAAATAAATTATTTAAATAATATTTGTCTCACTCGAAATTTATTTTGTAATTAATTTTTCTAAAAAATTAAACTATAAATAATTAAAATGAATATTTAAATTATAATAAATAGAAATACAAATGAGATTTATTATTTATTAAGTAGTATATAGATGTTAAAATGTTTATGTATTTAGGGGTTTTGGGGTTTATGAGCTTACTAATTTAAGTAAGTATGCATTTAATGGTATATAGGTTTTATTTAAAAAATAAAATAACTAAAAATTTATTTTTATTATTTTTTCTCATTTTTTAAGATTATAGCCTTTGAAAGTATAATAATTTATAAATTTTTTTCAAAAGTGAATACAATATTTACTTATAATAATCATAATAATTATATATCATATAAATTCAATATAAACAATTTTATTGATAGATATTCTAATTATTATCAAAAAATAAATTAAAAATCTATTATGAATAATATTGATTTTACTTAAAATATAATAACTAAACCTAAAATGATTCAAAATCAAAGCTAAATATATTACTAAATAATAATCATTTGTTTGTAAATTTTTATTCTTTTTATAAGCTTATCAATTTTTTGATTAAAATAATTTTTATAAATTATATTTTTAACTCATAATTTAATTTATAATTAATACATATATACAAATAAAAAACTAAAAGTCAAAATGATTTTTTTAAATTATAATGAAAACAAATAAAAATGAGATTTATTAATTTTTATTTAGGTAATAGCGATTTAAAGGATTATCTATTTAGAGGTATCGGGATTTTGTAGTTTAGTGATTCTAATGCTTAGGCATTTAGTGGTGTATAGGTTTTATTTAAACATTAGGATAACAAACAAATTTTTTTTTTATTTTTTCACATTTTAAAAGGTTATAACCTTTGAAAATATAATAATTTTAAAATTTTTTTCAAAAGTGAATACAATATATAGTTATAATAATCATTATATTTATATATCATATAAATTCAATATAAACATTTTTATTGATAAATATTCTAATAATGATAAAAAAATAACTAAATAATCTATTATTAATAAGATAGATATCAATTAAAATATAATTACAAAACATAAAATGATTCAGAAGCAAATCAAAATATATTACTATATAATAATTTTTTGTTTCGAATTTTTTTTTCTTATAAAAAGTTTATCTATAACTTTTTGATGAAAAATAATTTACATAAATTATATTTCTGTAACTCATAAATTATTTTGTAATTAATATTTATATAAAAATAAATAAATAAATAATTAAAATAAATAATTAAAATTATAATTAAAAAAATGAGATTTATTATTTAGGGTATACCGGTGTAATTTATATTTGATTTGTCTTACTATTAATTTATTTTGTAATTAATATTTCTATAAAAATAAACTGAAAATTAATTAAGATAAAAATTTAAAATTATACTGAATAAAATAACAAAAAAAAATTTGTAATTTTTTCTAATTTTCATAGGTTTTAACCTTTGAAAATATAATAATATTTAAAATTTTTTGAAATGTAAATATAATATTTAGTTATAATAATATTAATAATTATATATGATATAAATTCAATATAAATAATTTTATTGATATATATTATAATAATGATCAAAAATTAAATTAATAAACTATTAATAATAAAATATATATTAATTAAAAATTATTTAGAAAACCCAAATTGAATCAAAATTAAAGTAAAATATATTACTGGATAATAATTTTGAATTTTTAAATCTTTACTTCTTTTATAAGCGTATATATTTTTTTAATTAAAATTAAATTTTTTTAATTATATTTGTCGCACTTATAATTTATTTTATAGTAAATATTTCTATAAAAATAAACTAATAAATAATTAAAATGAATATATATACTATAATAAATAGAAATTAAAATTAGATTTATTACTTATAATGTATTAAATAGAAGTATAATGATCTATGTATTTAGGTATTATGGGGTTTATGTGTTTACTAATTTAATTGTTTAGGCATTTAGTGGTTTATAGGTTTTATTTAAAAAATAAAATAACAAAACATTTATTTTTATTATTATTTGATATTTTCAGAGGTTATAACCTCTGAAAATATAATAATTTTTAAATTTTTTTCAAAAGTGAATTCAATATTTAGTTAAAAAAACAATATTTTTATATATCATATTTCAACATAAACAATTTTAGTGAAAAATATTCTATAATGATCAAAAAATAAATTAATAATCTATTATTAATAAGATTGATTTCTATTAAAATATAATTACAAAACCTAAAATGATTCAGAAGCAAAGCAAAATATATTACTATATAATAATTTTTTGTTTTGTAATTTTTTTTATAAAAGTTTATCTATAATTTTTTGATGAAAAATAATTTAAATAAATTATATTTGTTTAACTCATAAATTATTTTGTAATTTATATTTATATAAAAATAAACAAATAAATAATTAAAATGAATATTTAAAATTATAATTAAAAATAATGAGATTTATTATTTATTATTTACGGTATACCGGTCTTATTTAAATTAGATCTTTCTTACTAATAATTTATTTTGTAATTAATATTTCTATAAAAATAAACTGAAAATTAATTAAAATAAAAATTTAAAATTTTACGGAATAAAAATTAAAATGATATTTATGATATATCATTAATGTATACTAGTTTAATGGTTTAAGTATTTAGAGGTTTTGTCTTTTATTATTAAGTATTTAATCTATAAAATAAAAATTAGTAATTTTTTCTCATTTTCATAGGTTTTAACCTTTGTAAATGTAATAATATTTTAAAATTTTTTGAAATGTGAATATAATATTTAGATATAATAATATTAATAATTATATTTGATAAAATTCAATATAAATAATTTTATTGATAGATATTATAATAATGATCAAAAATTAAATTAATAAACTATTAATAATAAGATAGATATTAATTACAAAATATTTACAAAACCCAAATTGATTCAAAATTAAAGTAAAATTTATTACTCAATAATAATTTTTAATTTTTAAATTTTTACTTCTTTTATAAGCGTATATATATTTTTTTTGATTAAAAATACATTATTTTAATTATATTTATCACACTGATAATTTAATTTATAATAAATATTTCTATAAAAATAAACTAATAAATAATTAAAATGAATATATAAACTATAATAAATAGAAATTATAATTAGATTTATTAATTATTATGTATTATATAACAGTTTAATGGTTTATGTATTTAAGTATTAAGGGGTTTAGTTGTTTACTGATTTAATTGTGTATGCATTAAATGGTTTATAGGTTTTATTTAAATAATAAAATAACAAAACATTTATTTGTATTATTTTTTGATATTTTCAAAGGTTATAACCTTTGAAAATATAATAATTTTTAAATTTTTTTCAAAAGTGAATTCAATATTTAGTTATAATAATCAATATATTTATATATAATATTTCAACATAAACTATTTTAGTAATAAATATTCAAATAATATTCAAAAAATAAAATAATAATCTATTATTAATAAGATAGATATCAATTAAAATATAATTACATAATATAAAATGATTCATAAGCAAAGCAAGATATATTACTATATAATAATTTTTTGTTTTGAATTTTTTTTTTATTTTAAAAAGTTTATCTATATTTTTGTGATTAAAAATAATTTACATAAATTATATTTGTCTAACTCATAATTTATTTTTTAATTAATATTTATATAAAAATAAAAAATGAATAATTAAAATGAATAATTAAAATTATAATGAAAAAAAAATGAGATTTATTATTTATTATTTTGGGTATACCGGTTTAATTTAAGTTATATCTATCTCACTAATAATTTATTTTGTAATTAATATTTCTATAAAAATAAACTGATAAATAATTAAAATAAAAATTTAAAATTATTTTGAATAAAAATTAAAATGAGATTTATGATTTATTATTAATGTATACCAATTTAATGGTTTAAGTATTTTGAGGTTTTGTCATTTAGCGGTTTAGCGATTTATGTTTTTAGGCATTTAGTGATTTATAGGTTTTATTTAAACAATAAAATAACAAAAAAATGTAATTTATTGTCATTTTCAAATGATATAACCTTTGAAAATTTAATAATATTTAAAATTTTTTGAAATTTTAATACAATATTTAGTTATAATAATTTTAATAATTCTATATCATATAAAATAAATATAAATAGTTTTATTGATAGATATTATAATAATAATCAAAAATTAAATTAATAAACTATTTATATTAAGATAGATATTAATTAAAAAATATTTACAAAACTCAATATAATTCAAAATTAAAGTAAAATATATTAGTTGATAATAATTTTTAATTTTTAATAATATTTGTTTAATACTTCTTTTAAAAGCGTATATATATTTTTTGAAGAAAAATAAAAAATTTAAATTATCTGTGTCGTACTCATAATTTATTTTGTAATAAAATTTCTATAAAAATAAACTAATAAATAATTAAAATGAATATTTAAAATTATAATAAATTGAAATAAAAATTCAATTTATTAATTATTAAGTAGTATATAACAGTATAATGGTTTAGGTATGTAGGCATTACGGGGTTTAGGAGTTTACTAATTTAACTGTGTATGCATTTAGTAGTTTATAAGTTTTATTTAAAAAATAAAATAATAAAAAATTTATTTTTATTATTTTTTCATATTTCCAAAGGTTATAACCTTAGAAAATATAATAATTTTTAAATTTTTTTCAAAAGTGATTTCAATATTTAGTCATAATAATCATTATATTTAGATATCATATAAATTCAATATAAACAATTTTATTGATAAATATTCTAATAATGATGAAAAAATAAATTAATAACCAATTATTAATAATATAAATATCAATTAATATATAATTACAAAACCTAAAATGATTCAGAAGGAGAGGAAAATATATTACTATATAATAAATTTTAGTTTTTAAATTTTTTATTCTTTTTATAAGTTTATCTATATTTTTTGATGAAAAATAATTTATATAAATTATATTTGTCTAACTTATAATTTATTTTGTAATTATTATTTATATAACAATAAATGAATAAATAATTAAAATGAATAATCTAAATTTTAATGAAAAAATAATATTGAGATTTATTATTTATTATTTATTATTTAGAGTATACTAGTTTAAAAGGAATATCTTTTTAGGACTTTAGAGATTTAGGAGTTATTGATTTTAGTGTTTAGGCATTTTATTGGTTTATAGGATTTATTTAAATAATGAAATAACAAAAAAAAATTATTTTTGATATTTTCTCACATTTTCAAAGGTTATAACCTTTGAAAATATTATAATTTTAAAATTTTTTTAAAATGTAAATACAATATTTTGTAATAATAATCATTATAATTATATATAATATAAACAAAATAAAGAATTTTATGGATAGATATTAAATGAATTATCAAAAAATAAATTAAAATGTTATTATTAATATGATAGATATAAATTAAAATATAATTGCAAAACCTAAATTTATTCAAAATCAAAGTAAAATTTATTACTAAATAATAATTTTAGTTTTTTAGTTTTTGCTTCTTTTTATAAGCTTGTATATTTATTTTGATGAAAAATAAATTATTTAAATTAAATTTGTATCACACATAATTTAGTTTGTTATTAATATTTTAATAAATTATTTAAATTATAATTAACGTTTACGAGTTTAAAGTTTTAATTATTTAGGGTCTTTTGTGTTAAGAAGTTTAGAGATTTAAGTGTTTAGGGATTTAGTGGTTTATAAGTTTTATTTAAACAATGAAATAACTTAAAATTTATTTTTTTTATTTTTTCTAATTTTTGAAGGTTATATCCTTTGAAAATATAAAAATTTTTAAATTTTTTTCAAATGTAAATATAATATTTATCTATAATAATCTTCATAAATATAATTCATCTAAATTCAATATAAATAATTACATTGCTAGATATTATAATAATGATCAAAAAATAATTTAATAAACTATTATTAATAAAATAGATATTATTTAAAAAGTATTTGCAAAATCTAAATTTATTCAAATCAAAGCAAAATATATTACTAAATAATAATTTTTTTTAATGTTTTGCATTTTTAATTAAGTTTATATTTTTGTTATTAGAATTAAATTTTTTAAATTATATTTGGCATACTCATAATTTATTTTTTAATTTAAAATTCTATAATAATAAACTAATAAATAATTAAAATAATTATTTAAAATTATAATGAATACAAATAAAATTGAGATTTATTTTTTATTATACAGAATATACCGGTTTAATGGTTTAAGAATTTAGGTGTTTTGTGATTTCGGAGATTAGTGATTTAATTGTTTAGACCTTACGTGATTTATAGTTTATATTTAAAGAATGAAAAAACAAAAAAATTAATTTTTTGATTTTTTTAATTTTTGAAGTTTATAACCTTTGAAAATATAATAATTTTTAAATTTTTTTTAAATGTCAAATTATAATATTTAGTTATAATAATCTTAATAATTATATATAATGTAAACTCAATATAAAAAATTTTATTGATAGATATTATAATAATGATCAATAAATAAATTAATAAACTTGTATTTATAAGAATGATATAAATTAAAATATTATTGTAAAATCTAAAATATTTCAAAATCAAAATAAGATATATTATTAAATAATAATTTTTTATTTTTAAAATTTTTCCTCTTTTTATGAGCATTTTTTCGATAAAAAATAAATTATTTAAATCATATATGTCGCACTAATAAATTATTTTTGTTAATTAATATTTCTATAAAAATAAACTGATAAATAATTAAAATGAATATTTAAAATTATAATGAATACTAATAAAAATGAGATTTATTATTTATTATTTAGACTATAATAATTTAATGTTTTAAGAATTTATGGGCTTCGGGATTTAGGAGTTTAGTCATTTTAGTATTTAGTCATATAGTGGTTTATAGTTTTTATATAAAAAATAAAATAACAAAAAATTTATTTTTCTTATTTTTTCTCATTTTATGAAGGTTATAACCTTTGAAAATATAATAATCTTTAAATTTTTTTTTGAAAAGTGAATACAATATGAAGTTATAATAATCATAATAATTATATAATATAAATTCAATATAAACTATTTTATTGATATTTATAATAATAATGATCATTAAAAAGTAATAACCAATTATTAATAAGATAAATTTTGTTTAAAATAAATTTCAAAACCTAAAATGACTCAAAATCAAAGTGAAATATTTTACTAAATATTAATTTTAAATTTTTAAATTTTTGTATCCATTTATAAGCCTATATATTTTTTGATGAAAATTAAATTATTTAAATTATATTTGTATCACTAATAATTTATTTTTTAATTTATATTTCTATAAAATTAAACTAATAAATAATTAAAATGTATATTTAAAATTATAATGAATACTAATAAAAATGAGATTTATGATTTATTATTTAGGGTATAACTATTTAATTGTTTAAGTTTTTTGTGGTTTTGGGGTTAAGGAGTTTATTGATTTATATGTTTACACATTTTCGTGTTTATAGGTTTTATTTATTCAATGAAATAACAAAAAAAATTTTTTTATGAATTTTCATGATTTTCAAAGGATATGACCATTAAAAATATAATAATTTTTTAATAGTTCTAAAATATGAATACAATACTTAGTTATAATAATCTTAAAAATTATATTTGTTGTAGATTAAATATAAAAAATGTATTAGTATATATTATAAAAAAGATTAAAAAATAAATTAATAAACTATTATTAATATGATAGAAATTAATTAAAATATATTTGAAGAACCCAAAATAATTCAAAATCAAAGTAAATTATATTACTAAATAAAATTTTAAATTTTTGAAATTTTGTTTTTTTTATAAGATTATTTTTTTAATAAAAAATAATTTATTTAAATTATATCTATCTCACTCTTTATTTATTTTGTAATTACTTTCTATATAAAAATAAACTAAAAATAATTAAAATGAATATTTAAAATTATAATGAATACAAATAAAAATGAGATTTATTAATTATTATTTAGGTTATATAGGTTTAATGGTTTAAGTATTTAGGGGTTTTGGGGTTTTGGAGTCTAGAGATTTAAATGTTTAGGAATTTAGTGGTTTTTATGTTTTAATTAAATAATAAAATAATAAAAAATTATTTTTGTGATTTTTTATCATTTTTGAAGGTTATAACCTTTGAAAATATAATAATTTTTAAATTTTTTTCAAATATAAATATAATATTTAGTTATAATAATTTAATAATTATAAGAAATTTTAATTGAATATAAGTAATTTTATTGTTCGATATTATAATAATGATCAAATAATAAATTAATAAACTATTATTAATAAGATTGATCGCAATTAAAATATAATTGCAAAACCTATATATAATGATTCAAATTCAAAGTAAAATATATTACTAAATAATAATTTTTTGTTTTTAAATTTTTACTTCTTTATATAAGCTTATTTTTTTTATAATTAAAAATAAATTATTAAAATTATATTTGTTTCACTCATTATTTATTTTGTGATTGATATTTCTATAAAAAATAAACTAATAAATAATTAAAATGAATATTTAAAATTATAATGAATACAAATTAAAATGAAATTTATGATTTCTTATATATGGTATACCGATTTAATGGTTTGATTATTTAGGATTTTTGTCATTTAGGAGTTTAGCAATTTATCTTTTTAGGCATTTAGTGGTTTATTGGATTTATTTATATAATAAAAATTTAAAATTCTTTTTTTGATTTTTTTCTGATTTTCAAAGGTTATAAACTTTGAAAATAAAATAATTTTTAAAATTGTTTGAAATGTGAATATAATGTATAATTATATAAATATTACTAATTATATATAATATAAATTCAATATAAATAATCTTAATGATAGATATTTCAATAATGATGAAAAATTAAATTAGTAAACTATTATTAATAATATTAATATTAATTAAAATATATTTACATAAAACAAATGATTCAAAATCAAATAAAAATATATTACTAAATAATAATATTTAATTTTTAAAATTTTCTTTCTTTTTATAAGCTTATATTTTTTTTATTAAAATAAATTATTTAAATAATAATTGTTTCACCCAAAATTTATTTTGTAATTAATTTTTCTAAAAAGTTAACAATATATAATTAAAATTAATATTTAAAATTATAATAAATAGAAATAAAAATGAGATTTATTATTTATTAAGTAGTATATAGTTGTTAAAAGGTTTATGTATTTAGGGGTTTCGAGATTTATGAGCTTACTGATTTAAGTAAGTAAGCAATTAATGATCTATAGGTTTTATTTAAAAAATGAAATAACAAAATATTTATTTTTATTATTTTTTCTCATTTTTAAAGGTTATAACATTTGAAAATACAATAATTTTTAAATTTTTTTCAAAAGTGAATACAATATTTAGTTATAATAATCATTATATTTATATATCATATAAATTCAATATAAACAATATTATTGATAATATTCTAATAATGATCAAAAAATAAATTAAAAATCTATTATTAATAAGATTGATATCAATTAAAATATAATTATAAAACTTAAAATGATTCAGAAGAAAAGCAAAATATATTACTATATAATAATTTTTTATTTTGAAATTTTTTTTTTAAAAGTTTATCAAAAATTTTTTGATGAAAAATAATTTATATATATTATATTTGTGTAACTCAATTTTTTTTAATTAATATTTATATATAAATAAACAAATAAATAATTAAAATGAATATTTAAAATTATAATGAAAAAAAAATGAGATTTATTATTTATTATTTAGGAATACTGGTTTAATTTAAATTAGATCTGTTTCATTAATAATTTATTTTGTAATTAATATTTCTATAAAATAAATTGATAAATAATTAAATAAAAATTTTAAAATTATACTGAATAAAAATTAAAATTAGATTTATGATTTATTATTAATGTATACCAGTTTAATGATTTAAGTATTTATAGGTTTTTCCGTTAGGAGTTTAGCGATTTATGTTTTTATGCTTTTAGTGGTTTATAGGTTTTATTTAAAAAAATAAAATAACAAAAAAAATTTCTATAATTTTTTAACATTTTATTAGTTTATCACATTTGAAAATATAATAATATTTAAAATTTTTTGAAACTTTAATACAATATTTTTTTATAATAATATTAATAAGTATATATCATATAAATTCAATATAAATAATTTTATTGATAGATATTATAATAATGATCAAAAATTAAATTTATAAACTATTAATATTAAGATAGATATTAATTAAAAAATATTTACAAAACCCAAATTTATTCAAAATTAAAGTAACTTATATTACTTCATAATAATTTTTAATTTTTAAATTTATACTTCATTTATAACCGTATATTTTTATTAGATAAAGAATATATTATTTAAATTATATTTGTCTCACTCATAATTTATTTTGTAATAAATATTTCTAAATCAATACACTAATAAATAATTAATATGAATATTTAAAAATATAATAAATAGCAATAAAAAATAGATTTATTAATTATTAAGTAGTATTTAGCGGTTTAATGGGTTAAGTATTTAGGCATTATGGGGTTTAGAAGTTTACTGATTTAACTTTATATGCATTTAGTAGGGCTGCTAACGGGACTCGGAGATTCACTACCCGACCCGAAGTCTTGTCCAAAAAGAACCGGGACCTAGAAAAATCCGTTGACTTTAACTTTTCGCGTCCCTTTCTGGCACGCATTTTTTCTTTTGGGACGGTTCCAGATCTTATGCAATATCTATCCCGAGAATCGTCCCATCCTAAAAAACTCATACTAGAACTAGGAATATATATATATATATATATAACATGAAGATGCACCCAATTCCGCAACTACCCATCCAATTCCAATGCACCTTTTGTGTTTCCGATGAGTTCCAGTCTACCTCACGCCATTCCAGCCGTGTTCAGTTAGGTCCAGTTCTTGTCCGTCGCACATCTGGTTGCCTCCAACGTGTCTCAGATGCCACCAGCCATTTGGTTTGTTTTTGTGACAAGAATTGAGTGATTAATTATTGTTATTATGTGTCTCAGTCAGTTTTTTTTAGTATTGGTTGTAGTGTTGTGGTTGGGCAGAATGAGTAGGCTGAATATGTTACAGTCAATTTTTTAGAGCTTGCTTATTTGAAATATTTATATGTATTTATGCTTAACATATCATATTAATTAATGGCAATGCAGATGGCACAATCCATCGGTAAACAAAAAATACGATAAATTGAAGATGATCACATCTCAAATGATCAAAGTACTGGTAAATCCAATCATCATTTTTTCACGAACCCTCCTATTGTTATGACAGGTTCTTCAATTCCAATTGTAAAATAAAGTCAAGGTACATCTCAACCTCAAGCTCATAAAAAGTCTACGTATGCTGTCTGGGAAACTTATGAGATATTAGTTGATACAGAGGGAAATGAAACTGGTAGGGCAGCTTGTATATGGTGTAGGAAAGAATAATTGGCAAAAAGTGATCAAGGTACTTCGGGTTTATGGAAATACTTGATAGAGACTTGTAGGAAATCTCCATACAAAAAAGAATTAATAACAAAGTCACAATCTTTGTTGAGTTTCACTAAAGGTACTAGTTCAGAGAATAACAAAGTAACTTGTTGGAAATTTGATCAACAACTAGTTAGGTAGGCTTTTGTGAAAATTATCATAAAAGATGAATTGCCTTTTTGTTTTGTTGAGAGGCATGAGTTTAAGGAGTTTTGTTAAGTTAGTGTGCCTCAATTTAAAAATCCATCTAGGCACTCTATACTGAGCGATTGTTTTTCTTTGTTTGTCAAGGAAAAGAAAAATTATTTGATAGCATATCATCTCATTGTTGTAAAGTTTCATTGACTACCGACACTTGGACTAGCATTCAAAATTTGTCTTATATATGTTTGACTGTTCATTCCATTGATTCTCAATAAAATATGCATAAAAGGCTTTTGAACTTTTGTGTAATTAAAAGTCATTCTGGAGTTAATATTAGAAATGCTATTGAGTTTTGCATGAATGAATGGGGTTTGTGAAAGTTGATGTGCATTACTGTTGATAATGCATAAAATAATGATGTTGCAATTGAACAATTTAAAAAAAGGCTTGTGAAGAAAAGTGTTGTCCTTTGAGAGGCGAGCATTTTCATACGAAATGTTGTGCTCATATCCTAAACTTAATTGTCAAAGATGGCAATACAGTAGTTGATGGTGCTATTCAAAAAATTAGAGGTGTGGTGAAATATGTGAGGAAAAGTCCTAAAAGATTAGATATGTTTAAGTTATGTGTTGAAGAAGCAAACTTGACATATGGATCTTCATTGCCATTAGATTGTCCTACAAGATGGAATTCAACTTATTTGATGCTACAAACTAATATAAAATATCAACAAGAATTTGATAAGTTGGAGGACAAAGACAAGGTTTTTGAATGATTTTGGTTCAAAAAATTTAAAAAATTATTATTAAATAATATATTTTACTTTGATTTTGAATAAATTTAGATTTTGCAAATATATTTTAAATAATATCTATCTTATTAATAATAGTTTATTAAATTTTTTTTGATCATTATTATAATATATAGCAATGTAATTATTTATATTGAATTTAAATGACTTATAATTATTAAGATTATTATAACTAAATATTATATTTACATTTGAAAAAAATTTAAAAATTATTATATTTTCAAAGTTTATAAACTTCAAAAATTAAAAAAATAATAAAAATAAATTTTTTGTTATATCATTGTTTAAATAAAACTTATAAACCACTAAATGCCTAAACACTTAAACCTTTAAACTCCTATTCACAAAAGCACCTAAATACTTAAACCTTTAAACTCGTAAGCCTTAAATATATTTTAAAAAATTTATTAAAATATTAATTACAAAATAAATTATGAGTGATACAAATATAATTTAAATAATTTATTTTTCATCAAAAAAAATATAAGTTTATAAAAAGAAGCAAAAACTTTAAAAAATTATTATTTAGTAATAAATTTTACTTGGATTTTGAATATTTTTGTTTTGCAATTATATTTTTATTTATATTTATCATATTAATAATAGCATATTAATTTTCTTTTTGATAATTGATATCATATCTATCAATAAAATTTTTTTATATTTAGTTTATATTATATATAATTATAATGATTATTATTTTTAAATATTGTATTCACATTTTTAAAAAATTTAATATTATTAAATTTTCAAAGGTTATAACATTTGAAAATGTGAAAAAATATAAAAAATAATTTTTTTATTACATTGTTAAAATAAAACATATAAACCACTAAATGCCTAAAAATATAAATCTCTAAAGTCATAAACGAAAAAACCTCTAAATACTCAAAATATTAAATAGTACCCATTAATAATAATTCATAAATCTCATTTTAATTTTTATTCAGTATAATTTTAAATTTTTATTTTAATTATTTATCAGTTTATTTTTATAGAAATATTAATTACAAAATAAATTATTAGTGAGATAGATCTAATTTAATTTAGACTGGTATCCCAAAAATAATAAATAATAAATCTCAATATTATTTTTTTCATTATAATTTTAAATATTCATTTTAATTATTTATTTGCTTATTTTTATATAAATATTAATTAAAAAATAAATTATTAATTAGACAAATATAATTTATATAAATTAATTTTCATCAAAAAAATATGAATAAACTTTTTAAAAAAAAAAATTCAAAACAACAAATTAATATATAGTAATATATTTTGATTTCTTATGAATCATTTTATGTTGTTTTATTATATTTTAATTTATATCTATCTTATTAATAATATATTATTAATTTATTTTTTGATCATTTTTAGAATATTTATCAATAATATTGTTTATATTGAATTAATATGATATATAAAAATTGTGATTATTATAACTAAATATTCTAAGGCCGATAATGCCTAGATACATAAACCATTAAATAGCTATATACTACTTAATAATTAAGAAATCTAATTTTTATTTCAATTTATTATTATTTTAAATATTCATTTTATTTATTTATAAGTTTATTTTATAGAAATATTTATTACAAAATAAATTGTGAGTGCGACAAATATAATTTAAATAATTTATTTTTAATCAAAAAATATATATACGCTTATAAAAGAAGTAAAATTTTTAAAATTAAAAATTATTATCAAGTAATATATTTTACTTTAATTTTGACTCAATTTGGGTTTTGTAAATATTTTTAAATTAATTTCTATCTTATTATTAATCGTTTATAAATTTAATTTTTGATCATTATTATAATATCTATCAATAAAATCATTTATATTTAATTTTTATGATATATAAATGATTAGTTATACTAATCGTTTATAAAAATTGTATTCACATTTCAAAAAAGTTTAAATATTATTATATTTTCAAAGGTTAAACTTTGAAATTTTTAACAAATTATAGAAAATTTTTTTGTTATTTTATTTTTTTATATAAAACATATAAACCACTAAAAGCCTAAAAACATAAATTGCTAAACTCCTAACGACAAAACCTCTAAATACTTAAACTATTAAACTGACATACATTAATAATAAATCTTAAATCTAATTTTAATTTTTATTCAGTATAATTTTAAATTTTTATTTTAATTATTTATCAGTTTATTTTTATAGAAATAATAATTATAAAACAAATTATTAGTGAGTCGAATTTAATTTAAATTAAACCGGTATCCCTAAATAATAAATAATAAATCTCTTATTTTTTTATTTTAATTTTAAATATTAATTTTAATTTTTTATTTGTTTATTTATATATAAATATTAATTACAAAATAAATTATGAGTTAAACAAATATAATTTATATATATTATTTTTATTAAAAAAATATAGATAAACTTATTAAAAGAAGAAAAAATTCAAAAACACAAAATTATTATATAGTAATATATTTTTCTTTGCTTCTGAATCATTTTCAGTTTTGTAATTATATTTTAATTAATATCTATCTTATTATTAATGGATTATTAATTTATTTTTTTAATTATTATTAGAATATTTATCAATCAAATGTTTTATATTGAATTTATATAATATATAAATATAATGATTAGTATAACTAAATATTGTATTTACATTTGAAAAAAATTTAAAAATTATTATATTTTCAAAGGTTATAACATTTGAAAATATCAAAAAATAATAAAAATAAATTTTTTGTTATTTTATTTTTTAAATAAAACTTATAAACCACTCAATGCTATGGGTTCATGGGACGGGACGGGATGTGGATTACAAATCTCCAGTCCCTTCCCACAGTTCGGAGATTTTTTTTGAAGATCCAGACCCGTCCCATAGGTTGAAAAAATTGGGATGCGATGGGATGGAGATCGGGGATTTTGGGTAGGATAAAACGGTTCTAGGACGAAATGTTGTTCGGACAATTTTTTCAATTTATTTTATTCAAACCGGCCAAGTTAGTTCATGTCAAAACCTTTTGTGGTACCATTTATCATTCCTTAGTTATGTATCTTTCCAACTCAAACTGGGCCAATTTTGTTTTGTCAAATAGGCTGAATACCGCAAATAATTTCCATTACCTTGTCAAAAGCTTTGATGTGAAGATAAGGATAGAAATGTTAAATAGAACGAGACTGATTTGTGTGCTTAATTTGTTTCTTTGTTTTTTCATAAGTTGGCTTTGTTCATCCGAGTGAAAGTTAACCATAATAGCAATACTACATTTTTTAAACAATTACTTAAAATATTAAGAAATAGCTAAAGATGACCACAAACATTGGTAGCAGCAATCACTACTTAAGTAATTGCTAAAATTAGGCAGCTTAATCTAAAAAAAATAAAACTAATAACAACCATGATAATAATCATTTCAAAGGTCAGTCCCGTAACAACAACAAAAATCCAAACCCAATTAAGTATCTCTTCTACAACTCATCCCTTTTCTTCCTCCACTGTAGATGGATATCCAAAGATTAAAATGTGTTAATCATGTAAACATAAATTTCTAAGATGAAAGAGTAATAAAAAAAATAATATTACCTTATTAAATTTAATAAACTCATTCCAAATTTAGTTGGCCAACTCTAGTTGGAAGAATATTTGGATCTTGTGACCCCTCTGAAAATTGTCATTGAACCATATTATTATTAAATTGAATCAATAAAATAAGTAAAAAAAGAAATTAAAATTTACAAGATTTGTATACTAACCTGATTCATTATCATCAATGTCTTGAACTAATTCTTCAATTTCAATAGTTTTGTTTGAGCTTCTCAATCAATCTTGTAGACATATGAGAACTTCTGCTGTTATAGGTGTTAAAGAACTCCTAAATTTATCTAAAGTTCTTCCCCGAGTGCTAAATGTAGATTCGTAGGCCACAGTAGATGCTTGGATAGCAAATACATCCCTTGCTACATTTGCCAAAGAAGGATACCTAACCTCATTTACCTTCCACCAGTTTAGAAGATCAAAATCAATTCTATCTTTTCAAATTTGTCCTCCAAGTAAATATCCAACGCTTTTAAAGATACAACTTCTTGTTCTTTCTCCAATTCAACAAAAAAATCATCAACATAAGTATCACTACCATCAAAGAAATCATCATTTTTCTTCAACACGGTAGAAGAGAAATCATCTTCTTTTGATTCATCTTCATTTAAATCTTTATAATCAACCATCATCTCATTTAAAGCATTTATAACATTTTTCACCAAATTTTTAGCCAATTCCTCTCCATAATGCTAAGTGTACTTAACCTTGAGATATTTGAGGTTATATCTAGGATCCAACACTACTGCTACAAAAAGCATAATATTTGTTAACTTAAGAGAACCCCAATATTTGTTGAATTTATGCTTCATTTTCATACCCATTTCTGACACCATTGGATCTCTACTATTTTAACAAAGTTCAATTTTTTTCTAAATTCGAATAATCTCAAGAAAATAAACACTAGAGATAGAATATTATGAGCCAGAAAATTTACAAGTTACCTCATAAAAATTTTCAAGAAACGAGCCAAATTTTTGGTGTTTGTTCAGTCTCTCTCAGTTGGAACGTTTGAACCAACCGCCTTCAAAAACCTTTTGTCTTTATCCTCCAACTTATCAAATTCTTTGTGATATTTTATATCAGTTTGTAGCATCAAATAAGTTGAATTCCATCTTCTAGGACAATCTAATGGCAATGAAGATCCATATGTCAAGTTTGCTTCTTTAACACATAACTTAAACATATCAAATCTCTTAGGACTACTCCTCACATATTTCACCACACCTCTAATTTTTTGAATAGCACACTCAACTACTGCAATGCCGTCTCTGATAATTAAGTTTAGAATATGAGCACAATATCTCATATGAAAATGCTCGCCTCTCAAAGGTACAACACTTTTCTTTACTAGCCTTTTTTTCATTTGTTCAACTGCAACATCATTATTTCATGCATTGTCAACAGTAATGCACATCAACTTTCTCAAACCCCATTCATTCATGCAAAACTCAATATCATTTCTAATATTAACTCCAGAATGACTTTTAAATACACAAAAGTTCAAAAGCCTTTTATGCATATTCCATTGATAATCAATGAAATGAACAGTCAAACATATATAAGACAAATTTTGAATGCTAGTCCAAGTGTCGGTAGTCAATAAAACTCTACAACAATGAGATGATATGCTATCAAATAATTTCTTCTTTTCTTCACAAACAAAGAAAAATAATCCCTCAACATAGAGTGCATAGATGAAATTTTAAATTGAGGCTCACTAACTTCACAAAACTCATTAAACTCATCCCTCTCAACAAAACAAAAAGTAAATTCATCTTTTATGATCATTTTCACCAAAGCCTCTCTAACTATTTGTTGATCAAATTGCCAACAAGTTAATTTGTTATCCTCTGAACTAGTACCTTTAGTGAAACTCAACAAAGATTATGACTTGTCTTTACCTTTGTGAGCTTCTATTAATTATTTTTTGTGTGGAAATTTTCTACAAGTCTTTCTCAAGTATTTCCATAAACCCGAAGTACCTTGATCACTTTTGCCAAATATTATTTCCCTACACCATATACAAGATGCACTACCAGTTTTATTTTCCTCTGAATAAACTAATATCTCATAAGTTTTCCAAAAAGCCGACTTATACTTTTTTATGAGCTTGAGGTTCAGATGTACCTTGACTTTCTTTTACCATTGGAATTGAAGAAGCTGTCGTAACAATTGGAGGGTTCGTGAAAGGATGATGATTGGATTTACCAGTACTTTGATCATTTGAGATTTGATCATCATCAATTTATTGTATTTTTTGTTTACCGCTGGATTGTGCCATCTGCATTGCCATTAATTAATATGATATGTTAAGATAAATACATATAAATATTTCAAACAAGCAAGCTCTACAAAACTGACTGTAACACATTCAACCCACCCATTTGGCCCAACCACAACACCACAACCAATACTCAACAAAACTGTTTGAGACACATAATAATAATAATTAATCACTCAATTCTCGTCAGAAAAACAAACTAAAAGGCTAGTGGCATCTGAGACACGGTGGAGGCAAAAACTATGAGTGACATTAATAATTTATAGAAATCTTAATTACAAAATAAATTATGAGTGACAAATATAATTTAAATAATATATTTTTCAACAAAAAAAAATATGCTTATAAAATGATGCAAAAACTAAAAAAAATTATTATTTAGTAATAAATTTTACTTTGATTTTGAATTATTTTAGGGTTTTTAATTATATTTTAATTTATATCTATCATATTAATAATAGTTTATTAATTTATTTTTTAATAATTGATATAATATTATCAATAAAATTATTTATATTTAGTTTATATTATATATAGTTATAATAATTATTATTACGAAATTTTGTATTCACATTTTTAAAAAATTTTAAAATTATTATATTTTCAATTGTTATGACATTTGAAAATTTGAAAAAATATCAAAAATAAATTTTTTGTTATTTCATTGTTTAGATAAAATCTATAAACCATTAAATACCTAAATACTTAAATCAATAACTTCTAAATATCAAAAACCATAAATAGATAAATTTTATTAAACATGTATAACCGAAATAATAAATAATAAATCTAATTATTATTTTTTTCATTATAATTTTAAATATTCATTTTAATTATTTATTTGTTTATTTTTAAATAAATATTAATTACAAAATAAATTATAATTTAGTCAAATATAATTTATATAAATTATTTCTCAACAAAAAACTATAGATAAATTTATTAAAAGAAGAGAAAAATTAAAAACAAAAAATTATTATATAGTTATATATTTTACTTTGTTTCTGAATCATTTTAGGTTTTGTAATTATATTTTAATTGATATCTAACTTATTAATAATAGATTATTAATTTATTTTTTGATTATTATTAGAATATTTATCAATAAAAATGTTTATATTGAATTTATATGATATATAATTTTAATAATTATTATAACTAAATATTGTATTAACTTTTGAAAAAACTTTTAAAATTTTTATAATTTAAAAGTTTATAACCTTTGGACATGTGAAAAAATAATAAAAAATATATTTTTTCGTTATTACATTATTTAAATAAAACTTATAAATCACTAAATGCCTAAACACTTAAATCACTAAACTACAAAATCCTGATACCCCTATATAGAAAATCCTTTAAACAGGAATACCCTAAATAATAATTAATAAATCTCATTTTTATTTGTTTTCATTATAATTTTAAAAAATCATTTTTATTGTTAAGTTTTTTATTTATATATATATATTAATTATAAAATAAATTATGAGTTAAAAATATAATTTATAAAAATTGGTTTTCATCAAAAAATAGATAAGCTTATAAAAAGAATAAAAATTTAAAAACAAATAATTATTATTAACTAATATATTTTGCTTTGATTTTGAATCATTTTAGGTTTTGATATTATATTTTAAGTAATATCAATCTTATTCATAATAAATTTTTAATTTATTTTTTGATAATTATTAGAATATCTATCAATAATATTGTTTATATTGAATTTATATGATATATAATTATTATGATTATTATAAATAAATATTGTATTCACTTTTGAAAAAAATTTAAAAATTATTATATTTTCAAAGGTTATAGTCTTAAAAAATGAGAAAGAATACAAAAAATAAATTTTTTGTTATTTCTTTTTTAAATAAAACCTATAGACCACTAAATGTTTACTTACTTAAATCAGTAGCTCATAAAACCCGAAACACCTAAATACTTAAACCTTATAACATATGTATACTACTTAATAAATAATAAATCTCATTTTTATTTCTATTTATATTAATTTTAAATATTCATTTTAATTATTTATATTTTAATTTTTAGAAAAATTAATTACAAAATAAATTTCAAGTGAGAGATATTATTTATATAATTTATTTTTAATCATAAAAAAATATAAGCTTATAAAAAGATGGAAAAATTTAAAAATTAAATATTATTATTTAGTAATATATTTTTATTTGATTTTGAATCATTTTGTGTTATGTAAATATATTTTAATTAATATTTATATTATTAATAATAGTTTATTAATTTAATTTTTGTTCATTATTATAATAGCTATCATTAAAATTATTTATATTGAATTTATGATATATAATTATTAAGATTAATATAATTATACATGGTATTCACATTTCAAAAGATTTTAAAAATTATTTTATTTTCAAAGGTTATAACCTTTGAAAATCTAAAAAAAATCAAAAAGAAATTTTATTTTTATTATATAAATAAAACCTATTTACCACTAAATGCCTAAAAATATAAATTGCTAAACTCCTAAACGAAAAAACCCCAAAATAATTGATCCATTAAACAAGTATACCATATATAATTGTTGGGCAATTGTGCTTCCATGATAGTGAGATTGAGATACAGAAACACATAAACAACAAAAAACAAGTAATATATATATCCCAATTCAGAAACCATCCATGATAGAATCAAAAAATGAGAAATA
The DNA here is from genome assembly GCA_029783825.1 of Sapria himalayana. Taxonomy (NCBI): domain Eukaryota; kingdom Viridiplantae; phylum Streptophyta; class Magnoliopsida; order Malpighiales; family Rafflesiaceae; genus Sapria; species Sapria himalayana. Next base: position 119,435 of record JAREIK010003089.1, read on the forward strand.
AACACCGAAAATAACGTGGTTCGCTAGTCGCTCAGTACGACTAATTAAATCCAAATGAAAATACTTATGCGTTACAGATTAAAGTAACAGAAATGTCTTACAGTATGTAGCCCACAGAATAGTCGTGATAAATCTCACAGAGAGAAGATATAGAGATGATGAACAGTTCCATGGGTAAAAAAACAGTAACCCGAAAATAAAATTACAAAACATTTAATATTGAAATTTCTCTCGGTTTATTTAACCAGAGCGGGTCAGATAATGAGACGAGTCAGGCTCTACTCCAATTTCGACATACTGTCCGGTCAGGGAGACCTCCATTATTGTGCTACTGCTGCATCCCCGGCCTCTTAATATTTCCGTTCGTGCATTTTATGAAAATATTAAAAAAGAAAAAATATTTGGTTATACAAACAGATTATCAAAAAATAAATTAATTATACAACAATAATAAATCTTAAATCTCATTTTAATTTGTATTCATTATAATTTTAAATATTCATTTTAAATATTTATTAGTTTATTTTTTATATAAATATTAATTATAAAATAAATAATTAGTCTGACAAATATAATATTAATAATTTACTTTTAATAAACAAAAATATAATATTATAAAAAGAAGTAAAAATTTAAAAACAAAAAATTATTATTTAGTAATAAATTTTAAATTGATTTGAATCATTTTATGTTTTATAATTATATTTTAATTTATATCTATCATATTAATAATAGTTTATTAATTTATTTTTTATAATTGATATCATATCTATCAATAAAATTATTTATAATTAGTTTATATTATATATAATTATAATGATTATTATTACTAAATATTTTTTTCACATTTTAAATATATTTTAAAATTATTATATTTTCAAATGTTATAACCTTTGAAAATGTGAAAAAATAACAAAAATAATTTTTTTCTATTTCATTTTTTAAATAAATCCTATAAACCACTAAATGCCTAGATACTTAAATCAATAACTCGTAAATCTCGAAAACCCTAAATAGATAATCATTTTAAACTGGTGTACCCTAAATAATAAATATAAATCTCAATCTTATTTTTTTCATTATAATTTTAAATATTGATTTTAATTATTTATTTATTTATTTTTATATAAATATTAATCAAAAAATAAATTATGAGTTAGACAAATATAATTTATATAAATTAATTTTTATAAAAAAAATATGGATAAACTTTTTAAAAGAAAAAAAAATTTTCAAACAACAAATTATTATATAGTAATATATTTTGCTTTTCTTTTATATCATTTTAGTTTTTGTAATTATATTTAAATTGATATCTATCTTATTAATAATAGATTATTAATTTATTCTTTGATCATTATTAGAATATGTATCAATAAAATTATTTATATTGAATTTATATGATATATAAATATAATGATTATTATGACTAAATATTATATTTACGTTTTAAAAAAAATTAAAAATTATAATATTTTCAAAGGTTATAACCTTTGAAAATATCAAAAAATAAAAAAAATAAATTTTTTGATATTTTTTGTAAATAATACCTATAAACCACTAAATGCATGCACAGTTAAATCAAAAAACTCCTAAACCCCCTAATGCCAATATATATAAACCATTAAACTTCTTTATACAACTTAAAAATTAAAAAATCTAATTTTTGATTCTATTTATTATAATTTTGAATATTAATTTTAATTATTTATTAGTTTATTTTTATAGAAATATTTATTACAAAATAAATTATGAGTGTGACAAATATAATTTAAAATATATATATGATTATAAAAGAAGTAAAAAATTAAAAATTAAAAATTATTATCCAATAATATATTTTACTTTTATTTTGAATCAATTTGGGATTTGTAAATATTTTTTATTTAATATCTATCATTTTATTAATAGTTTATTAATTTAATTTTTGATCATTATTATATTATCTATCAATAAAATTGTTTATATTGAATTTATATGATATATAAATATTAATATTATTATAACTAAAAATTGTATTCACATTTCAAAAAATTCTAAATATTATTAAATTTTCAAAGGTTATAACCTATGAAAATGATAACAAATTATAGAAATTTTTTTTGTTATTTTATTTTTTAAATAAAACCAATAAACCACTAAAAGCCTAAAAACATAAATTACTAAATTCCTAAATGACAAAACCTCTAAATACTTATTCCATTAAACTAGTATAGATTAAAAATAAATCATAAATCTCATTTTAATTTTTATTCAATATAAATTTAAATTTTTATTTTAATTTTTTATCAGTTTTTTTTATAGAAATATTAATTACAAAATAAATTATTAGTGAGACAGATTTAATTTAAAATAAAATAGTATCCCTAAATAATAAATAATAAATCTCATTTTTTTCATTATAATTTTAAAAATTAGTTTTAATTATTTATTTGATTATTTATATATAAATATTAATTACAAAATAAATTGAGCTAGGCAAAAATAATTTATATAAATTATTTTTCATCAAAAAATAATAGATAAACTTTTTAAAAGAAAAAAAATTTTAAAAACAATAAATTATTATATAGTAATATATTTTGCTTTGCTTATGAATTATTTTAGGTTTTGTAATTATATTTTAATTGATATTTATCTTATTAATAATAGATTATTAATTTATTTTTTGATCATTATTAGAATATTTATCAATAAAATTGTTTATATTGAATTTACATGATATATAATTATAAAGATTATTATAAATAAATATCATATCTATATTTGAAAATAATTTAAAAATTATTATATTTTTAAAGGTTATCATCTTTGAAAATGAGATAAAATCACAAAAATAAATTTTTTGTTATTTTATTGTTTATATAAAACCTATGAACTACTAAATGCCTAAATGCTTGAATCATTAAACTCCTAAACCCCAAAACCCCAAAACTCATAAATACTTAAACATTAAAACAATCTTTAAAGGTTTATGTATTTATAAATAATATAAAAATATCTATCAATAAATAATAATTTATTAATTTATTTTTTAATCATTATTATATTTATAATTATATTTAGTTTATTAATATCTATCAATAAAATTGTTTATTTTTAATTTACATGATATATAATTATTAAGTTTATTATAACTAAATATTATATTCACATTTGAAAAAAATTTAAAAATTATTATATTTATAAAGGTTATAACCTTCAAAATTGATAAAAAATTTGAAAAATAATTTTTTTGTTATTTCATTTTTTGAATAAAACACATAAACTACTAAATGCCTAATCACTTAAATCGCTAAACTCCTAAACTCTTAAATACTTAAACCATTAAATCAGTATATCCTAAATAATTAATCATAGATATCATTTTTATTTGTATTTATTATAATTTCAATATTCATTTTAATTATTTATTAGTTTATTTTTATAGAAATATTAATTGCAAAATAAAATTATGAATGAGACAAATATAATATAAATAATTTATATTCATCAAAAAAATTTATAACTTGTAAAAAGAATCAAAAATTTAAAATTAAAAAATTATTATTTATAATAAATTTTACTTTGTTTTTGAATCGTTTTAGGATTTGCAAATATATTTTAATTAAAATGTATCTTATTAAAAATAGTTTATTAATATATTTTATGATCAGTATTATAATATAGATCAATAAAATTATTTATATTGAATTTACATGATATTTAATTTTTTTGATTATTATAATTAAATATTGTATTAACATTTGAAAAAACATTAAAAATTATAATATTTTCAATGGTTATAACCTTGAAAATGAGAAAAAATAATTAAAATAAATTTTTTTCTTATTTAATTATTTAAATAAAACCTATAAACCACAAAATACCTAAATACTTAAAATACTAAACTCCTAACCCTGATACTGCTACACCACACACACATAGCTACGAACCACAGTACACATGTGCACATATTCTTGTCTATTTTGGTGTAGCATTTAGAGTGGCCAGCAAGTCCAGGAAGCAGCCAGAAGTATGGACCACCAGCTTGTAGAGGGCTCCACTAACATGCCGGGATGATAACATTCAAACAACTGACGAGACCGAGCAAAGTGTTCGGGAGTAAACCCAAGAGGAGCTAGGAGTGGGTCCCACTAGCCGTATCAGACAGCATAGAGGGCCACCCAATCGTCGCCCAATAGGAGTAGTGAGTAATCCATGATTAATTGGAGAGCCGGCAAAATCCGAAGCATCACCAAGCAGGGCCAGTAAGGAATGGAGTCCATCCCGGCCACACGGGAGCGAAAGATTCAAACTTGTATTTTATGTTAGTAGTCTTATTTTTTTTTGGACTTTGTATGCACCATGTACTTGTAGAGACGGATCATGACATACTCACACACACAATCTTGTCTGTTCTCTATGTAGCATGCAATGAGGGCAACTGGACCCATGAGTATCTCTAAGTGGGGCCCACTAATGCATTTTGTAAATACACATTAGGCTATGCTACACTCACGGGAGCAGAAGACCCATCTTTATAGCATTTTGTAATTTTACTTGTATTCTTGCTTGGTTGTACGCGTAGATAATTAGACTATGAGATGGACCTCATCACACATGCACACTGATGCATGCATATTTTTAGATATTTTGTCGGTGCAATATACAACCACTTCTTGGATCTGGTGGAGGAAGCATTCTAACCCAAGAGATACTTTTTTGAGTATCATTGGAGCAAAAGAATGTGGAATTCAGAGATGAGAATGAATTGACAAAGTTTCGTAGATATGGACTTGTGGATTTATGGGTATTCATTTTTACATGTATTCCATTTCATAGCAATGACATAGGCAACCGCTTGATGCTGCATGTCACACACATGCACAATCTTTTATTTGCATAGTTTTAATATGGTGCTTCATTCAGGTTCCTCCAAAAGGCTTGTACAAATCCAAATGGAAAGGACGCAGTGCGCATAATGACTCAATGCCAACTCTGAAGTCTGGGAATGCCAGGTGATTTTAGTTGTATTCGTACGCTTGGAATTTTTAGGCATTTTGTTTTTTTTATGTATTTTATGCATAGAATCATTAAAGTGCATAGGATTTGGTGGACTAGCATAAAATAGTCAGCTTTTTAGTCTCTTGTAAGTTGTGTACCTATATGATAAATAAAGTGTGTATTTTTTCAAAAAAAAACCATAAACCCTAAACTTTAAATCCTAAACCTTAAACCATAAACTATAACATTAAACCATAAACCTTAACCTAAATCTCATTTTTTGCACTTTTATAATCAAATAATTTAGTGTTAAATATAAATTGAAATTCATAACTTTTAGGAATTTAACAGATTTATATTTTTGTATATGTAACACAAAGTCATGACTCAAGGGGTGAGTTATGGATTCAGTCTCTTTCTTACTTTAGATTATTGTAGCATTAGCAATGGTCATGATTATATATTTTGTTTCTAGAACACAAAATCATATCGATGAGAATATGCCATAACTTGTGTCTCTCTGTTGAACATATTGTTATGGCACTAAGAATGATCATGAATACATATTTAATCACTATAATACTGGGTCACAGTATTGGATATGACCATAGCTTGTGCATTTTATATTTATATTGCAAAGTCATTGCACTAGGAATGATTGTAACTTTGAACATTCCTCAACACCAAAAGTCATGACCCTAGAAATAGTTAAATCTCAAGTACTACTCTTTATAACTTTCTATAGCTAAAATTCTTGGGATTGGAAATATCACCATGGCTTTTTCCTTTGATTTGTGACCACAAGTGTCAATATGTAAGACTAATATTTTGAGCAATGATTAAAACCGTTTATACATTTGAATATGATTCATTTACGCCTTTTTGGGTTTTGTGAGCTTGTATCCATAACTCATTTAAGATAAAAAGAAATAAATGATACTTTTCATATCCATGAGGATATTAAAAAAAGGCTTAGACATGCCAATAAAATAAATTTTTTGATTCTTGATTGAAAGAGAGCCCATACTTCTTGCCCTACTCAAACCACCCTGGGGCTAATTTGTTCTAATAAGCTACAAAGTGGTTATTTTTTTAGAGGTGAACTATGTTTTAATAAAATTGCTTTGAGTGTGTAAATGAGAGATATTTTAGAAGAAATTACAATAATCAATATAAATAGCATCCTCAACAACTAGATTTTTCAACACATAGGGGTACAACTTTGGTTTAGTCTGTTAGTGTACTCGAGTCAAATTTCCTTTGATAGCTAGTGATTCAACATCAAATATGATGAGACATAATAGATATAAAGTAAAAGCTCCAATTATTTTGATTAGAGCTTTAGCAATCATTCTAGAATTGAGAGAGTAACAAAATAAATTATATTAATTATTCAATATAATTTTAAATATTATTTTAATTATTTATAAGTTTATTTTTATTTAAATATTAATTACAAAATAAATTATTAGTGAGACAGATCTAATTTAAATTAAACCAGGATATCCTATATAATAAAGAATAATTCTCATTTTTGTTTTCATTTTAATTTTAAATATTAAAATTTAATTATTTATTTGTTTATTTTTATATAAATATTAATTACAAAATAAATTATAAGTTACACAATATAATTTATATAAATTATTTTTCATCAAAATAATATAGATAAACTTTTTAAAAGAAAAAATAAATTCAAAACAAAAAATTAATATATAGTAATATATTTTGCTTTGCTTCTGAATCATTTTAGATTTTGTAATTATATTATAATTGATATCTATCTTATTAATAATAGATTATTAATTTATTTTTTGATCATTATTAGAATATTTATCAATAAAATAGTTTATATTGAATTTATATGATATATAAATATAATGATTATTATAACTAAATTTTGAATTCACTTTTAAAAAAAATTTAAAAATTATTATATTTTCAAATGTTATAACCTTAGAAAATTAGAAAAAATAATAAAAATAATTTTTTTGTTATTTCATTTTTGTTATTATAATTTTAAATATTCATTTTTATTATTTATAGTTTTATTTTTTTGGAAAAATTAATTACAAAATAAATTTTGAGTGAGACAAATATTATTTAAATAATTTATTTTAATAAAAAAAATATAAGCTTATAAAAAGAAAAAAAATTTTAAAAATTAAATATTATTATTTAGTAATATATTTTTATTTGATTTTGAATCATTTTATGTTTTGTAAATATATTTTAATTAATATTTATTTTATTAATAATAGTTTATTAATTTAATTTTTGATCATTATTATAATATCTATCATTAAAATTATTTATATTGAATTTATATGATATATAATTAGTACGATTAATATAATTATACATGGTATTCACATTTCAAAAAATTTTAAAAATTATTCTATTTTCAAAGGTTATAACCTTTGAAAATAAGAAAAAATAAAAAATAGAATTTAAATTTTTATTATATATATAAAACCTATAAGCCACTAAAAGCCTAAAAAAATAAATTGCTAAACTCTTAAACGACAAAACCCCTAAATCATCAAACCATTAAACATGTATACCATATATAATAAATCATAAATCTCATTTTAATTTTTATTCATTATAATTTAAATATTCATTTTAATTATTTATTAGTTTATTTTTTATAGAAATCTCAATCACAAAATAAATAAAGAGTGAGACAAATATAATTTTAATAATTTATTTTTAATCAAAAAAAAATAAGCTTATATAAAGAAGAAAAAATTTTAAAACAAAAAATTATTATTTAGTAATATATTTTACTTTGATTTTGAATCATTATATATAAGTTTTGCAATTATATTTTAATTGCGATCAATTTTATTAATAATAGTTTATTAATTTATTATTTGATTATTTTTATAATATCGAACAATAAAATTACTTATATTCAATTAAAATGTCTTAAGATTATTAAGTTATTATAACTAAATATTATATTTACATATTAAAAGAATTTAAAAATTATTATGTTTTCAGGTTATAACATTCAAAAATGATAAAAAAATCACAAAAATAATTTTTTATTATTTTATTATTTAAATAAAACTTATAAACCAATAAATGCCTAAATATCTAAATCTCTAGACTCCTAAACCCCAAAACCCCCTAAATACTTAAACCATTAAACCTATATAACCTAAATAATAAATAATAAATCTCATTTTTATTTGTATTCATTATAATTTTAAATATTCATTTTAATTATTTTTTAGTTTATTTTTATAGAAATATTAATTACAAAATAAATATTGATTGAGACAGATATAATTTAAATAAATTATTTTTTATCAAAAGAAATAAGCTTATAAAAAATAAACAAAATTTCATAAATTTAAAATTATATTTAGTAATATTATTTACTTTGATTTTGAATTATTTTGGGTTCTACAAATATATTTTAATTAATATCAATCTATTAATAATAGTTTTTAATTTATTTTTTGATCATTATTATAATATATATAAATACATTTTTTTATATTGAATATACAACAAATATAATTATTAAGATTATTATAACTAAGTATTGTATTCATATTTAAGAACTAATAAAAAATTATTATATTTTAAAAGGTTATAACCTTTGAAAATCACGAAAATTCATACAAATAAATTTGTTGTTATTTCATTGATTAAATAAAACCTATAAACACGAAAATGTGTAAACATATAAATCAATAAACTCCTTAACCCAAATCCACAAAAAACTTAACCAATTAAATAGTTATACCCTAAATATTAAATCATAAATCTCATTTTTTAGTATTCATTATAATTTTAATATACATTTTAATTATTTAAGTTTAATTTATAGAAATATAAATGAAAAAAAAAATTATTAATGAGACAAATATAATTTAAATAATGTATTTTTCATCAAAAAATATATAGGCTTATAAATGGATACAAAATTTAAAAATTTAAAATTAATATTTAGTAAAATATTTCACTTTGATTTTGAATTTTTAGGTTTTGTAAATATATTTTAAACAATATTTATTTTATTAATAATTGTTTATAAATCTTTTGTATGATCATTATTATAATATATATCAATATAATTGTTTATATAATTTACATGATATTAATTATTAATATTATCATAACTAAATATAGTATTCACATTAAAAAAAATTAAAAATTGTGATAGTTTCAAAGGTTATATCCTTCAAAAATGAGTACAAATAACAAAAAAAAATTTTTGTTATTTTATTTTTAAATAAAACCGATAAACTACTAAATTCCTAAACACTTAAATCACTAAATTCTTAAATCCCAAAACTCATAATATAATCTTTTAAACCTGTATATTTTATCTTATTAATAATAGTTTTATTTATATCTATCTTATTAATATATTTTACTTTGATTTTGAATCATTTTAGGTTATGCAAATAAATTTTATTTAATATCTATCTTATTAATAATAGTTTATTAATTTTATTATTATCGTCATTATAATATCAATAAAAAAATTTATTTATATTGAATTTACATAATTATATTTATTTAGATTATTATAACAAAATAATATTTTCATAATTTAAAAAAATTTAAAAATTATTACGTTTTAAAGGTTATAACTTTTGAAAATGAGAAAAGATAAAAAATAAATTTTTTGTTATTAGTTTTTAAATAAAATCTATAAACCACAAATAGCTAAATTCTTAATGATTAAACTACTAAACCCCGAAGCCCATAAATACATATGCCTTTAAAAGTATAGTCTAAATAATAAATAATAAATCTTTTTTATTAGTATTCATTATAATTTTAAATATTCATTTTAATTATGTATATGTTTATTTTTATTGAAATATTAATTACAAAATAAATTATTAGTGAGACAGATATAATTACAAAATATTAATTAAAATGAATATTTAAATTTATAATGAATACAAATAAAATAGAGATTTATTATTTATTATTCAAGATATACTAATTTAATGGTTTAAGTATTTAGGTATTTTGGGGTTTATGATTTAATTGTTTAGGCCTTAAGTGATTTATAGTTTTTATTTAAAGAATGAAAAAATAAAAAAGTTAATTTTTTGATTTTTTTTTAATTTTTGAAGGTTATAACATTTGAAAATATATTAATTTTAAATTTTTTAAATGTGAATATAATATTAAGTAATAATAATCTTAATAATTATATATAATGTAAATTCAATATAAATAATTTTATTAATAGATATTATACTAATGATCAAATAAAAATTAATAAACTATTATTAATAAGAATGTTATAAATTAAAATATAGTTGCAAAATGTAAAATGATCAAAATAAAAATAAAATATATTACTAAATAATAAATTTTTGTTTTTAAAATTTTGCCTCTTTTTATAAGGATATATATTTTTTTTGATGAAAAATAAATTATTAAATTAGATTTGTCTCACTATTAATTTATTTTGTAATTAATATTTCTATAAAAATAAACTGATAAATAATTAAAATAAAAATTTTAAATTATACTGAAAAAAAATTAAAATTAAATTTATGATTTTTATTAATCTTTACCAGTTTAATGGTTAAGTATTTAAGGTTTTATCGTTAGTAGTTTCGTGATTTATGTTTTTAGGCATTTAGTGGTTTATAGGTTTTATTTAAATAATAAAATAACAAAAAAAATTGTAATTTTTTCTTATTTTCATAGGTTATAACCTTTGAAAATAGAATAATATTTAAAATTTTTTAAATGTCGATACAATATTTAGTTATAAAAATATTAATAATTATATATCATATAAATTCAATATAAACAATTTTATTTATAGAAATATAATAATGATCAAAATTTAAATTATAAAACTATTAATAAAAAGATTGATATTAATTAAAAAATATTTACAAAACCCAAATTGATTCAAAGTTAAAGTAAAAACTATTACTGGATAATAATTTTTAATTTTTAAATTTTTAATTCTTTTATAAACATATATTTTTTGATTAAAAATAAATTAATTAAAATATATATGTAGCACTCATAATTTAATTTGTAATAAATAATTCTATAAAATAAACTAATAAATAATTAAAATGAATATTTTAAATTATAATAAATGAAAAAAATTAGATTTATTATTAATAAGTAGTATATAGCGGTTTAATGGTGTATTTAGGCATTATGAGGTTTAGGAGTTTACTAATTTAACTGTGTATGCTTTTGTGGTTTATAGGTTTTATTAAAAAAATAAAATAATAAAAAATTTATTTTTATTATTTTTTGATATTTTGAAAGTTTATAACCTTTGAAAATAATAATTTTTAAATTTCTTTTAAATGTGAATACAATATTTAGTTATAATAATCATTATAATTATATATCATATAAATTCAATATAAACATTTATTGATAAATATTCTAATAATGATCAAAAATGAATTAATAATCTATTATTAAAAAGATAGATATAAATTAAAATATAATTACAAAACCTAAAATGATTCAGAAGAAAAGCAAAATATATTACTATATAATAATTTTTGTTTTGAATTTCTTTTTCTTTAAAAAGTTTATCAATAATTTTTGATGAAAATTAATTTAAATAAATATATTTGTCTAACTCAATTTATTTTGTAATTAATATTTTATATAAATAAACAAATAAATAATTAAAATGAATATTTAAAATTATAATGAAAAAAAAATGAGATTTATTATTTATTATTTAGGGATGCCAGTTTAATTTAAATTATATCTGTCTCACTAATAATTTATTTTGTAATTAATATTTCTATAAAATAAATTGATAAATAATTAAAATAAAAATTTGAAATTATATTGAATAAAATTTAAAATTAGATTTATGATTTATTATTACTGTACACATGTTTAATGGTTTAAGTATTTAGAAGTTTTTTCATTTAGGATTTTAGCGATTTATGTTATTCGGATTTTAGTAGTCTATACGTTTTATTTAAAAAAAAAAATATCAAAAAAATTTGTTATAATTTTTTCTCATTTTCATAGGTTATAACATTTAAAATAATAATATTTAAAATTATTTGAAATTTTAATACAAATTTGTTATAATAATATTAAATTTTTAAATCATTTAAATTTAATTAAAAAATTTTATTGATAGATATTATAATAATGAACAAAAATTAAATTTATAAACAATTAATATTAATATTGATATTAATTATAAATATTTAGAAAACCCAAATTGATTCAAAATTAAAGTAAACTTATATTACTTGATAATAATTTTAATTTTTAAATATATGCTTCTTTTATAAGCATATATTTTTTAGATAAATAATATATTATTTAAATTATATTTGTCCCTCTCATAATTTATTTGTAATAATATTTCTAAATAAATACACTAATAAATAATTAAAATGAATATTTAAAAATATAATAAATAGCAATAAAAATTAGATTTATTAATTATTAAGTAGTATTTAGTGGTTTAATGGTTTATGTATTTAGGCATTACGGGGTTTAGGAGTTACTGATTTAACTTTATATGCATTTAGTAGGACTGCTCACGGGACTTAGAGATTCGCGAACCGACCAGAAGCCTTGTCCCGATAAAATCAGGACTTAGAAAATCTGTTGACTTTGACTTTTAGCGTCCTATTCTGTCACGTATTTTTTCTTTTGGGATGGTTTCGGATCTTAAGCAATATACCTCCCGAGAATCATCACATCCTAAAAAACCTATACTAGAACCAAGAATATATATAACATGAAGATGCCACCAATTTCGCTACTGCCTATCCAATTCCGACGCACCTATTGCTGTTCCGAAGAGTTCTTTGCCCTAACGCCATTCCAGCCTGTTCAGTTAGGTCCAGCCCTTGTCCATCGCACTTTTGGTTGCCTTCACCGTGTCTAAGATGCCACCAGCTTGGTGGTTTGTTTTTTCTGACGAGAATTGAGTGATTAATTATATTATTAGTGTCTCAGTCAGTTTTGTTAAGTATGGTTAGGTGTTGTGGTTGGGCCGAATGAGTGGGCTGAATGTGTTACAGTCAGTTTTGTAGAGCATGATTGTTTGAAATATTCATATTTATTTATGCTTAACATATCATATTAATTAAAGACAATGCAGATGGCACAATCCAGCGGTAAATGAAAAATATAATAAATTGAAGATGATCACATCTCAAATGATCAAAGTATGGTAAATCAATCATCATTTTTCACGAACCTTCTATTGTTATGGTAGGTTCTTTAATTGCAATTGTAAAAGAAAGTCAAGGTATATCTGAACCTCAAGCTCATAAAAAATATAAGTTTGCTGTTTAGGAAACTTATGAGATATTAGTTGATTCAGAGGGAAATGAAACTGGTAGGGCAGCTTGTATATGGTGTAGGAATAAATACTTGGAAAAAGTGATCAAGGTACTTCGGTTTATAGAAATACTTTAGAAAGACTTGTAAAAAATGTCCACACAAAAAGAATTAATACAAGCTCACAAAGGTAAAGACAAGTCATAATCTTGTTGAGTTTCACTAAAGGTACTAGTTCAGAGGATAACAAATTAACTTGTTGGCAATTTGATCAACAACTAGTTAGGGAGGCTTTGGTGAAAATGATCATATAAGATGAATTGCCTTTTTTTGTTAAGAGGGATGAGTTTAAAAAGTTTTATGAAGTTAGTGTGCCTCAATTTAAAATCCATCTAGGCACTCTATGTTGAGGGATTGTTTTTTTGTGAAGGAAAAGAAGAAATTATTTGTGAGCATATCATCTCATTGTGTAGAGTTTCTGACTACCAACACTTGGAGTAGCATTCAAAATTTGTCTTATATATGTTTGAATGTTCATTTCATTGATTTTCAATGGAATATGCATAAAAGGCTTTTGAACTTTTGCATAATTAAAAGTCATTCTGGAGTTAATATTAGAAATGCTATTGAGTTTTGCATGAATGAATGGGGTTTGAGAAAGTTGATGTGCATTATTGTGACAATGCATCAAATAATGATATTGTATGAACAATTGAAAAAAAGGCTTGTCAAGAAAAGTGTTGTAACTTTGAGAGGCTAGCATTTTCATATGAGATGTTGTGCTCATATCCTAAACTTAATTGTCAGAGATGGCATTGCAGTAGTTGAGGGTACTATTCCAAAAATTAGAGGTGTGGTGAAATATGTGAGGAGCAGTCCTAAAAGATTAGATATGTTTAAGTTATGTGTTGAAGAAGCAAACTTGACATATAAATCTTCATTACAATTAGATTGTCCTACAAGATGGAATTCAACTTATTTGATGCTACAAACTGATATAAAATATCAAAAAGAATATGATAAGTTGGAGGAAAAAGACCAAAGGTGTTTGAAGGAGTTTGGTTCAAACGTTCCAACTGAGAGAGACTGAACAAACGACAAAATTTTGGCACATTTCTTGAATACTTTTTATGAGGTAAATCGTAAATTTTTTGGCTCATAATATTCTACCTTTAGTGTTTATTTTCTGGAGATTATTCGAATTTTGAAAAAAATTGAGCTTTGTGAAAATAGTAGAGATAGAATGGCGTCTGAAATGGGTATGAAAATGATGCTTTAATTCAACAAATATTTGGGTTTTCTTCGTCAACAAAAATAATTTTTTTGTAGCAGTAGTGTTGGATCCTAGATATAAGCTCAAATATATTAAATTTAAGTACACTTAGCATATTGGAGAGGAATTGGCTAAAAATTTGGTGAAAAGGTTATAAATGTTTTAAATGAGATGGTGGATGATTATAAAGATTTAAATGAAGATGAATCAAAAGAAGATGATTTCTCTTCTACTGTGTTAAAAAAAAATGATGATTTCTTTGATGGTAGTGATATTATGTTGATGATTTTTTTTGTTGAATTGGAGAAAGAAGAAGAAGTTGAAGCTTTGGAAGACTGGATAGGTACTTGGAGGACAAAATTGAAAAAAATAGAATGATTTTGATCTTCTAAACTGGTGGAAGGTAAATGAGGTTAGGTATCCTTCTTTGGCAAATGTAGAAAGAAATGTATTTGCTCTCCAAGCATCTACTGTGGCTACGAATCTACATTTAGCACTGGGATGAGAACTTAAGATAAATTTAGGAGTTCTTTAACTCCTATTACAGCTGAAGTTCTCATATTTTACAATATTGGTTGAGAACTCAAACAAACCTATTGAAATTGAGAAGAATTAGTTCAAGACCTTGTGATAATGAATCAGGATAGTAAACAAATCTTGTAAATTTTAATTTCACTTTTCTTTATTTTATTCATTCAATTTAATAAAAATATGGTTAATTTCAATTTTCAGAGGGATCACAAGATCCAAATATTCTTTCAACAATAGTTAGCAAAACTAAATTTGGATGGGTGTATTAAATTTTATAAGTTAATATTTTGTTTTTTTATTACTCTTTCATCTTAGAAATTTATGTCTGCATGATTAAACATTTCTCTTGGTTGTCCTTCAATAGTGGAGGAAGAAAAGGGAGGAGTTGTAGAAGAGATAATTAATTGGGTTTGGATTTTCGTTGCTATCCGGGACGGACCTTTGAATATATTATTATAATGGTTGTTATTAGTTGTAATTTTTTTGTTATATTAAGCTGCCTAATTTTAGCAATTACTAAAGTAGTAATTGATGCTACCAATGATTGTGGTCATCTTTAGCTATTCCTTGATTTTAAGTAATTGTTTAAAAAATGTGGTATTGCTATTATGGTTAACTTTCACTCGGCTGAACAAAGCCAAACTTGTGGCAAAACAAAGAACCAAATTAAGCACACAACTCAGTCGCGTTCTATTTATCATTTCTATCCTTTTCTGCACATCAAAGCTTTTGAAGGTAATGGAACTCATTTGCGGTATTCAGCCTATTGACAAAACAAATTGACCCAATTTGAGTTTTAAAGATACATAACTAGGAATGATAAATGGTACACAAAAAGGTTTCAACATGAACTAACTTGGCCGTTTGAAGAAATAAATTGAAAAAAATGTCTGAACTCCATTCCGTCCTGGAAACATTTTCTCCTACCCAAAATCCCCGATCTCCGTCCCGTCCCGGAACCATTTCTCCTACCCAAAATCCCCGATCTCATCCGTCCCGTGTTGGTATTTCAACCTGTGGGATGGGTGTGGATCTTCAAAAAAAATCTTCGAACTTT
Organism: Sapria himalayana; assembly: GCA_029783825.1. NCBI lineage: Eukaryota > Viridiplantae > Streptophyta > Magnoliopsida > Malpighiales > Rafflesiaceae > Sapria > Sapria himalayana. The sequence goes on from JAREIK010003089.1 coordinate 135,568, forward strand.
GGGAAGGGATTGGAGATTTGTAATCCCATTCGTCCCGTCCATGAACACCCCTAGCATTTAGTGGTTTGCAGGTTTTATTTAAAAAATAAAATAACAAAAATTTATTTTTTATTATTGTTGATATTTTCAAAGGTTATAACATTTGAAAATATTAATTTTAAATTTTATTCAAATGTGAATACAATATTTACTTATACTAATCATTTATTTATAATTATATAAATTCAATATAAACAATTTTATTGAGATAAATTACTAATAATAATAAAAAAATTAATAATCCATAAAATAAGTTAGATATAATTAAAATATAATTACAAACATAAAATGATCAGAAGCAAAGAA